>CM031239.1:924608359-925208359 GCA_018340775.1 Taxus wallichiana var. yunnanensis | reverse complement strand
ATGCAGAAGGTCCATTAATTAGGCTTGATCACTCCCTCTACATATAACATATATTAATCACTATAATATATGTGATTATGACCCAATTAGGCATGGTTAGGTGTATGGAAAGGAATATGTAAAACCCTACTTTGTTCTTCATAAAAATAAAAGATTACTAATAGGAAGATGGGAAACATCACTCACTAAAAGTGGAAAAAATGAAGGCTCATTCACATTGAAATGAGAAATTTCCCACTCTATACTTGCTAAAAATCAAGGTTCACTTAACATTGAGATGGGAAACTCCACTCCAAACTTGTTAAACCCACTCAATACTTAGTAAAAATGAAGGCCCAAACTCTATAATTACGATAAGAAGTGTTTAAGGTGTTGTATTAGTGTTTAGGGTGTGGAAGTGGTGTTTAACATGTCCCAATTATGTTATATAGGGTGACCCATTAATGTTTAAATGTTTCGTGTAGTGCTTATGGTGTTGTATTGGTGTTTAGGGTGTCTTATTAGTGTTAAAGGTGTTGTGTTAGTGTTTAGAGTGTCCCACTTTTGTTATTGGTATTTATGATGTCCCAATTGTGTGATTCATAGCATATGGAATGAATACTTATGGTTTCTATTAGTTTTTAGTGTTCGGTATTAGTTTTTAGAGTCTTGTATTACTATTTGTAGACACTCAAATTTGGAAATTTACCCTTTGACACTATTGCCTTTAGCAATGCACTATTCTAAGATAAAAACACTCTTTTTATCCCCACTCAGTACATCCCAAGGTATCTTCTCCAAATTTCTTATTCATACACACTAATATGTTGAAAAATTATGAGAGTTAAATGCATAAAATCATAGAAAAACTACACTTGTGAAGATGTAACCTTTTATTTTCATGTTTTCATCCCTATTCGAAATGTCCACTTTGATCGGCTTGAAAGTCTGGTCTGTCTCGACTTATAAAATTTTGGACTATCATATCCTCCATTTGATCTATCATTTTATATTCTTCATTGGGTCATTTAATGTATCCGGGTCATCCTTTCCATGATAGTTTACCTTCAAAATCATATACAAGGAAGTTAAAATCACCTCATTTACTAAACCGACATTATCATGAACTCCAATTACAAACAATAACATTAAAGGCATATGAAGCTCCCTAACTCTCACCAAATATCATGAAAAATTGTTAGGGAAAAATTCACTACAAATTTGAAGCATCTACCAGGTCAAGGAATCAACTTATCTCATTTTTAAGAACTCAAACATTCTCATCTCAAAAGATCCAAACTCATTTCCAAGAATGGTTAAAGATGTTCGATTTCCAAATCATAATTGTATTCATTCGGATATCACATACTAAGTAGAGGATGGTGTTTGGTTTGAGGCCTCTTGAGTAGTTCGATGTTGGCGATGTAAGGATTACACTTCAAACTAACTAATTTTTTTTTCAAGGTATCCTTCCCATGGATAGGGTTTAAGATCTTACCCATAATATTAAGAGGGATTTACAACATGAGTGAAAACTAGGGTTTATTAGTGAAATACATTTATAGATAGGAGAAAATATCAAAAAGTTACAAAGTAGTATTCAGGCGTAGGGTCAAAATTTTACGGTAGAGGTACAAAAGGGTATGAAAGGTCATGAAAGATTTATATGGTCCTACACAATGTCACTTTCCGATATAATACCATAAATGAAGCACTTGCAGTTCATATCTCGTAGTTTCGGTTAGTATGCACGCTTAGAAATTTCTAGATCCTTTGTAATCAACTAAGTGCACTCATTCTCTTGTGTTTCCATCTCATATCATATTGTATACACTAGTTACAAGAATTAATGTGTTGTTACGATATTACATAATTAATGTTGGAAGTTAATCAATGATAATAACCCCACGAATCTACCTTTACATCCTTTTAAT
Organism: Taxus wallichiana var. yunnanensis; assembly: GCA_018340775.1. NCBI lineage: Eukaryota > Viridiplantae > Streptophyta > Pinopsida > Cupressales > Taxaceae > Taxus > Taxus wallichiana. The sequence continues at coordinate 925,206,446 of CM031239.1, read as the reverse complement.
GTATTTAACTCACTAATCTACTAAATTTAACAAGGGTGTAAACATTTGGTGAACCCTAGTTACCTTAGGGATTATTTTTGATCATCCTCTTTTCTCTTTGTGATGCATTTATCTTTCTACTTTACATAATCATGCCATTTCCTAAAATGTTCTATGGTATTCATATCAAACTAAAAGACCCACATGCTTAAACTTAGTGTTAAAAAGGAAACCCCTTATCCCATAATTATTGTGATCATATAAACATGGTTTATAATATTCATCTCATTCTACTATTGATATATGTGCTAATTTTATTTTTAATCCTACCATTGATCATGTATGAGGTGAATATTTAATACTAACTTTGTGAGTCATTCTCATGGCCTTCTCGATGATGAGGAACAACATCTTACATAATTCTTAAAAAGAATCCCACTAATATTGTTATTCTTCTATATGTTGAACGAGATCAACTTAAAATTGCTTCATTATCTCATATAAAGACATTTATTGCTCCTATGTATATGATTCCTACATCCTTGTGGGTACCTAATATTTCAATAAAAAATGTATTTATGCCTATTCTTGTAATCAATCCTATAGACACCTAGTTTTTTTCACCCGCCTACATCCTTGGACACACACATTATTTTATCAAAACATAGAATTATAACCCATTCCTAAGTCATCAACCCCACCCTGCAAAATAAATTTTTTAATCCTTTACAAATTATTATTTACCCATCTAGTTACCTATCACGAGGGATGATGTGCACATCAATGGATGTGCGAACGACAACGTGAAGAGATCTCGGGAGGAGCGAGCATCAACCGAATGTGCATGTAAATATTTAAAACATGAGTAGAACCTGGTTAAGCCATAAAACTCTCCTCTATCTCATAGATCAAATGGGGTGTACATATAGGAGGTGCTGAGTAACCCCCAATGTTGTAATCATGACAACTCGAGTAGAGAGGGGGAGTTACATTCCTAGAATAGAAGTGTAACTCCCAATGACGCATATGACGCACTGACGCACTGACACACTAACGCGTAAGAGAATATCATAATGACCCCTAAATGACACATGGACCTATGATCTCACCTAAGTGAGATGACTCACCTAATGATGTGGAAAATAACACACACCAAAACCCCCTTCATCGTAACTTAGGATGAGGTGGAAAGTTAGAAATGAGAAATGGGTCCCAGCACAAAGCTTGATGAGGTACCCATGTACAAGAAAGAAGTCCCAAGTAGTGAAGGAAAACCTAGTGGGAAAAAAATCCACCACAAGAGAAAAACAAACTCTCTAATCTAAGAAAGATGCCAAATATGGGTCTTGTCCATAGACGAGCCTGAAAGGGTACCCATGTTCAAAGAGGCAATCTCTCGAAAGAAGAAGAAGAGAGAAGAAGAGGGAGATGAAAGGAATGAAGAAGATGCCATGGACAAATATGAACTCTGTAGCTCTAAGAAGTCTCCTAGAAGAATGCCGATGGCAAGATCCTCTACCTCTAGACTGAAGAAGAGCCACCCATAACGAACTATGTGCCTACCCCTAGGAAGGAAAGAAATGATGTGCTGGAAGTCCGTCCACTCCACAAAGGAAACTGAAGGTAGCAACACGAAGAACTTTGAGTCTGGTGCACGAAAGTGTGACATAGGTCTAGTGAGTGAGTGCCAAGGAACCAAAGGTAATGCCACGTGCGTAGAACTGTCAGAGTGAAAAAGAGGAACACTTGCAGAAAGGATGTCCAAGTGATGTGAAGGGAACAAAACATCCTCCACAACAAAAAAGGGATCCATAGCTGAGGGTGGATCAATGAAGGTCTCTGGAAATGTGGAAGTGACATGATTCCCAAAGGGGCACTCCCAATAACAGAGATGATGAACTCCTCTGAAACACCTGTAGATGGATGAGGAACTTGTAGTGCATCACAAGTGTACTCTATGAAAAGATGACTAAGGTTAGGAAGATACTCGTCCCAATGAGGGGGCTCAACAAACAAAAGAGCGATGTTAGATAGGTATGAGTCATCCAATGAAGGTAGAGGAGTGAAGTGGGCCTCGCACACTGGAAGTGGAAAAGAGGTGGGTGTGATGAATGTATAAGACTGAATAGGAGATTGCTTGATATCTGATGAGATGTGGGATGTGTCAACACTCTCTGGAATAGTGAGAGAAAGAGGAGAAGAGTCCTCTATAGTACTCTCTCGCATCGAACCGGGTGCACAATCCTTGTCATCGAAGTAGAATCAAGTGAGTTTGTATCGGTGGTATTGTCATTAGATGAAGAAATGGAGACAATCGAATTAGTAGCAGCAACATATGGCGTGCATATGTGAAGGGTCTCCATAGAGTGCTCAAGAATGCTCCAAACATGGTGAGGTGGATCTCGAGTCTACCACGTGAAATCGGAGAGATCGAGAGACATGCATCATCATGTGACCAAAGAAATGGTCTCAAGTGTCAAGGAAGTCCTCCAGGATGATGATCGGTGGGTGTAGGAGCGGCCTAAGAAAGAAGGGTAAAAGACTATCGTGGGTAGAGTAACGCCCATGGAAGCACGCCAAGTTGAATAGTTCTCTCTCCCAGTGAGAAGTGGTGGAGGCTGTAAGGTGATCCCACGATGCTCAAGTCTAGAAAGAGCACTCTCCATGATGCGGAATGCAAGATGCACAAAAGCAAGATGTCGGACTCGGCCGATAATGCGTCTGCGTGTGAAAGCCCAAGAGTGCTAGTCAACCCCCCCAGAATGTGGCACTTTATAAAGTAGTTCATTTACAAAACTAATAATGCCATCACATAAAGTGTGAGAAATCATGCAACTTTTACTAAGGAAGCACTCAAAAACGAGTGCGAGTCAAAAGTTATAGCATTAAAACGATTCCCGCAACTGATGGAAAAATGCAATAAACGCTACAAACGCATTAAAAAGTCCCTAAACACATGCAAAGGGTGTTGTATGAAGGTTCGTTGGAAATGGAATCAAATTTTAAGTAGGGTTTGTTTTTCTTGTGAGGGGGGATTAGCCTCCTGCCAACCCTGGACCTCGCCCTCCGTCTTAGACACTTGAAGGAAGGGATTGATACAAAAAAACAGCTTTAAAAATAATTACAATGCCATGATAAAATGAATGATTTTAACTTAAAAACATAAAAAAGGTTGTTTGAACCTCCAAAAATTTCTAAAAGGTAGCATGGGCCCACGTGGTCAAGTCATGGAGTTGGAGTCCACGTGCTTGAGCTGGTGTTGGAGGAGAGCGAGCTGTTGTGCAAACCAAGCTGAGTTGAGTTGGATCTGGTTGATGACTTCTTCCATGTTGATGCTAGGTGTTGGAGGGAGGTGGAGCTATAGGTGGAGCTTCTGGAGTAGGTTTGATTGAAGACCCCAAACTACCAAAAATGCCAAAAATGCCAAAAAGTGGCTGTGAAGACCCAAACCACCAAGGAGACCACGTGTGGTGGCTGCAGGTTGTAAGCTCGACCGAGGGAGGTACTGCAGGTGTTGACCAAGCCGATAGAATCAAAACATTTTCCAACGTAAGGAGAAAACGTAGGTGCGAGAAAAAAAAAATTGCCAAGCAAATTTCAAATGCGGGATTGAAATGTTGAATGCGAGAGAATGGTCGAGCAGCGAGTTGGAGGCACGCTATAGATGAAAAACATAGGTCTCGAGATTGAGTAGAACGTGTAGGGAATGCATGGAGCTAGGAACAAGATGTGGAGCCCCAAAGCATGAGCGGAGATTGAACAACGAGCGTGGTGGGTGGAGCTCCAAACATGCAGCAGGAGAGAGAAGTTATGAGACGTGGGGTTGAGTAGCATAGAACGTGCTAAGAGTATCGAGACCAATGCTTGAATGGAAAACAAGGCATGAACAATGAAAATAATGTACATGAAACACCAGTACAGATGTCAATATGTCCATGCAGAAGGAAGTCTCGAGCTAGTAGACTAAAAAAATGAATTGGATGCCAATACAACGAGCAATGCAAGGTATGAGCCGAGACTTGAGGTCCATTTAACAAAACACAAGTCGAGGATGACGACACCAATAACCAATGCAATACACCTCATAAAAACACCTCCAAACGCGCATGCAAACCTAAATAATTGAGTGGTCAAAGACACTAAACTCGAAAAAACACCAAAAACTTGAAGAACCACCTCAAACACATGAACAACCCAAGGAGAGGTATAAACGCCTACGAAATCGGTCAAGAAGAGCACGATAAACAAAATAACCATTATGACACACACAACGAGATCTGGATATCATGCCTAAGCGAAAAACATGCACAGAAACACTGAAGGGTGTATTGATCCACAAGATCCGCTCTGATACCATGAAAGAGGGTTTAAAACCTGCAAGCGAGGATCACGAGGGACGACGTGCACATCAACAGATGTGTGAATATCGCAGTGTGAAGAGATCTCGGGAGGAGCAAGCATCAACCGAATGTGCATGCAAATATTTGAAACATGGAAGAACCTCGGTTAAGCCATAAAACTCTCCTCTGTCTCATAGATCAAATGGGGTGTACATATAGGAGGTGTTGAGTAACCCCAATGTTGCAATCATGACAACTCGATCAGAGAGGGGGAGTTACATTCCCAGAATAGAAGTTTAACTCCCAATGACGCATATGACGCATTGATGCACTGACACATTGATGCGCTGACACACTAATGCATAAGAGAATCTCATAATGACCCCTAAATGACACAAGGACCTACGATCTAACCTAAGTGAGATGACTCATCTAATGATGTGAAAAATAACACACACCAACAACCTTAACCTCCCTTAAAACCACCTAACCATTTTCAAACTATCCCTAACCCATTTTAACTCAACCTCCTAACCTCCCAAACTCATATAACCTCTTTAAAACCATTTTCCCTCATCAATTTACCCAAAATCCCCATTTAGGAAGTGGTTCCAACCACTTCTAAATGTTTTCCCCATAATTCTGGATTGCAGTGATTCTAACAAATCATCAATGATTATAAATATGAGTTTTCACTCTTGTTTTAGGATCTTGATTCCTCTCAAATGCTTATGCACTTTATTTTTGAGCCGGACATCAAGACTCTGTCATTCCAGTTATCTCCAAGTCACACAATAACATCAAGATTCTCCTTAATAGTCTACAATACATAAATATTTGTAGAATTATCTCCAAGTAACCCTTCCAAGTAATTAACAAACAACTATAATAAAAAATCAATAATATAAACCCCAAATCATCATTCACAAAGCGTTTTGTGCCTTCTCAATATTCCAAAGTAACTTTATTTAATTTATCATCATTTATTACAACATCAACTTTCAATAAATCAATTGTTTTCGTCTTTCTTTATATCAAATTATCATTTTTGTAGAAATAAATCTATTTAGACAAGGATCGTGAATGATTACTTTGAATCACCAATGATTCCTTTGAATTGTCCACAATTTCACTAAATTGTATACAATTCCTATTTTTCAAATCTTTTTGATTAGTCATAGCATTTTATCAAATGTGTATCAATATTTGTGCATTTAACATGTGTTCTTCAAGTGCATGTCTTGGTTTTAGATGTCTGTTTCAAAATGATCGACCCCATTGCAGAAGTATTTATGACCTTTTAATTTTCCACCAACCATTCTTTTGGGAATAATACAAAATCCTTCATGAGATCATGATCTATGCCATCCGATTTGTAATTGACATTGAAGATGTTGAGGACTAACTTGAGTTCCTCCATGAGATCCGACAAGAAATACCTTACTATTGGTATGATTATTTAGGATCCGTTCGGATAGCCTCCACATTAGTCTAGGCCACATATGAAGTAGAACAAGAATTGCCCTCTGATCTTGAGTTCTATCTTTTATCTATCCTTTATCTATCTATCATTTTTATCAATTCACTTAATTGTTTAAAAATGAGCTGACATCCTCTAAGGAAGTCCATTTGGAGTTCTAAAATTGGCCTTTGCTGAGAATCTCGTATGCCCATATTATATAATATTTCTTGTTTAGTTATCTTTGATTACAGGTCTCATCACTTGGCGAAAAGAGGAGTGCTTATCCATTACTACATCCAATCATCCACGAAATTGTGAATATTGGCGCAGTATCGTTAAACCCTACAATGCATTGAGTTTTAGTTACTTTTCGCATATAATATGAAAGAACCAAAATTTACCTTGTACATTCCAAGCATAGCCGATGGGACCCTGTCCCTTTCATTTTCATTAAAGTTTTATTTATAGCTATTTCAAAGGTATCCACAATGTAATTACTAGTAATTCAATAGGATTGCTTGTGATTTCGGTTAATCGCATGTGATTCCTACAAATTTATGACGATCCCGGTGGACTCGCCTCTCATTACTCAATCTATCTACCTCCAAGGATGTGTCTCTTTTTGGATTTTCTGTTTTTATAACACTTGTATGTTTCTTTTTTCTAGAGAATCTTCTTGTATAAAAATCAAAACTCTAAAAACATAAAAAACAAAGTTACTGGGTATATTCTCTTAGTAATTTTATTTTCCTTACATCACATTTTATTTTCTTTTTCATCTAACTCACATTTATTGTTAGGACTTAAAAACAATCTTTCATGTATACATGATCATCTATTCTAATTAGGGAGTTATAGAATTGCATTCACTTAATTTCCATCACACTTAACCAAACCAATTTTAATAAAAAATCACATCAAAAATTGCTACCCAAATAGACCTACTTGGATTTCATCACCAAGAGGATAAGCCGACTTGTTGTTTTGGACGAGTATAAAAATTTGGTGGGCGATATATTGGCTAATCACCCAACACCCTTATTGATGCGGGATGAAAGTGAGGGGTAGGCCCCAATACCATGCCTCGTACCAACACCAACATAGAATTGGGCCTCATGTACCTTTGGATATATCGAGGACTCAAACCTTTAACATCACCTAAAACTAACCATAGAATACAATTTCCTAGGACCTCGTCATCCATTTTTCACATTTCATATTTTTCTAAAAGCTAATCAAGATAAAAATTTTGGTGTGACTTGTTTGCTTACTTGTAATCAACTCTCTAGATTTATTTTTATTCTATCATTTTCTTGCTTTCATGGTATTAACACGACAATAGTATCATTTATAAAAATCCATGGAAAACATCTAGGCTCACCTTGATGACATTTCTCACACCGTAAATCAGTATCATTCATCCACACCAAATAATCAAGAATCTCCACACTCCCTAGCATCAATCTAATTCATATAAATAATCGACCCACCCGGTCCTCATTTATTTGATAGTGGGGATCTAGTATTTTATGAGATCTTGGATTCAAACCTTGTTTCCCTCAACAATTATCTAGCTTCACGAGGTGTTCATCTTCAACAAATCACACCTAAACCATGACCCCTTGTCTCCAACACCACATATGATTTCTCCTAGCTTGTTGACCCTAACCATGAGCTGGTCATTCAACAAGTACATCCTTATCCCACTGTCAAGAAGTCCAGAAACATCCAATTTCATGTCTTCACTCCTATCATCACCTTCAACCTTAAAATCATTTCCTCATAGGATACGAATAATAAAAAATCTACATCTTTACTAGACCCTCATCCGTCTCCACCTCATCCCAAAACAACACTAACACAACTTCATCCATGAAAAACCCTTTTCTTTCCTCCACCATCTAGACCCTTCCTATTAGTTCAAAATATATTCCATTAAATATATCATAAACTATATCCTCTCAAAGAAACCACATCAACCATCGAAAATGTGATTATGTTTATCTTGACATCAACACTCTCCATTAATACAAGCTTTATCATAAATTTCCATCCCTCCTTACAACAATCATCCACCATCCCTACCTCTTCTCAATACATATCTCAACAATCACAACTCTCACTCACACCTCTATTCGTTTCCAGTACATACCTCAACAATACCAGCGACTCATCCACTCTTTTACTCCTTTCCAACACATACCATAACAATCTCAACCTTTCATTCACATGTCAATCCCCTTCGTAATATACCCCGAAATCACAACATCTCTTAAACACTTCCATGCCCATTCAATATCAATACATTCAATATTCACAACCCATGTTATCACAACCTATATATAGTATTCCCATGAACACCCTCCTTTAACATAATATCCCTTCAAAAATCAACCATATACTAACAATCAAGCATATCTCGCATACAATCAATCAGGTACATCCATATCCAACCCCAACACCAACCGTTACAAAATGACCCTTTACAAGAATTAATGAACAAAATATCTAGCCTTGAAGCCACTTCTATGGGTCCTAAGAACACATTATCCCACGAATAAATCTATAACGAAACCATCCACCCATCGATACCATACAATGCATATCCTCCGCACCAGGAACTTTGTAAGTTCCTCAAATTCTACAGGAAAGAAGACCCTCAAAAATACATACAGGATTTCCAACACACATGTTACCTCATAACACACGACCATGGCATTATGCTAAGGATATTCATTATGTCCTTAGCTGGTCCTACCTTAGATTGGTACAACAACATCCCGATATTCTCTCTTCTCATTCACATAGATAGCGCAACTATTCCTAGAACACTTATTGATTAATATTGCATATAAAACCACTATCACCAGCTTTATATTCCATTAATAAGTTTGAAGATGAATCCATCGCATAACTTTTCACCTCTTGGAGGGTGTTATTAATTAATTATCATTTTCCCTCCCACAAGTGAAGTTAATTGAGTTATTCTCTTTCTCGTGTGCTAAAAACATTTCATCCACATTAAAAATATAATCTTTCCAAATGTTTGAAAAATCCTTCACACAATCTCATAAACTTGAGCTTCATGCTCTTAAGGATAGTAGGGTTAAACTTAGATCAAAGAATCCTAAGCCCAAATCTTCGTTCAAACCGTCCTCTAGCCAAAAAAATCCAAAACATTAGTAAACACGGTTTTTGTAAAGACTACTTCCAAGGAACATTTGACCTCATAACACACTCATCCTCAATGAAATTACACCCCATTCGGTGAATCTTACAATGAAGTATTTGAAAAAATCACAGCTACCAATGTGATCACTCATCCTCCTTTTTGTCCCATCGATATATCCATCTCAAATCCTTATTGTTATAGAGATAATGTTTATTATATATACCACAATGTGAAAGGCCATGACATCAAAATGTGTCATTCATTCTGAAATGTCCTTAAAGATCTTATAGACACGAGATGACTTACAACTAGATAACCCTAATGCACATCAATCAAAATTTGGACATTTTTAAACAACCTTTTCCAAATCACTCCCCATCTACCAGTCAATCCGAAATCTAACCTCGTTCATTCTTATCACATTATCAATACATTAAAATATCATTCATCTCGTAGCATTCTAAATTCCCATCATAGATTCACCACCAAATCATCTCACAATAGCTCTATCACAGAAACAACAAACAAAACACCCATCAAATCAGGCACATATCTTAATCCAGTCATTGAAAATATAACACTTTCATCCACACATGCTTTGTGTTCTTCTACAAGCTCTTCACAAAGCCCAAAAGGAAACACATCTTATAACTTGTGAAAATATTGTATGATGACCATGTCACTTAGCATTATCTACATAACCTTCAAAATCCCATTACACGACCACACACCCTCCATCTAAGAAGGAAACAAACATAACCCTTGACCATATGACTTCTTTGAAAAAAATATCAAATCCCTTTCCTTCCATTTTAGGACCACACCCTTCATCCAGATTACCAGTCACTATCACACAATAACATACCATTTCCTAGCGCACATCCAAAGAAATTGGATCAAAAGTGACCCCTTGACACCTTAACAATTAAAATAAGTGCCACTTCCTTTGAACTCTACTTTAAAAGGAAATAAGGTACTAATCCTTGAAAGGATCATTCAACAATATTTTATAAAATTATCCCCTCTTAAACCATTTGGATCTTGAGATTAGAATTCTTCCTTATATAAGTTTGAAGCCTTTTGTGATTACCATCACACACCAGGACATTTTATAGAAAACTTCAGATCTCTCCATGTTGTTATCCAAAGCATTGCAAAAAAAGGTCTCCTCCCTCCAAATCTAGCAACACCAAAACCATCTCAAAAACATCTAGGACATCTACATCTAAATCATCATCTATTCTCACAACCACTAAAAGTGGGGATTCTTATGAGAAATCCCCTCCTCATCAAATTCAAACAATACGCATCACCATGAGAAATACCCCAACACTACCGATTAAAACAAACCAAAATTATCCATCCCACTCACTCCTAAATCATCTAATACAACAATTCATGCTAAGGCTAAGGTATCCATCCTTTTAACTCCTCATACACAAACCACCACTTCAATACAAAACAATGTTATCAAACAACTTCACCAAGCTCCAGAAAAAAATTCCCTTTATGAGCTAGTACAAACCTCACCTTCACATCGACAGGCCATGATCAAAGCACTTCAATCCATATTATTTCCCTCGATGATCCACAAGATTTTTCAAACCTATTAGGCACACTCAAAATTTCCAATTCTTATCTCCTTTAATAGTTCAAAATACCATCATTACAACTAGAACACCATGACCTCCCACTCTTTATCATTGGAAAAATAAATGACACCCTCATCAAGAGGGTTATGCTTGATAATGTTGCCAATATCAACATCATATAATAACATGCCTTTAATCAACTTATATTACCTAACACTATCATTTCCCAAACACCATCCTTGCTTTGAGATTTCAATGACACCATCGCTCCCACATTAGGTACCATCATTTTACTTGTAAAAGTTAGCATTAAAACACTTCCCAAAATCTTCTACCTCATAGAGGAGAATTTTAGTATAACATATTATTAGTACAACCCTAGATACACATTATACGTTGTATCTCATCTACACCCCATCAATGTATCAAATAAGAGCATGAAGGTAAAACCTTTATAGTTCTTACAAATCTAAATAATTTCAAATCCTATCACATGATGTATCATATAAATGACATGATCATTCCTAAAGCAAAATCGAGCTCCTCTAATGAATCCTCCACTAGTACAACCATTCCATAATCAAAATTACCATATGACACTTCTTTCGACCACATTATCCAACTCCTTTCATTGGGGAGTATCGTCTCCTTATCATTAACTCACTTCTTATGCCAAATACATATATAATACCCTATAAAATCCCATGTATGAACCTAACATCGAAGATGTTATCTCCTATGGGCCATCACACCTCAAAATAAACCTCATCTATAGAGGGATTAACCACCCCTCTACACAACCTTCTTATAAACATCATGCCATACCATTCATATCCGAATTTAAATTTCTATATAACCAAGTATTTGCAAAAATGTATATTCACCATCGCATCTTTAAAGGCTTCAACTTGGGCACTATGAGAAAGGAATTCATGACCTAATCCTTGATTATTCCTACAAACTACACAAAAAAATATGGGTTAGGTTTTGAGAAACCATCATTTGAGTCTTCAACCAACATCATCTCTAAACCCATCATAGAATGTGAAACATCTTCATCATCAACACATGAAAAATCCATGGATACCGATGACATCATTTCCATCCCACGTAACTTTTTTTAGTCAATAATATTACTTTAGGAGAATTAACTTATCAAACTAATCATGGTACTGAAACCCTTCTCTCATCTAGCCTAAAATGATAGAAGAGGATTCATCCATCATTGACATCCTTTAATTCTAAGATGATTAGTCCATCCTCTTGCACATGGGAGTAAAAGATCATTATATTCAAAAACCTTACCACTTGATATAACAACACTTCTTAATGAACTGTATCGATGTGAATAAAGGACTCCAATGGAACCTCACATAGTTAAATTTGGTCAATCCTTAGATCTGCAGGAGTTAAAATACCTTCCACCTTATTATCCAAACATAGCCAAAATTTTGCATGGTCATATCGTGATATGTCAAGAATCGACCCAAAATTGTCATCCACAATATTGTCAATTATCCTAATGCCAATCTTGTCAAAAAAAATTATGTAGAATCCACCCTCGTATAACTATTCTCATCAAAGAGGAGTTATAATGTTTGTTCTCCACTAATTTCATTATACCCATTGATTACCCACAATGGGTCTCTAATATTGTGCATGTCACAAAATCCTTAGGAAAGCTACACATCTGCCTTTGAATTATAGTATCTCAATCTTGCTTGTCCTAAAGATAGATTTCACCTTCTAGATATCAACCAGACTCATCAACCTAACTACCAAGTGTGAAATTATCTCCATTATGGATGGATTCTATGGTTATAACCAAATCCTCATTGCCATCGATGATCAACATAAAATGTCCTTCATCACTCCTTGGGGAATTTATGCTACCGTCTTATGGCCTTCGGACTTAAAATGCCACTTGTCACTTATCAATGTGCTTTATGTCATACATCTTCCATGATATTATCCACAAATTCATAGAATACTTCGTTGCTGATATTTTAGGGAAGTTAAAAAAGTAAGGATCATATTTTCATCCTTGACACTATCTTCACTCGCCTTATTCAATACTTTCTTCATCTCAACCTTCCTAAGTGTGTGTTCGGTGTTTTCACCGGTAAGCTCTTAGTGTTCATTGTATCCTGTCGACATTAAAATTTTCCTCCGTAATTTCTATTTCATTAATGTATGTATTAGGAATAGGATGTTGTTAAGTATAATTAGTAGTAGCGTCTAATAGAAGATAACGGCACCATCAGTACGGTGCCGCCAATAATGTGGAGTATGGTAATAGTCAAAGTACAATAGGAATGTTGTAAAAAGTAAATATTTGTCATAAGTGGTCCGGTAATGTTAAAATGTCAAAGTTTGGGTAATTAGAGAAGTAGGGTCTACATGATTAGGAATTAGAAATATTATATTGGTAATAAGGACAAGGAGTGAGGTCATAAATATTTTGTGTATTTTATTTGTAAAAAGTCTAAAAATGTGGAACCCATGTAAAATGATAAGGTTTATCTTATCTTAAAAGATAAGCTTACATGTACGAGATAAGAGTTAAGGTATGGAATATGATTCGTCGAGTGGATTTCTTATCCTATCTTAGAGATAAGATGGATAAGCTGGAAGTTCTATAAATAGAGGCCACCCCCTCATTTAGCATAGAAGGAAGTAGTGAGAAATATTGTAGGAAGTGTGCGAAGGAAGCCATCAGTTTAAAGGTGTGTTGAAGAAGCCATTAAGAGGTGTAATTGTAAAGTTTCTCCCATAGTCTTGGTGAAAGGCAAGTGAAGTCAATAACACTTGAAGTACCTTATGGGTGAGATTGTAACAATTTCATGTTGATATTATAATTTACTTTGATATTTCAGATTTGTCATCATTCTCGTCTTATCATAGTCGATGGTATTCTTGTGTTATGTTGTTGTTTTGTTTCCAGATTACATCCACCAAACTAAAGGCTGTGCATTAGTAAATAATCATAGCACGAGGAGTTCCCGGTGAAGAATTATCATAGTGCCGGATTGGTGATGACAATCCATTCGGGCATTGAATTAGACCTCGCTAAGATCAATGCTATCATCAACATGCCTCCTCCATCAAACCTCAAATAGCTTCAAGCCTTCATGGTAAGCTTCGATCTATCTGCTTTTTATCTCACAACTTTTAGATCAATATCAACCTTTCCACCACCTCCTTAGAAAGGATTTTAATTTTAAAAGGGAGTAAAATTAGAAAAAAATCCTTTTATGATCTCAAATCGTATCTCCTATCTCCACTGTGCTCGTACCTCCATGTGAGGGGGAGTCTGTCTACCTTTAGATATCTATTACTAATCATGCCTTAAGCACTATGCTCACTCATTGAGATGAGAAGGGTCATGAAAAATATGTTTAATATATAATCCAAACTCTCCATGACTACGAGACTCATTATACGGAAGTTGAAAAGCTATGTTGTTTCTTGTACTTTACAATTCCCAAACTACAACATTATCTACTTAATCACAAGACTTACATCATTACCAACTTCAATATTCTTAAAACCATGCACTCTAAACCATATCAAAGTGATCACATCACTTGGTGGCTTATGCTCATGACTGAGTTTGACCTTGAATTTATTCGTAAAAATATATCAACATAAAATCTATCACTCGACCGGATCGCTAAAGCCCATCTACCGATAACAAACCACCTCACGAATAGTTCCCCAATGAATCTATAAAAATTATCAATAACACTCCTATTAAAATGAAACTCTTCTTTGATGGATCCAAGTTTCATCAATGGGGAGGTGTTAACATCATCATTATACCTCCTTGGGGGACCCGCATCCTTCTCTGTCTTTCAAACTAAATTTTGAATGTACTAACAACATGGTAGGATATGAAGCTCTAATCACGGGTTTAAAACTTCCATCATGCTTGGTATTCAAATTTTGGACATCTATGGAGACTCATAACTTTTCATAAATCAAATCAAAGGAATTTATCAATGCAAAAATGAAATTTTACAAAAATCTAAATCTATTTTTGAATTCCTCCTAAAAAGAATTTGACCGTTACACTATGCAAACTATCCCACGATCCTCTAACAAATTCACGAGACACTATGGATTCTCTCATGTATCTTGTTCCTTTATTAATTGTGACTCTAAATTATTCATTTTTGTTCACATACTTGATCAACCCTCCCATAAAAATGAACTCCTCTCCACCAACATTATAAAAATAATCCAATGAAACTCTCGTATACCCGACATATTGACTATCTTTCGAATGCAAAGTTCCCTCCGGCCTATCTAAAAATGATAAACAATATTTTTTCAATGTGTTACGTGATATGTCATCGTATGTGGTATTGTATATAAATGTGGATTTGATGGTCTCTTTATAATATTCCTAAAATCTTATGAATCTACCAAATCCATTTAGGAAGTCCATGATGACATATGTGGTGGACACTTTAACGGGACAATGATTACTAAGCATATCCTTTCAATGGGATACTATTGTCCTATTGTCAACCAAGATTAATGTGAAAATGTCAAGAACTGTATTAAATGCCAACAACATTCAAATCTCACCCACATTCCTAGTCAAGATTTACAACCCTCTCAAGATCTATGGCCCTTTTCACAATGGGGGCTTGACCTCATAGGTCTCATCAACCCTAGTTCATCACAACGACACCACTCTATCATTACAACTACTGGATACTTCACTAAACAAGTAGATGCTATTACTTTAATCTCTACTAAGGCTAATAAAATTTTCAATTTCATTGATCAACAATATCCCTCACAAGATAGTCACCGACAATGGAAAATCCATCAAGAATAAAGAAGTTAAGAAATTATCTAATAAATTCAACATCAAAATAATTTTATCATCACCATACTATCCATAATAAAATGGACAATCCGAAGCTTCTAACGAGAACACTTTAAAAATTCTCATAAAACTGTAGATAAAATAGGTAGAAATTGGCACCTTTAGCTCCCATTCACTTTCTAGTCCTCTCAGTACTAGCATCTATACTCCTACAGGTGTTATACCTTTTTATATAGTCTATGGATTCGAGGAGGTCTTACCCCTTGAAGTTAAAATCCCATCATTTCATGTATCCCTCAAAGACTTCATCCTTGATGAGGATTACTGCCAAGAACATCTAGAAAATTAGAATTGATGGATAAATGATGCCTAACAACTCTCGAACATCATCATTTATATCAATATCACATCAAGCAAATGTATAACAAACATGTAAAGGAGTGTGATTTTAACATAGGTGATATCATTCTCAAGGAAAATCAAAACTTTACAACTCTAGATAAGAGTAAATGTGGAAATTTTACCCTTATAAGTATGGGTTGGGATCTTATCATCTAGCCTCCCTTGAGGGTACACCTGAAACAAAACCTCTGAATGCCTTGTACTTGGCACCTTTTTAATATTAACACATCAATAATCATGAAAGTAGTCACATCAAATATATTAATCCATCATCAACCATTCATTTCCTCATTGTAATGATTTGAAAGCATGTGGAATTTTTTCACTATTACAAAATCCTTAAAGGTGAGCACCACGACTCATTGATTACATATTTCACATGGGCAAGTTCCTCCTTAGAAAGAACCTTGCAATCATTACAACCACCCATCTTATTTTCCAACTAAAGACATGTCATGGGGCACACATGTGTATTTTGTGCACTCATCTCTTCCCCTCCTTGAGATGGTATATTAGGATCACCCTCATCTCAAATAAATCCAAAAATATCTATAGATGCATCTTATCAAAAGTAAAGAGACTAATCCCTCAAAAGGACAACTAGTATTCAAAATCATAGACCGATCCATTTGAAGGAAAACTCTCGAAAAAGAAAAAACAAAGTGTAGACTACTCCCTCGAAGGATGACTACCCATGTAAAAAGGCTTCCCACACCGACCAACCTTCAAAAAGTCAAAGTATAAAAAAAAAAAACATCCTAGGAAAGATTCCCTGCATCGATTAGCTTTTAGATAATAGAAAATTTCCCGCATCAATAAGTTTGTGTCAAAAATAAAATGTACATCTAGGGCATCTCTTTATGGGACCATTGAAAGGAGAAACTACTCTCCCGCACAACCTAAGTATGTCAACCCTTCCCATGTCCAAGAAAGGTTAACTTTTCACTTTCATATTTATCCAAGATTCTACGTGTGACTACCCATTGTTAGTCATATGTTAACATTTGTTATAAAGGAAAACAAGTGCAAGATCCTTCACTATGATTCCCATCACATATGTATCAAATCTAGTATAAAGAAATCATTTAACATTTTATTGTTATTCAAAATTCAAACACATTTTGATATATATAAGAATCACATTAAAGTAAAAAATACTTAACGCACCACATCAATATAACACCATCATCTATAGTAAAATATTCATAATGCATCACATCAACATAATACCATTATCTATCAATACCCATATAACATCAATATTTATTGACATCTATATAACATTAAACATTCATCAACATAAACTACAATAATAAACAAATATCAATATCACATCACATGAATCATAATCCAAAATCATAATCATATATAAAATCATATATCATATCACTATACATCATCTAGAGTACTCAAAATATCCATATATCAAATATATAATCACCAAAAATAGGCTTAAAAAAGAGTCGTATGCATAAAAAATATCACATCTACTTAGTAAAATCTATATTAATTAAGCAAATGTCTCTCGATAACTACTCACCCTATCACCACCTTGACCACCATCACCTCCATCAAGTCCTCTTCTAGGACCACATCCATTTGGACCCTAAGGTGCTGACCCACACTCACAACACCGACACCAAGTCCCACTCATCTCTAAGCCTCGATAAACAAGAAAAGTGAAACTCATCAGGAAGCCTCCGTCAAACAATCTCCTCATAATATCCCAACTCCTTGCACAAAGACTTGTAGTTAGCCAAGATAACACTACTAGGTGGAGCCATCTGTCCACTCACTGAGCTCGGCCACATGTAGCTCACTCCTTGATCTTCAAGCACTTGTAATCTTGAGATCCTTTCTTAAGGTCTCTCGTTGTTATCTATATCGATCTCTCCAGCTATGGCCTATGTTAGCTCCACTTATACACCTGCTAGCTCCTAACTCAAGATATCCTTCTCACCTCTTAGACCATACCTCTCCACACTCAAGGTATCTCACTCATCCCATTAGCTATGGCTTCGTGCTAGCTCCGCCTATACATGTACTAGCTGCTAACATAGGCTATCCTTCTCACCTCTCATACCATCCCTCTCCACACTCAAGGTATCTCACTCAAACTAATGTGACCTTCTCACCCTCCAAATGTGCAATCTTGACATCTAGAGCTTCCTTATCATCACCACCACCAGCAACCTCATCCCCACCCTCACCTTCACCACCACCTCCTTGGTGACCTACCTCCACATGGGCCTGCACTTTTCTATCACCTCTTGCATGCTGATCCTACCACCTTGCAAAAAATACCTCTGTAACACTAGCATCATCTATATCTGTGGGCACCCACTAGTCATGCACACCCATCACTCCCTCCTCATCAAGCATAGAAGAAGGCACTATAACCATTGAGAATGGTGTCTCTACATCCCCATCGTCATGCCTATATTCCACTTGCTTCCTCTGGCACACATCCTAAATCAATCCAAACTATGTCCCGATGCAACTTAATCGGATCAGTGCCCACTCTCCCAACCATCGACCCTGTACCCATAGATCCTGCTGGGTGGACCTAAGCTCATCCTTCTCTCCTTCCCATACTATAAACCCAAAATATAGTCTCTACCTAATATCACTAGCTTACAAACCTAAGAGGAGTTGTATATAATACTCCTCACTTTGTACTTTGTCCTCTATCTCCTCTATTAGACTGCCATTGAACAAATCCAATGGACCTCTCCAACACTATTATGTCTCTCCATGGAAAACATCTACAACAAGTCACTGCAATATGATCATATTCCAATCACTATAGTATAAATCCAAAATCAACCGAAAACCTCTTCTTGATCCTCCACACCCATAAATCTTTGTAGGTATGGGATAGTAAAGTAGTGGCCCATGCAAACAAAGTCCTCTCGCTCTATCATATGTGCTAATACACTGTCATCATCCATGGAAAATGACCCCCAATGCTGATTCGAAAAGGATAACAGGTGATCCATATCATCATAAGGGTCATCAAGGCACAACCCTTTGTCTCGGGGAGCATACAGGCATCATATGAAAATCCACCCAATGAAAACTCTATATTGTCCTCATCATCTCCATACAATCTCCTCATCACCTCGACCCTCTCTATATCATCAATCAAATATATCCCCTCTCCATGCATAGGTAATCTCATAATCATGTGTACATCCTCTAGGGTGATCGTCATCTCACTTGTCGGCAGCCAAAAGTACAAGTAGTGGGATCCCACATCTCTAATAATGTGAGAAATAATCACTACTACCTGTGGATAAATATAAAATGATGCATCACCCCCAAACCTACATCCTCCAAATGAAACCAATCCTCATTTGACATCCAATCCCTCACATCCTCTAGGATCACAAGAATCCTATCTCGATAGTCAACTTATCCCTCACCTACATCCAAAAAACACAAAAACATTCATTAGAACAATATTTCATCAATTTTTTATCAAAAATATATAAAAACCCCATCGCGGTGATTCACCCCAATCGTTGGTGTTTCATCAAAATTGCAATTGGTTCAAAAAAATCACCAGTGATTCTGGTGATTCAACAAACATGGCCTCGTACGGGCCCCAAAAACAAAAAAACTAAAAATACACAAAAAACTTAAGAAAAGGTACTTACCTCCCCTTGGGCGGGCATCCTCTACCTTCCAGATTCTCCTACAACCTTCGTCTCTCAATTATCACTCACAAATCACTCACTTATAACTATAAATCTTGTAAATCACATTGTAAAAATGAAATTATTGTGATCAAACAAACTATTTATATGGCATTGATCTTCCCACCCCGAATCGCCGACAATTCCTATAATAGCCAATGATTCTCATAATCAACCAATGATTGGATTAAATCACCCACAATTATCAATAATGGTTGATGATTCCCTCAATCATAAAAGAACCACACATTTTTCAACATCAAAATCTATTCCAACAACATAATCACTCTTGCATAACACATTTATATAGAGTGTTCCTCATTTAATGAGCCACGAAACCCTTGTAACCAACCAATCCAATTTTAAAACTAATTTAATTATGTAGCCCAAGTAAAACTAACAATCCTTCATGGTTTCATTTTATGACCTTAAGACTTTAAGATATACATATAGATAAGAAATGAACCATTTGGTTCCCCTATCACTTAGCTCCCTAGTATTTTTCTTATCTTTGCTCCCTACGAATCATAAGTCTATATATCAAGAACCCTATGGTTCCCCCTATCACTTAATTCCATTGCGGAAGCTATTTTGTTTCAATACCTCATCTTGGGGAAAATTCAAATGAAAAACTATCCAATCAACTCAATCAAACTGGTGATCATCGCACTTTGTATCAATCACCCCCATTTTGAGGGGGATCACCCATCTAAACACAAAACAAGCTATCTCAAACCATTTTTTTCTAGTAGTTTGGTCGTCACAAACTACTCAACAAAAAGGAGAAAATGTAGAGACTGATTTTTCATTACCCACCTATTTCCTTAGACACACACATTATTTTATCAAAACATAACATTATAACACATTCCTAAGTCATCTCCCCTCATCCCATAAAATCAAATTTTTACTCCTTTACAAATTACTATTTACCCATCTAATTACCTTAACCTCCTCTAAAACCACCTAACCATTTTCAAACTATCCCTAACCCATTTTACCCTAACTTCCTAACCTCCCCAACTCGTATAACTTGTTTACAACCATTTTCCCTCGTCACTTTGCCCAAATACCCCCTTTACGAAGTGGTTTTAACCACTTCTAATTTTTTTACCCATAATTCCCGAATCACCGATGATTCTAAAAAGACACCAAGGATTATAAATAGGAGTTTTCACTCTTGTTTAAGGGATCCTCATCATTATCTCAAACTCTTGTGCACTTTTTTTTCGATCTAGACATCAAGCCTCTATCATTCCAGTGATCTCCAAGCCACACAAAAACATCAAGATTCTCCCTAAAAGTATAAAATATATTAATATTTGTAGCATTGTCTCCAAGCAACCCTTCCAAGTAATAAAAAGAAACTACAATCAATGATCAACAATATAAACCTCAAATCACCATTTGTAAGTGTTTTATGCCTTCCCAATATTCTGATGTACCTTTATTTACTTTATCATTGTTTGTTACAACATAACCTTTCAATAAATTAAATTTTTTGTCTCTATTAATATCAACTTATCATTTTTATGGAAATCAAGCTCTTTTGACAGGTGATAGTAAGTGATTCCTTTGAATCACCTGTGATTCCTTTAAATCATCCATGATTTCACTAAATCCCCTGCGATTCCTCTGAATCACCTGTGATTCCTATTTTTCAAGATATATTTTTGATTAATCCTATAATTTTATAAAATTTGTATCAATATATTTACATTTAACATGTCTTCTGCAAGTATGTCTTGGCTTTAGATGACCATTACGGGCCAATCACATCCCATTACAAGCATTTAAAACCTTCCAATTATCTAACAACATTTATTTTGGGAGAAATAAGACATCCTTCATGAGCTCACACTATGTGCCATCTGATTTGTAGTTGACATTAGAGATATCGAAGAACAACTTGAGTTCCTCCATGAGATCCAACAAGAAACAATGAAATTTTGGTATAATTATTTCTAAATCCATCCAAATAGCCTCCATATTATCCTAGGCCACAAATGAAGTGGAGTAGGACTTTCCCTTTGATCTTGAGCTCTAAATTTTATCTATTGTTTATCTATCTATCATTTTTATCAATTTATCAATTCACTTAATTATTTAAAAACAAGCTGACATCCTCTAAGGACGTACCTTTGGATTCATGGAATTGGCCTTTACTGAGCAACTCATCTACCCATCCTATCTATTATTTATTATTTAGCTATATTTGATTGCAGTCTCTTCACTTCGTGAAAGGAGGAGAACTTAGCCTTTGCTACATCTGATCATATTGACATTGTGATTTTCGCACAAGTATTGTTAAACCCTTCTTTGTAATGAGTTTTAGGTACTTTCCGCATATAATAGAAAAGAACCAAAATTTACCTAATACAAATCCTAGTACTACATATACTACATGTAATCATAATGGTTCACACACTTAATCATCTAGAACATAGGA
Source organism: Taxus wallichiana var. yunnanensis (assembly GCA_018340775.1). Taxonomy (NCBI): domain Eukaryota; kingdom Viridiplantae; phylum Streptophyta; class Pinopsida; order Cupressales; family Taxaceae; genus Taxus; species Taxus wallichiana. The sequence continues at coordinate 925,184,512 of CM031239.1, read as the reverse complement.
TCTTGAAACCCTTGTTCATACATTACAAGCTCAAATATTACAATTACAACAAAATGCATCCACTTCTCCTCATGCTCTGGATTCTAATTAGTTACTTCACAACCCACTTGTACCTGAAGTGGTTTATTATCCTTTTATCTTGGTTTTGTTTCTCATAAACTTCCTATCTATTATGGAAAAGGTGACTCCACATAACATCGTTGATCATTTCATGTGGCTTACATTGATTACGCATCTTATGACATCTTACTTCCCAAGATATTCACTCAAATTCTTAATGAATTTACATTGTGGTGGTTTGTGATCTCCCACACAATTTATGCACTCCTTCATTCCTTCAAGAAATTATTTTTTGCACAATTATTTATCAACATTAGGGATAATGTTTCTTATGAAAAATTTATAGCATGCAACAAAGATATAATTAAAATATCAATGGTTATGTATTATATTACAATACCATGCTTACGAAGATGAAAAATATTTTGGATGATAGTGAATTACAATATTTCTTCACTCAAATATTTCTTTCTCCTTTGCAAGAATAATTAATATTTGAATTTTTTGATTATTTGACCATTTATGTCACACACTCAAAGAGCGTGAATCTATGTTGTTACATATGAATAAAATAAAGTATGTTTGTAGCACTCGTAATACATCTAATGCCAAGTTTATAAGAAAATCTATATTTGAAGGCAATATCAATGACACTAAGACTACTTCTAAGGACAATGTCAATGTTGGTTCTCAATCTACTAAGCTACAACTAAAACCCACATGATGATAATTTACATTTTTGACTTGTTCTCCACATGCTATATTGAAACAATTAATTGTGTGTGATATCATGTCTCTCCCTCCACCATTTGAGTTTGATGCAAAAAATCTTCAAAGTAAAAGTTTTGATGTTAATTCTTATTGCGATTACCATAGATTTATTTGTCACCTCACAAATAGGTGTATCAAACTTCGTCATGTCATTTAATATCTTATTAACTCAAATTAAATTGAATGGGACGAGCCCACTAAATATTCTAATCCAACCAATGATAATGAAAAACTTAAATTCTTAAGAGATTCACTTCCTAAGCATAATAATGAAAAATATACATTATTAGTGCACAATGATCATCATATGGTACCACCACTATTTTATTATAATCATAATTTGGATGAAATGATTGGAATTGTCACACATGTGAAATATTATACACATATTATCATTTTTGATCTCTAATATATATGACACACTTATTTCCAATACCGTGTTCATTCTTGTCTTTATTATTCAAGTACCTATACACAATGTTTTGGTTGATCAACATAAAATTATTATGTATTCTCTTTAATTCTACTTAAATCTTTTGGAATTTATAAAAGGCACTTGTAAATGACTCTAATACTTTCTATTGAAACATTACTCTAGCTATTAAAGTTGGTTCTCTTACTACGCCAATTTCATTCTTGGTTTCTTTACTAATTTTTGCCTTTGGTGCATTGCATTTAGGTATCCCTTGGCTACTTGATCTTAGGGATATTCCATCAGTCATTCATTAATGTTTCAATTTTATTCATAATAATAAGGTTATCATAATTTGAGGTATTCTCTTTGAGGTTTATTTTACTATCTTTATTGGTGATTATTCTACATTTTCCATCCCTACTCCTAGTGTATCTATGGACAAGTCCTTGGTTTTATAAACTATTTCTATAAAATCTATTCCTCCTAGGTCTCATGAGGGGCCTTAGTTACAAACACTATATGTAGTGGCTCTAACCCTTCTAGGCATGGTCTTGTTTTCCCACTCCAATTGCCTAAGCGCACCGGAACTTCATCTAGATAGACCTAAACACTCACCCGAAGCGTGCAAAGCCTACTAGGTCCCTCTTTTTGTCTTGTCTTGTCAAGATGTTAGCATGCATAATCATAGTAACCATTAAAATATCAAGTAACTAAGTGTAAAGCATAATAGAAGCTGTATACATAATCATAGTAACCAGAGAATCATGTGTGCTAGAACATCAAGGAAGCATAACTCTTTAATACATACAGTGTTTAATACATGGTATCCAAAACTTTGTAGAAAAATAACATATATATAGGGGTGGGGAATTTCCCTTCACCTCCCATGCAACTCAAAATTATCTGCATTATCAAAATAGCCATGCGCCAACAATTGCATGCTTTTATAAGAAGGATAATAATAGATTAATATATAATGAAACTCTATCTTAATCCTATTATTAGCATAAACCATGCATGACATTTGCTCTTCCACTTTTCTCCCAAAACAACCTTTTCTTAGCCATAAAGTCTTCTTGTTCTTATATTTTATCGATCCATACTCCATCTGCTTCTCCTATTTTTAGCTTTGTGCCATGCAAAATCGGCTAAGTTCTGAAATTTTCTTCATGGGAAAGCCCTTATCATGGGGACATGCATGTGCTTATGTGTTAGGAATTAATATAGTTAGTGCTCCACATTTATGTTTATAAGTTTGGGTGATTATTATATTGGGTGAGTTGTTGAAACAACTCACGTATTGTATTAGTTAAGTTGTTTGTGGAGGGAGCTATTATAGGGAGAGTTGTTAGAGCAACCTCCTTGAGTATAGGAGCAACTTCTTCTATATAATTGTAATGTGCCGTATTGAATAATATGACCCGGAATATATTGAAATATATTGAGAAAAATGATTGTTGTTCTGTAAAATCTGAGAGCTGCTTTTCATGTGGTATCGGAGCAATATCTGATCCTTGCAATGGAATTCTAAGGATAATAAGGGACAGCTACATTTGTTCCTGTGCATGGTGAAACTATTATAGTGATCCCTCTAAATGCTTAGTGCACAGTCCATTCTGATCTCTGGAAAAGGACACAATACATGAAGCTATGCGGAATTCTATTTCATCTATTTCATGATGTGTGCGTAATAAGTTCTGCTCAGAATTTATTCCAGCTAAGAGTATCTACGTTCAGTATATAGATGCGTGATTTGTGGTGAAGAGTAGATAACTTGATCTATATCATAGACTTGATTATGTTTTGACTTCTGCAAGATACAAATTTAATTGCATGTATATCAATTCACAAATTTTACACAAGGTTAGATGCAATCTGCTAATGCATTTGCGTAGGAATATGTATTAGAATTGCAATTAATAATACAGAGAGACAATGAAACCCTAGTCCGAGATGGGAACCTGTTTGATCATATGAGCAATATACAGATCTTCTCTCTGTTTACATCCGAAGCTGATTTTTTGCTTCCTTCGACAAAAATGGCGCACAGTCGAGAGCTCAAAATACTTAGTATGGAGGGATATAAAGTACCTGAGTATCCTATATTTTACATCTAAGCTAGAAGTAATCCATTTGTGCAGATGTGAGTATGAACATTTTCCAGAATTTTATCATTTGTGTTTTTGAAAAAATTGGAATTGGAGAATAACCAGAGCTGCAGAGAACTGGCAGAGGAGTTTGGAGAAGAAGATGGGTTTCCTAACCTGGTGTAGGTAGTTCAAAGTAAAACGCTTCACTGTTTTGGAGAGATTGCCAGATTGTTAGTTCTGAGGTTTCATTCTGTGCACATGAATGTCACGACCTGTATGTGCCCAATCTTTTCTACACATGTTTCTTTCTGGTCTCCTTTGAAGAGCGTGGAGGAGGACACGTTGTGAAGAACTCAGACCATTCTATGCAGATCCATTGGTCATCGACCTATTCTTTGTGAACATCAGATGTGGGCTTCTAAGATTACTCCAGAATTCACTCTGAGTTCTACAGATCTGTATGCACGTGGCAATAAGACCTTTACACACGTGGATTTAATAGATATCCACACCTGTTTATTCTTCTGCGTTGACTTCCATGTACCAGTAAGCTCTTCTATCTACATTGGAAAACAAGAAATCCACAAATCAGAGGAGAGAGAATCATTCGCATGGATTAGTAATCTAAGGTATTATGTAATTTGATATTCACTTGATAGTCATTTCTATATATTTCAATATTTTGTTTTGATTTATACCATAGAAATATCCATGTAAAATTTAAAAAGTAATTTGTTCTTATTACTTTTTAAATATATAGTGTAAATCGGGAGCAATATCGGTTGAAGCCGACTCCCCTAAGAGTGCATTTTCGGTTGAAACCGACGCTCTAAGATATAATGGACATTCCACTAGAAAAATTCAATGGTCTCAATTTTCACACATGGAAAGTCAAGATCCAGATGTAGTTGATGAACAAAAATCTTTGGAGGATAGTAGATGGAAAAGAACCAACACCTTTAGATCGACTGATTAGCGGGAATGGGAAACACGAGATGATAAAGCCAAAGCCATTATTGGCCTTGCCCTTTCGGATTCTGAATTACATTATGTTGATCTAGATAAAAACTCGAAGGACATCTGGGATAATCTGAGAAAATTATTTGGTTCAAAAGCAGTCAATGCAAAGTTTTCTCTAAAACTTCAGTTATTCAAGCTCAAAATGAGTGATGGAGATACAATGTCTAGTCACATCAACAATTTACGATCTCTTCTGAGACAACTTGCAGAAGTAAAAGCTCCAGTAGACAACGAGGATGCAAAAGCTATTCTACTGAATAGTTTACCACCCAAATACAGTAATGTTGTTTTCACTCTTAGTCAGATACCTTCTAACTCATTGGAAGATATGATATCAGCTCTCCTAGCTGAGGAAAAATAGACCAAAGAAGATGTATAAGAAGAAACAACAATGTATATAAAAGGAAGTACAAAATTTTTTTCTAAATATAAAGAGGAAAGAGAATGTTTCTACTGTAAAAAAAAGGGCATACAGATTCATTTTGTAGAGCTCGAGCTCAAGATATACTTAGTGGAAAACTCAAAGGAATTGAGGCCAACTTTATTATTGAAGACATATAATAGAATGAGGAAGAACAAGTAAATGAAGACAGTGGTTCTGAAGACTTCTTGTTCCGAGCATGAAACCGGAGGTAGAAGGCATCAGAGGTTGGAGGTCATTCAGCGACCTCTCGTCAGTTGCCAACGACGAGGCCGCATATCAGCTTTGGTGACATGTGTGTGCACAGTTTGATTTTAGTGCTTCTAGTGTGGTGTGCCTCAGTTTGCAGTAATCTTGTTTTCAATAAGTGGAAATTTCACATTGAGGGGGGGAACATGATTCCAATGTTCCATTTCCAGTATGTCAGCTTTTTCTATGTATGTACGAGCAATAGATTTTAACAGAATTTCCTATGTTATTCCCTACAGTGAGATGTGATGAGGGCTGAGAATAGTACTTGGCATATCATGATGTGGTTGTAGGTAAACCACTTGAAAACCTTCATTTGTGGTTTGTGGTAAACCAATAGCAAAACCACCATTCTTGGTTGTTGGTAATCCATTTGCAAAACCATCACTTTTTGGTTTGTGGTAAACCAATTGCAAAACCACCATTCTCATTTTTGGTCAACCATTTGCAAAACCATCCTTGAGGTTTGTGATCATCCTGTGAAAATCACCAGATCATGAGCAAGTGCAAGTATAAGGCAGGTTTTCCCCATGTTCGCACTAAGGGGGGAATGTTAGGAATTAATATAGTTAGTGCTCCACATTTATGTTTATAAGTTTGGGTGATTATTATATTGGGTGAGTTGTTGAAACAACTCATGTATTGTATTAGTTAAGTTTTTGTAGAGGGAGCTATTATAGGGAGAGTTGTTAGAGCAACCTCCTTGAGTATAGGAGTAGCTTCTTCTATATAATTGTAATGTGCCGTATTGAATAACATGACCCGAATATATTGAAATATATTGAGAAAAATGATTGTTGTTTCTGTAAAATCTGAGAGCTGCTTTTCACTATGCACCCCATGTGTGCACCCTATAATACTTAGGAAATTTATCTAGCCCAACATCACTCCACACTAATGATATTGCCACCCTCGGTAATAGAGTTTCTCAACTTATCTCTCCAAAGAATAAATAATGAATTATGAAAGAATGAAATAATGAAAAGAATGGAAGAATAGCCAATGTGCTCATTAAGCTGTGAGCATAAGTTTAGGGTATTCCTTCTTGATATCCTATTCTAACTCATTCCATTTGCCCAAACCTTTTTTGGCTTTACTGGGCACATCACCAAGTAATTTCTCCATCTCCTCCGGGGTCATGTCCTCTCCCTTGTGCTTCAGGCTTCCTTTATTAATCCAGTTAGCCCTAAAATCATGCCATCCATAAAATACATTCTCCGAGCGACCGACATTCCTAACTCCTTTATCTTCTCTTCATGGGCGTCCCAGGTTCTTTGTAAGTGCATTGTGGTTATTTGTTATTACAGATAATATTTCCTCCTAAACCAAGGTATCATCCTTCTTAGCTGTCATGACTTCATTCTCTTCTGTAGTGTCCTCATCCCAAGGATTTATTCAGGATCCTCACATATCTTCAATGCCCACTTTGCTTTCTCGTAACTCTTCCTTCAATGTCTAGAGTACGACATCATACTTTGCTTTCTGTATCTTCCTTCAATTAAGCGTGCAATCACCTTCTTGGTTCTTTCTTCCTTAGCCTCAACAATTTCCTATGTCTCTTCCTGTGCAACTAAATTTGTTTTAGGAAAAGGTGAAGAAAATTATGAAAAAGTGTAAGGATGAGGGGTAGGTCTGATTTATCTTTTCATCAAATTCTGGATATGCTTATATAATTTTGCCTCCAATTTCTACGTAAAATTCCAAAATCTATTGTTTATGTTATTTATCTTTCTTATGTGCCTCATTGAGTTTCTCAATTTTCTCCTTCATATTCTTGTTATATTCGAGCAACTTCCTAAGCACGCCACCTCTACCACCATATTTTTTAAGGCATTACTTTCATGTTCATCGGTGAATTTGGTTGGCTTCACGATCATATATGTGGTTATGGATCCCTTCTTCATCTTTCTTCAGATGCATGCTTCCTCCTTTACATCAAATTCAGGCTCATCCATATGTGTTTGCATGCTCCAAGATAATTTCTTCCTTGTGCACATATTCACCACCTCAAGATCCATCAAATTCCATCCTTATAACTTCTCATGCTTAAGTGTACTCGGAACTTGGCACAAATGATTTTGAAGGGTCATTTACATACCCCAACTCTGGAATCTTATACATATCTTCCCCATATGCATCCTAGACTGCCTTCCCTTAGGAATATGTACTTCTGCATCATGAAATAGACATTTACTTGATGTGCCCTTATGCTCCCAGTAGGCTCACCTGATGGTTCACCTATATTATTTTCTTTCTCCTCTTCTTCACCTGTGGGGCCTTTTCTTCCTCACGCTCACCAAGTGCCTCTCAGTATCATGCTAAGTTTCTTCCTATCTAGGCTTCTCTTCTACCTATACACAAAAAAATGATGTATCCTATATAATGCACATAGTCTCACCGAGAAGGTATTATTCACTTTCTCTCCTTGGCACATACTTGCACCTTCTCTTTACCTTCTTCTACGGGCTTAGTTTTACAGGATATGTCCTTGGAGATCTCCTTGGTGGCTAAGAGGGTCCCACACAAATTCCCTTTTTCCTTGTTCTTCTCAAGACTCTCCACAGAAGCCTTGGTCTTTAGTGTTGCCCTCATCCTTCTCTGTCTCCTCAACACTTGTCTCAATTCTCACTTCTTCTTCTTCCTTCCATGAGTAGCTTCTCAAGGTTATCTCTTGGGTGCCATATCAACATCTATAATTTATCCTTACGTTTCTTTCTATCTCTGCAACTCCAAATTCACATTCCCTAGCTCCAATTTTGTTCTGCTCAAACCATAGCCCCATGAATCTTTCTTCTCGCATGCCTTCTACTAGCTCAAACACCCTTCCAATGGAGCTCTATTACGGCCATGTCCAAATATCCACTGGTTCGCTAGTTTATACGATCATTCTCACACTTTGTATTGAAATAACTCTTTAAAATGCACTCTAGAGCTCGAAACTCAAAGTATGCAATGTAGAAATGAACTCGCAAGAACCCATTTTTATAAATTTTGTAATTTTTTCCACATTAATTTCTCCTTACCTACCACCATACTCAACATTAATAATTATTTCTTTATTTTTATGTGTTTTTTGTTGATTTTTATGCACCCTAATCCTAACCTTCTCGCATGCCTACTACTTCTTCTTGGCCACAAACCTCCTTACATGTGCCTTCATGCACCAAAGTACATCAACCTTTGTGCCTCATCCTAAGTAGTTTCCCATGTTGCTGCTTCCTACCTCGCGTTACACTGTGCGATCATCCTTTTACATGTGGTCTTCAATTTAAGAAAATTTCCTTTAAAACACCTTCAATCTGAGCACTGTAACATATTTCTTTTTATGCACACCAATCTTTCAAAGGATGTCCATGTTCCAAATTATATACCACTTGTATCTACTCCACCCCACACTAAAAGTATGCACGGTCTTCCCGCATGAACTCAAAATATAGTGTTAAGCTTCTAGCGCTCAAACACGCTTATTAAAACAAAACACTGAACTAAATTAACAAAGCATAGTAATGATGAAAGGAAACACATAAAAGGGAAATCTAATATAAGTGGCAATATTCCTATTACAAACACCAAGAAGCCTTATTTATAGTAGAGCTTCAACCTACTCCCATTGAAGTATCCAGGAGATAAAGTGCTATCCAACGCCAACAACTAATAAGTGCTCGATTCCAATATCTTTGTTACTACAAAAGGTCCCAACGAACACACTTTCAATTTCCTTGGGTGGTATGTAAACTTTGAATCATACATAAGAACTATCTTGCCCACCTCAAATGTTTTATTCTTGATATTCCTTTCATGTCGAGCCATATATCTCACTTTTTTTGTCTTCTGGCTCCATTAAACAATAACATGCCACTCATCTAATTGCATCAGTTTGTCTATGCACTCCTCCACAAATTGTTCATCATCTAATCCTCCTACACACGCAATACACAAGGATGGTAACATGAATTCAATAGGAAATACAACCTCTGTGCCAAACACCAACTGAAAGGGTGTGGCCTTATTCAACCTTTTATATGTTTTCCTATGTGCCCAAAGTATAATAGAGACTTTATCATCCTAGTCATTTCTTCCAATATCATAGATTTTTATTAGTGTTTTTCCTAGAATCTTGTTGAAAGCTTCAATGAGTACCATTATCCCATGGGTGATATGGTGTTTTCTTATGACGTGCCACCATAAAATTTGGCAATAAAATCCTAATTTTATCATTCAAGAAATCAAAGTGGCCCTACCACTTGTTAAACTCAAAGGACATCCATACATGTTGATAATGTTATCCCATAGAAATCTCACTTATTGTAATCTGTTGTGCAATATTTAGTAGGTGATTCTTCTTCCCACCATGTTAGATAGTCTATACAAGTTATAATATAGTATACACCAAACTTACGTGTAGGTGGGGAAACAAGACCTTCAAAGTCAATAACCCATTTCTCAAAAGGTTTAGCACTTGCAATAGGCCTCAAAGGAATCTCATCTCTAGTTCTAGGCTTCCCAAGGCACTGAAAATGATCACACGCCTTGACATATTATTTAATATCCTTGTACAAATTTTCCCACCAAAGGCCAACCATTAGAATATTACACGTGGTGGCATCCCCAACATAATGACCTCCTGCAATTCCACCATGAGATTCTTCCATAATAACTTCATGCTCATGCTCCAAAACACACCAAAAAAACATTCATCATGACCTAGTTTGTACAAATATCCACCTATCAACTGGTAAGGTGCCGCATGTATTGCAAGTTGCTTCTTTTCTAATGTCTTCATTCCCTCAGGTGCCTATCCAATGCACAAGAATAATGCAATATCCTCTAAATATGTGGGTGCACAATTTAACATGAAAAGATGTGAATTAGGATTTTTTTCTTCAATGCTCTATGCTTCCTCGCTAGAATTGATTCTTGATAAATGGTCAGGCCCTGAATTACTTTTCCCTAGTTTGAAAACCAATGTAAACTAAAACTCCTAAAATAGTAATATCCACTTGGAAATGCAACGCTACAAAATAGGCTTATTGACCAAATAATTAAGTGTCATATGATATGTGAAGAAGATAAATGTTGTTGCCAATAAGTATTATCCAAATTTTTAAATCCCGTAGATCATGGACAAATCCTTGCACTCAATAATTGTATAATTCTCGATCTGCAGTGTCAACTCCCTGCTTGCAAAACAAATGGAGTGATCCACTATTCCTTCTCATGGTTGTGCTAACACTTTGCACCAATTTCCATTCCAAAATAATCAACATGAACATGAAATGGTTTTTCACACGAAGGAAAGTGCAAAATAGATGCATTCATAAGCCTTTCCTTCAGTTTTTCAAATGACTACTTCTGCACATCATCCCAATAGAATTTTCCTTTAGCTTTCAACAATTCCTCCAAGGGTGCAACAATATTTGCATAACCTTTAATGAATTTCTTGTAATACCCTGTATGTCCCAGAAATCCACACACTTCACTTTGATTATTAGGTTCTTGAAAACCCAATATTACAACTATCTTGGCTGGATCTACCAATAAGCCCTCTTTATAAATGCCAAAAGGTGTTACAAAGATGCACTTATTAATATTAAGAGACATGCTCAACTTCTTGAACCTCTCAAACATGAGCCTTAAATTGTCACAATGATCCTTAACCAATCCATAAAATATCCAATCATGTAGGTACACCTACAAAAAGTCATAAATGAAATTCTAAAAAGCTTCCACAACTATGCATGAGAACAACACTGGTGTATTCTTCAGTCCAAAGGGCATTACCGTGTCTACAAAAATTCCCCACTTAGTGGTGAATTTTTTCTTTTCTTGATCTTCCTTCGCTATGTGCAATTGATGATAACTTTAAAAACCATATGTAAAAGAGTAGATCTCACGCTCTGTAACTACCTCCAGGATCTCCTCTATAAAAGGGGTAGGAAAAGGATTAATGACACATGAAGCATTTAATCCTCTATAATTTACACAGATCCTTATCCTCCCATCCTTCTCCATTATTATTACCATAGGGATAACCAATTCATATTCCTCGATGGGTACCAGACTTGAGCATGTTATTAATTTCCTCCTTTACCTTGACGCGTAGATTACGATTCATCCCGTAAGGCCTCTTCCTAATCAGTCATACAAATTCTTTAAGTTTGATTCTCATCTCACCTAAATAAGGGTGTACTCCTTTTAACTCATGATAGCCCCATGGAAAAAAATCCTTAAAGTCGCGTAAGATTTCAATGATCTTAGCCACTTCTTGCTCTGACCAATAATCACCAATAATGTCCTTAGGCTCTGCATCTATTCCAATGTTAACCTTCTTTATTTTCATAGGCTCATGATATGCACGTGCCTTTTCATCTATTGTGTCCATTACCTCATGTGTACCTTCAGTATGGTTAACATCTAGGTTATTATCCTCATCATCATCATCATCATCATTTATCATGCATACTAGTTTACCCTTTTCTTTTTCTTCCCGGTGTGGACAATTTATTCTTCCTCTGTCTCTTCAAGGTCAAAGCACACCTCTAAATCCATCTCTCCAAACATATCTAACAAGAGTTCCTTAGCCTTTGCACTATCTCCCAAAGTAAGGTGCTTCATAATCTGCAGTGCTTCATTGACTGGAGGTTTAGTAGAAAAATAATCAAAAGTATGAATCATACATGAGGTCATACCACCGCCATTAGTTGTTTCTCTTGTCAATTCTCCATGAACATACCATACGCACACATAGCGATTTAAGGTGGAGTAGAACTTATGTACCTAGAGTGATGGTGGTAAGGCCTCCTACCCCTCCATCCAAAGTCTCTCAAAATCCCAGACGTTATGTGAGGCATGGGAATTTTGTGGAACTCACATATCTGAGAAGGTACATTTATCCTTAGGAACCTAGTATAAAAGGTGATTCTCACTTCTCACCATTCCAATAGGTTATCTCTGTGCATTTCTCGGTAGCACGTTTTTGTCGTGCCCAGAGTATATAGTAGCTTATTTATTTGAATACTTGATTCTTCCACTGGGATTCCATGGCACATAGAAATACATCAGGGTTCTCCTCGCTTGATGTACTTGAGGTATATGGTTATAACTTAAGATCCTAATCATGTGTGGCATGATCATGTGAGTAATTATGTTCTTAATATCTCACCCAACTACTTCATACATTCCATGCACCTAGTTATCACAAGCAATACTTGTGGTATCACTAACTAACTAAGCATCATCCCACTGTATCAATCCTTCCTTAGATGGTTAAGTTACATTAGGGTCTCTGATTTTCCACACATATATCTTGTTTAAGTCCTCTTCGCTCAAAGGTTCAACATATGGAGAAGCCTTTGCATCAGTCAAAGGTATAATAATACACTCTTCCTTGTTCTCAAAGCTAATGTACCCCTTGTTGAAGTGTAAATCTGCATTATTAGCATAACACCAGGTCACCCCATAATGTCAAGAAGGTATCTGTTTTAGCTAACTCCAATAATTAAAATTCCCCAATAAACTTGGCCCTTGAATTGTAATAGTTGCATCCTTTAGTACACTAATAGGATTATTGCCTAGTCATATTTTCCATATATAACACATTCAAAGAAGACTACAATAGTGGTCTTCTCATCTGATTCAAGCATCCAAAGTGAATACATTAACCTCCACGCCTATGTCTATCAAGATGTTTCTCATAATCCATACATCTATGACTGCATTCAACGTAATCTCCTTATCATACTCATGGTTATATGGGGGAAGATTTTCTTGAAGTATCTTCCTCTCGTGCTCATTACTTGCGTACAATATATTTTCTCTCAACTACTCTCCTAACAGAGGGATTATTGATGTAGCCTAGAATTGTTAGTTAACACCTAGTCACGCTAGCACATCACTCAGCCTGGGATGAGCGTTCACCCAAAGCGCGCAAACGTACCGGGTCCCTCTTAATAGTTGCAATAGCAGAATGGTGGTATGATAAAATAGTAAACATATATTTTAGGAACTAATCCATCCATTCACCATTTATATTCAACCAGATCTATAAGCGCTAAAGGTAAATCATCATGAAAGTAATAACATGCATTGATAAAAAAACATCACACACTTTGTTCGGCCAATTTCCTTTATCTATTCATTGAACCAACAATACAGTAGCTTCATACAATACCAGGTATGCGCGCACGGATCTGTTACAATTATCCAGTCACATGTACTCATGTTTTTCCACTCCTCCAAACGTATGGTTCCATTCGTATCTCTATGTATGTCTCTCTATTCTTTAAGTAGTTCATTACATATATATATATATATATATATATATATATATATATATATATGGGGAACTAACCCTTCACCACTTAACTCTACCAGAAATAGGTCGCATGCTAATAACAACCACGCGCCTTTTGAAAATTATAGCCATACATGCAAGTATGCTATCTATAGATTGATGATAGTTAACTAAAGTGATGGATCTATTCTTATGTTATGCCCATGCAAGATTGAGTTGACATGTCCTTCCAAAATCTCCACGAAGAGTGGCACACAAATCTCAGCATCGCTTTGTGTACTCCACATGCCAATCTCTAAGAATAGACCTGATCTCCAAAATTGGCTAAGTCCTTGAGAGTCTTACTCTACACCTCCGCGCGTGATGCCTTCCTATAACTTTGCGCTTTTGCTCCTGTGCCATTCTTCCACACGAACTTTGATTGCAAGTTCAACTAAGTGTTTTCTCTTATCAACATTACCCCACACTAATCTCATTGTCACCTCGACAATGGTGATGCTCAAAACTTATACATAGAATGGATAAATAAAGAATAAAGAATTTTGAATAAGAATCGTGAATAAGAATTTTGAAGAAGATATACACAGATAACAAAACTGTTTAGGCCTTCGGCCCCTCCATCTCATCCTGAAGCAAAAACTCTGGATATTCTTCTTTGATATCTGCTTCCAGGTTCTCCCACACTATTAGCGTTGCTTCTGCTATTTCAGGCACGTCTGCAATGATGGACTGAACTCTTCCATGGATAGTTTCCCTTGCTCATTTTGTATTACAAGAATTACACTTGACATAGAGGTTTGTAACCTTTCCAGTACATCCATCTTCTAAGAAATGAGCTTTCCTAGCTCCTCCAACCTCTCCTTATGTGGTGCCTATGCCACAGCTAGTGCCTCGAACTTCTATTTTACTGGGGACTAGGCGTTCAATGCGACCTAGGAAGAATCCTTCATTGTTTTGTGGACCTCATTTTCTTCCTCCAAGGTTTTCACCACGATCAGTGCATCTAGGGCTGTGCATATGGTTAGCGCATGATCGGCCTTCTTCAGTTCATTGTGGGTGGCTTGTAGTAGACCTTCATAAGTAGTAATTTTCCTAGCTACTGCAGCCTGCGCCTTTTCTGTCTTTTCCTCGAGTCCTTGGGTTGTGAGGATACGTGTGCCTTTTCATCCTCCAACACTAATGTTATCATTGTTTTCACATAGTGCATCACAGAAGGAAATTCTTTTGGTACTCGGGATTCTAGATTTGGGCATACCTTTAGAACATCATCGCCAATTTCCTCTGCCATACTAACAAAAGTGTCATACTTTATTTTGATTAAGTCCTTTTCCTGGACTAGGCATGCTATCTCCACATCCTTGGATTTTAATCTCTCTGTCAGTACCTTGATGGTAGCAGATTTATCTATGTTTCTTCTTGCTACTTGGAGGATACTTTCACTAGAGCATTTCTCACTTACTCATCGACATCATTGTTAGTTTGATTGTCATGTGGTGTGTTTTAAGTGCCTTCTTCAATTGCCTTGACACACACGATTCTTCACGACATCAAAGTCGGGCTCGTCCATGTGTGTGTGCATAGACCATGAGAGTTGCTTCCTAGTGCGTAGAGTCACCTTGTCCTTGTCCATGAGTGCCCATCCAAATAAATCCTTCGCTCGATCGTACTCTGGGCCGAGTGTGAATGATCAGCTTTGGGTCTTCGCATACCCCATGGCATGTGCCATGGCGCCTCCCCCTATTCGACATTATCGGGGTCCTCTTAGAATGGCTGCATCAAGGTTGGGAATACTAGATGTATCCCCACCCTTGTCTGTGTAGCCTCTGATTGACCCCCTTCTTCTCCTTCCATCTTCTCCTCCTCATGTTGAGGCTCTTCTTCAATTGGAGATGAAGGCACCTTCTCCTTAGATTCCTCTATTTCCTCGCTCAGCCTGAGTTTTCTCCGTTTCTTCTCCTCTGGCTCCTTCACCTACGGGGTTCCTCCTTGCACCCTTGTGTGCTTAAACACCTTCTTAAATATTTGTGTGCCCTGCTCCTCCCCCATAGCTCCTTCTCCCTAGGGAGTTGTCGCATGCTCCCCCTCCTAGCCAGATGGCTACTTCCTTCTCCATACTAGGCTGCCACTATCTTCGGTTCTTCATCCTCTTCCTCATCATCTTTCTTGGTGCAGAGGGCCTAGGTGCCGAATGTTCTCCATAGTATGATTTCCCTTCGGCGGCCCTAGAAGTATGAATTCGTTCTCCACGTACTTGTTATTCTCCATTTTAGGCTTCAGTTGGAGGTATATTAGCGCGGCCCTGATATCCACAATGGCCATTGTCTCTGGCTTAATGCTTAAGATTTCCAAGATGTTATTCTCATTGTATGCATTCCTCCTTGGATATCCATAAGTCTTTCTCAGGGTGTGATACTCACAGTCCACCTTGTCTGCATTAAATACCAACCTCTTTGTGTGTTGGTGAACTGATGAACTGTAGCTTGGAAGTACTATGCGGGAAATGCATATGGCAGTTTGCACTAGGGGCTCCACGACCCATCTATCATTGGGAAGCACATAATATAGAAATGTTGGTAGACTGCAAATTATACCTACTTTCCCAGGACCGAGGAAAATCCTTGGGTATGCACCATTCTTCCCCAAACACCATGTGGAGCCTATCATACCACATCTCAGCACGCTCCTTAACTTCCTCTGTCATCAACCCTTTGCAAAGATATTTGCTGAATCGCTCAACTAGAGACTTATGATTCATGGGGTATTCCCATATGTTCTCTTTTGGGCCATCTAGTACCCCGATCTCCATGAAGAATAAACTTAGTAAGATACAACCAAAAATTATCTTACTCCCTTCGCGTGCTTCCTCAACTATCCACTCTGCAATAAATCCGGTGATGTTATAAGTGGTTCCCTCTGACATGTGCTTGGCCACATGCAACCACATAGAATTAACTTGTGACCAACATTCTTGGTCATTCAACTTTGTGGTTAGATGTGTTCTTTTGTCTCTTTGGAAAAATTTTCAACTTGTCAATGTCCATTCCATGCGGTCCTTTCTGATAGCCCAACACCTTCTGTGTCTCCAAAATGGTGCTTTTGTCAGCTAAGTCAGCCTTAATGTCTTCGCTCATTTCCCGTAATCCAATAACTGTGGCAATGAGGATGGGTGTCAGTCTTACCCGCCATCCTACGAAGTAGAAGAAGTCCTCATGGACTCAGCTCATCAGCCATCTGTACAAGGGTGCATACTTTCTAAAGTATGGGAGCTCATAAATCTGGTAAACACCATTTCCCTTGAGTAGCTTTTCCCCAACATCATCATATATCAGCATGCCATCCTCAGTGTGCCTGTTCATTCGAGAGGTGAGTAGGTCATCTAACTTCTTCTGGTTCTCACTGGTTCGGTGATTATATTCACTTATCTTGCTTTGTCTTATGTGGGTATTCCATTCCTGCCCCATAATAACTTCTTTAGGGTACTGCATTTCAGAGAAATTTCTCTCCGGGGCCATCTCCTCCTCTTCTTCCACCACCACCACCTTCTTTTCTTTTATCAATGTTGCTTTCTTCTTTGGTGCCATTCTCTTTCAGGGTTTTGTTTTGTAGGTCAGCCAGCTTGTGTGTTTTAAATAATTTGCTTGAACCACGTGCCCTAATTTGTAATCATGAACTTGTGCACCCTAACTCTGTTGTATTACTCTGCTTTGTCAAACACTTTTTCTAGGGGATTCAAGCCCTTCTAAACAACAAATCTCTTCTCTGTGTCTGGTTCACTTGCTTTGTACCTTGAATTACTTAGCATTATGCTCTTCGCATATCAGCTCTCTATCGAATTCTCATAGTCGTAAGGGTAAAAATGAAATCACATCCCGTCCTTATATATATTTCTACTTTTTGCTGCATTAATTGCTCCTCCACCTACCAAATTCTCCTCATTTATGACCCGTTTTTATCATTTCCGCGTGGTATATTTTCGCGCCAAAGCTATAACCTTCTAGCGCACCCCTTTACCCTTTGTCATAGACTTCTCTTTAGCGTGCACCTTCGCGCCCGAGTACCTCGTCACTGCATGATCTCCTGGTAATTACCATGGCCGCCACTTACCTCGCGTTATACTTTCCCTTATCCATATTCATCCTTTCTTATCTTGAGAAGCAATCTTTTATCAGTTACCCTTAGCAACCTTCTTTCAACACCCACAACATGATATCTTCATAGCATATCCCTGAGAGTCACCAAAAATCCACCCCACATGAAAAGGATGTGCAATCATCTGCACATCAACATGCTTCATATTGTAGTTAGTTTCATGCGTGCAAGCATGCTTATTACACAAACAAGAGCTAAAATTGACAAAGCATAGCGATGATGAAAGAAATACATTAAGGAAATGCATAAAGGGAAACCTAATGTATCTGGTAATACTACCTTATTACAAACACCAAGAAGACTTATTTATAGTAGGGCTTCAACCTACTCCCGTTAAAGTAACCAGGCAACCTTGTGCCATCAATTGTTTCCAATTGGCAAGCACCGGACTCAAGTATATGAGTGATAACATATGGCCCCAACCAATGCACCTTGAGCTTTCCTGGATGGTGCAAAAACTTAGAGTCATATAGAAGTACCATTGTCCCACCACAAGTTTCTTATCCTTGATGTGCTAATCATGCCATGCCTTTTGTCACACTTTCTCCTATTTCTGACTCTAGCGTGTGATGGTGCGGCACTCATCTAGCTGAACCATCTTTGCAATCCATTCTTCCAAGGCCTACTCATCAGCTAGACCTCTAGTGCATGCATGCACAAGGATGGTAACATAAATTCTAGAGGCAGAATAGCTTCCGCACCAAACACCAATTGAAAAGGTGTGGCTTTGTTCAATCTTTTGTATGTTGTTCTATAAGCCCAAAGAACAGCTGATACTTTGTCATCCCAATATTTTCTCCCAACATCACAAATCTTGGTCAATGTGTGGCTCAAGATCTTGTTAAAAGCCTCAACAGTCCCATTTTCCCGAGGGTGATAGGGTGTAGTTTTATGGTGGGAAACCATAAACTTGTCTAAAAGAATTCGTATTGTCTCATTTAAAAATGTGTTCCCTCTCACTTGTTAAACTTAAAGGACAACCATACCTTGTAGGGACATTCTACCATAAAAACCGTGCTCTTAGCCACTATACAGTCCTTTATAGATGTTGCTTCTACCCATCAGGTAAGATAATCTATACAAGTGATGATATAGCGTGATCCAGTCCTACGTGTGGTTCAGCAGATAGGCCTGACAAAGTCAATTACCCATTTCTCAAAGGGTTCTGCACTCGTTATGGGTCATAAGGGCATCTCATCTTGTTGTCCTGGTTGACCAAGACGTTGACAATGGTCACATGTCTCACAATACTGTTTACAATCCTTATACAATGTTTCCCACCACAACCCATCAAGTAGGATCTTGCGCGCTATTGCATCACCTGCATAATGGTCACCTGTAATACCACCATGTGCTTCTTCCATTATGTCCTTTCGTTCATGCTCCAAGACACAACGATGTAACACCTCACCTCTACCTAGCTTGTACAAATCACCACTAATTAACATGAATGGTTCCGTGTAAATAGCAAGTTGCTTCTTCTCTAAAGCTTTCATGCCTTCGGGCACCATACCAGTTCTCAGAAAGACAACAATGTCCTCTAATTCCAATGGTGCATGTTGTAACCTATACAACTGTGCATCAGGCATGGTCTCTTCTATTGTTTGTGCCTCTTCCCCTGATTGAATTCTAGACAAGTGATCTGGTCTAGAATTGCTTTTGCCTGGTTTTACCACAACTATAAAGTCAAATTCTTGAAATAAGAGTGCCCACCGCATATGCGCCCCTGTAAAACAGGATTGTTCACTAAATATTTTAATGCCATGTGATTTGTATAAAACACAAATGGTGTAGCCAACAAATACTGACAAAATTTGTGCAAGGCATAGATCATGGACAAGGCCTCACGCTCTGTAGTGGTATAATTATGTTATGTAAGGGTTAACTTCCTACTAGTGAAGAAAATGGGATGATCAACAATACCTTCGCCTGGTTAAGCTAAGACAACACTAATGGCTGTGCAAGAAGCATCCACATGAACATGAAATGGTTTATCCCATGAAGGAAAATGCAAGATAGGTGCGGTAGTAAGTTTCTGCTTCAATATCTCAAACACGCGTTGCTTTGTGACTCCCCAATAGAATGTACCTTTTCCTTAGAGTAACTCTTCCAAGGGCGTGGCAACTTTTGCATACCCTTTTATAAACTTCCGTAATACCCTGTATGACCCAAAAATTTGTGCACCTTATGCTGACTGGCGGTGCTTTCAAGCCAATGATGACTACAACTTTAGCTGGATCAACCAACAACCCTTCCTTACAGATGATATGTCCTAAAAGTGTGCCAAATGGAGTAGCAAAGATGCACTTCTTGATATTTAATGAGATACTCAACTATCGACATCTTTCAAACATTAAGCGTAGATTGTCACAATGATCCTTAATCAGCCCATAAACGGTCCAATCATCAAGATAGAACTGTAAAAAGTTATGAAAAGGCTTGTACCACTATCTGTGAAAACACAGCAGGTGCATTCTTAAATCCAAAGGGCATCATAGTATAAGCAAAGCTTCCCCATTCAGTAGTGAAGGTGGTCTTCTCTTGATCTTCCAGGGAAATCCTAACCTGATGATACCCTGAAAACCCATCTGTAAATGAATATATTTCATGCCCCGCCACTCCTAATATTTCCTCCGTGAATGGCGTAGGAAAGGGATCTGTAACACATGCTACATTTAACTCCCTATAATCAACACAAATTCGAATCCTACCATCCTTTTTGATACTTATCACCATAGGAATGACCCATTCTGATTCATCTAGTGGTCAAATGATCCCAGATTTCAGCATCTTGTCAATCTCCTCCTTTACTTTCACATGCAAATTGGGATTCATCCGATATGGTTGCTTCTAATAGGGCACGCCTTGTCCTTGAGCTTTATCTTCATTTCTTCAAGTGATATATGCACACGTTTAAGTTCATGGTATCCCCTTGGGAATAAGTCCTCATAATAGTAAAGTAACTCTATGATCTTTGCTACCTTTGATTCTGACAAGTAATCCCCAATTATTACCTCCTTAGGTTCAGCTTCTATGCCTATATTGACCTTTGTTGTCTTCATAGGTTCGTGATATGCGTGCGCATCTACATCCACACTGGATAACACTTCACATGTTCCATGTGAATGATCCACGTCCAAGTGCTCAACTTCCTCCTCATCAATTATGTATACCATCTTCCCCTTATATTTTTCCAAAGAAGCGCGTTCAAGTAATATGATATCATCTTCTTCATCCGTAAAGCACGCCCCTGTCTCTGTCTCACCAAATAATTCTGAACAAGTTCTTTCGCTTTCCCACTATCTCCCATGGTTAAGTGCTTGATAAAGCTTAAAGTTGTGTTCATTGGTGGTGTAGATGAAAAGAAGTCAAACGTTTGGATCATCCCTGTAGTCAAATTTTTCCAGTTGCTAGTGTCACGATGTAATTCAGCATAGACATACCAAGCACACGCACAACCTTTTAGAGTAGAATAAAACCGATGCACCCAAAGTGAAGGCGGTAATGCTTCTTGGCCTATTGTCAAGAGTCTCTCACACTACTGGATATGATGTTGAGAAGGTTGATCACCATGATAAGGGCGTATGTTTGTAGGTGCATTATTTCTTGAAAACCTGGTTGATAAGGTGGTCCCAATCATTTCCTAGTCTAAGAGATTATCCCTGTGGACTACCCACCAGCGTAGCGGTTATCCCGCCAAAAGGATATGATAGAATAGTGTGTCGTTTGAGTTTGTTAGCCCAATTTGTTTCTATGGCCTGTAAGAACCCAACCAAATATTCAGATCTGGTATAGCGGGGTATTACATGGCCTATACATCGAACAGAGTGAAAAAAAATCTTAGTAGTAACCACGCGCTTAAATTCGCGCCCCACAAGTTCATAAGTGCCATGAGCCCAATTATCGCAAGCAATACTAGTAGTATCTTTGATTGACTGAGAATCTTCCCAATGAAGGATTCCTTCCTTAGATGGATCATTGACCTCACGGGTCCCGAATAACGCATACATAGATTCTGCTTCAAGTACTCTTCGCTTAAAGGTTCCACATATGGCATAGATTTCCCATTTGTTAATGGTATTATGAACCTTTCCTCCTTGTTCTCGAAGCTGATATACCCTTTGTTAAACCTCAAATAAGCATTGTTCGCATTACACCAAGGGCGCCCAAGTAAAGCTGGGAAACTATCTGCTTCCGCAAGCGCTAGCACTTCAAAGTCTCTTGTGAACTTGGCCCCTTCTAAAGTGATAGATGCATCCTTCAAAACTCCTATGGGAGTAGCTTTTTTCTATTTGCAATGAATGATACATTAGATGATGGCTGTAATGGGGGTCTCCCCATTTGTTCCCACACATCCAATGTAATTACATTTACTTTTGCACTGTGTCAATCGAATATTGCTCAAAGTGATCACCCATCCACAACAACATTCAAAGTGATCTCCTTATCGTAGTCAATGCTATCAGGAGGGAGATTCACATGAAGTATTTGTCTTCTAGTTTCAGTGCTTGCACGCGGAGTATTCCCTTTCAACCAATTTCCTAATAAAGGAATAATATTCTCCTGGCGCAACATTCTACATACCTCTCTGATGTCGTTAATATCTGATGGGGCTTTTTATGTATCCTTGTGCTCTACTTTCCGAGACTGCTCTTTTAAACCTTGTATCTCACCTTGAAGGCTCCTAAGGACCTCCATTGTGTCCTGATAGACTTCTTTCTGATGAGCTAGATCTAGATATCTAGCATGCAAAACTTCCTCCCTAGTGATTGTCGGCTTTTGTTGCAACACCTCTCTTGTGTGTGTCGCCTCAGCTCATGTGGTTATCTTGACTGTTACTACCTCAGGTTCTGGTGTTAACTTTGGCATCCAATGATTCTCTATTGCGCGTTGGATTCTAACCATCCCCGCGCCCTTGTTTTCTTGCTTGTGCTGCCTACTGAGATGCTCATATAAGTCCGGGAACTCTTCATAACTATGCCCTTTTCCACAAAATGAACAAGAACTATTCTACGGGAATTCGCACCTATAATGGTCGGTGAGAAACATGTATAGCAAGTTCCTCGAGGGAATTCACTCCTTCCTCCACCTCAACCTCATCCTCCATATCCGCCTTTGTATCCTCATCCCCTTTCATGAGTCCCTTGAACCTTCCGTCATTCTTGTCATAGCGGGTTTTACTATAATCCATATCCTGATGCTCATTCTTCCCTTTAGAATTATCAACCACACTCGTCTGCATCTCGACCCCAATATCAATGGCATCATAGATCGGCCAATCAATCTACAATCCTCGGTATCATGGGTCGTGGGACCTACAAATTTTACAAAAGGAGGATACATTCTTCTGATCGTGCATTGTAAGAGAGGGTAGTGACTAGCATCATGGTTCAAATGGAAAATATCACAATCTAATAACAATGAACATACGATTCGCGAGGCCAACTATCCTTAGTGTGCCATTCCACTTCACAATCTATACACGGATCCTCGAGCATGTTTCATGAGCTGAGTTTGCCAATAATTTCTCTAATTGTTTCGCCATAGCCACTATCTGAGCTTCCAAAAATGGACTAACTCCAGTGTCAATACTCCCAACTGCTTCAAGTGTAAAGCGGCTTCCAATGCTTCACATGGATTGGTATAAGTTTTATGCAACAGTGCTCTCCGAAATGGGGTAATCAGTCCCCTGACAAACCATTGTGCATGTTGACTTGCATGAATGTCATAAGAGAGTTTGGATAGAAGTGTTTTAAATCGTGCATCATACTCACGTACACTTTCAGTAGTGCCTTGCTTTATATCCTTGAGTGCACTTATACTCTTCTACTCAAACTCTGGGATGTGGAACTCTTTTAGGAAAGCATCTTTCAATGTTGCATAGTCAATACAAGTTTGATTGGGGTCAAAATTCCTATACCAGCTATGCGCGCACACCTGCAATGTAGTAGTAAATTGACTTGCCTTGTGTTCGGGGCGTAATACCTTTTGCAAGTGACAATATTTCACACACATGAACATGTTCGGCGGCATCTTCAATACCTTCAGATTCTAGGAGATGAAGGTACATCTCCATATAAATGTTCTTGGGTTCTTTGCGGGCCTTGACCACCGACCTAAAACCTCCTTGGTTTTCTATTCCTCCAATACCACTTGAACCACTAAAACTAGAACTGCTCATATCACCCGATCCTCCTCTAGAATTTGGAATAGGGCCCGTGGATGCACTCCCCTGTGCCCCAATAGTGGTACTATACTGGACCCCAACAGTTTGGGAAGTGGTCCCGCTCCGAGAGGTGGTTCCCACGCACGCAGTGCACTCATATTACGTGCGCAAATGATGAACTGATAAAGTACCCCAAAGAATAACAAAGCTATCTCGTGTTGCCATTGGTTTACTTACTGTCTCGCCTATTTCTATGTGTTCACTTTACGAATTAAAACTACTTTTACTGCTGTACAGTATTAGATATCTTTGGAAAACCAAGCGTAAGGGCTAGGTCAACAGGTTGGCTTAGATGTGTTCCCATGGCCCATATCAAATCTACTAGTGTGCTTCCATGCGAGGCCAAAGAGGGTTCTCTTTCATGCTTCCCTAGATGGGGGAGTTCTTGATGCTCTTGCTCTTCTTCCTCCCCATAAGCCTCAATTCCTTCACGAGCCATCTCTCTCCACAACACCATCCATTCTGTAATTTCTTGCCTCTTGCATAATTCCCTCTTGCGCACCTCATCATACTTTAGTCACCTTTCTTCCCTCTTATGCTACCGCTAGGTCTGCCATCTTTCACCAATCCTGTTCCTGCCCCTGCGCATGGAGATTCTTTAGCTTTCCATGGGTTTAGCTTCCAAGTTCAATGTTACCATTAGTATTTTGATTGCCAGTGGAATACCTTGCAAATATGTCCCTCTAGGATACCGTAGAAACTAGAACTCTGCTACCTCCGGGCATGAATAAGTCAAAATTGAATACTCCAAAATATAGCTGTTTAGGACACCATGAAACCAGGTATCTACCGTGCGAGTCCAGCTTAGGTCAGCATCATATAGTGTTTGAAATTCCTCCTGTGTCCAAATAAGCATGCGATACCTCCAATTCTGCTTAGATGCATACACAGTCAACCATTCATACAATTCTACTGGAAAGATAGCAAAGAAGCTTTTGTATAAATTATCATAAAAAAATTTCTCTACCCAAGTACGTGCGCTAAATCTGGATGCAATGTCAAACCTTTGTGTGTATTCTTCCTCCGGATCATGAATCCATTCTTGATGCTTTCCGGGTTAGTCGATATGTCTTCATCGTGAACCATTCGAAATAACTAAAAAGAGGTCTGGCAACGGAACCAATGATGCGACCTAGAATTCTTAGTTAACAACTAGTCACCTTTGGCACATCACTCGGCCTAGGTGAGCTCTCACCAAGCGCGCAAAGGTACCCGATCCTCTTAATAGTTGTAATAACATAATGGTGGTATGATAAAATAGTAAACATATATTTTAGGAACTAATCCATCCATTGACCATTTATATTCAACTAGATCTATAAGCGCTAAAGGTAAATCATCATGAAAGTAATAACATGCATTGATAAAAAAACATCACACACTTTGTTCGGCCAATTTTCTTTATCTATTCATTGAACCAACAATACGAGCTTCAACAATACTAGGCATACGTGCACGGATGCATTCAATTATCGAGTCACATGTACTTGTGTTTTTCTACTCCTCCAAATGTATGGTTCCATTCGTATCTCTATGTATGTCTCTCTATTCTGTAAGTAGTTCATTACATATATATGTATATATAGAACTAACCCTTCACCACTTAACTCTACCAGAAATAGGTCGCATGCTAATAACAGCCACGTGCCTTTTTACAATTATAGCCATACATGCAAGTATGCTATCTATAGATTGTTGATAGTTAACTAAAGTGATGGATCTATTCTTAACTTATGCCCATACAAGAGTGAGTTGAAATGTCCTTCCAAAATCTCTATGAAGAGTGGCGTGAAAATCTCGGCATCACTTTGTGTACTTCACATGCCAATATCTAAGAATAGACCTGATCTCCAAAATCGGCTAAGTCCTTGAGAGTCTTACTCTACACCTCTGTGCGTGACACCTTCCTATAACCTCGTGCTTTTGCTCCTATGCCATTCTTCCGCATGGAATCTGATTGCAAGTTCAACTAAGTGTTTTCTCGATCAACAATTATATTCTCCTAGCACAACATTACGTAAATTCCTTCAAATCATCTACATCCTTATGTGGGAGTTCAACTTTCTTTGCTCATTCCAAAGCACGCACATGCTCCTTCAAGCTCGAATATCTCCTTGTAGATCCTTGATAACGTCCATAGTCTCTTAATAAACCTCCATCTAATTTCCAACATCATGATACTTTACATTCATCACTTCCTTCTTTTTTATAGTTTTCTTATACTTATGAGGTTAATGTGTGTGCACAACCTCAACATGTGTAGTGACTAAAGCAGGTAACTCGGGGGTAGGTGTTATCTTGACATCCATTGATCCTCAATTGCATGTTGTACCTTAATCATTCCCGAACCCTTGTCTTGCTTGTGTTTCTTTCTCATGTGCTTATATAAGTCATGGTATTCTTTAAACTTGTGCTTTTTCCACACCATGAGAAAAAAACATTCTAAGGGCACTCACATTGATAATGATAAGGAGATCCATAAGTATAAAAATTTCCTCGAGGAAATCCTCCTCTACCACCATTGTGACCTTGGCCTCTATATCCTCCACAAAATCCTCTATTCATGTTATCCCCATTATTGCATCATTCGTTATGTTATCCTTCCCATTCCTTAGATCCATTTTCTACACTAGTCTAGCGCACACTGTCTAAATTGCCTCATTGGTATGATCAATCAATCTATAGTTGGCGAGTGTCATGAGTACGATTTTTGCAAATTTTACAATACATAGACACATTCTTCCCAAAAATGCACTATAAAAGAGGACATCTACTTACATCATGGTCTAAATGATTTTTTTATAATCCAACATCATTGTGTGCACCAAATTATGAGGGCGAGATATCCTTAGTATTTCCTTCAACCTCACGATCATGTGCACCATATTACCCTATGAGTCTCATATGTTGAATTAGCGAACGTTTTTCCAACTGTTTTACCATATCTACAATCTATGCCTCTAAGAATGGACTTACTCCAGTATCCACACTCCCAACTACCTCATCACGCATATCTTCCTCCAGGCATCGTGAAGATATAAAAAGTCCTATGAGATAGCAACCTTTAGAAAGGATTCAACAAACCCCAGAAAACCACCGTGCATGCTAATTAGGATGTATATCATAAGACAAATTTGAAAACAAAGTTTTAAAACAATTTTTTTAAATGTGTGTCATATTCTTGAATGTTTTAAGATAATCCTGCTTAATATCTTTAAGCACGTAGATACTTTTTGCTGAAATTATGGAATATGGAACTCAACTAGAAATGCAAAATGAAAAGCATTATAATCTACTGCATTCTAATGTGGGTCATACTTTCTATGCCAAGTATGAACATTCCCTCGAAGAGTAGCAACAAGCTAACTTGCTTTTCAATCGAGGCTAGAATTCCTTTAGCACACCATAAAAGCTCACACTTGTGCACATACTCTTTTGTATGCTCAATACCTCTATATCTTGATAAGTGAAGAGAAATATTGTAGTAAAATTGCTATGGTTAATGAGGGTGCAGACCTTGTCTACTAGATCCGAACCATAACCCCCACTAGTATTTCCTCCACCTCCGGCTAGCTTAATTCAATTGATCCCAATCCTCTTGGTCCTCTTCTGTAGCACCAAATGGGCCAAAGGATGTACTTACTTGTATGCCAACTATAGTGCTAAAATTAACTCCCACAGTTCGTGAAGTTGTACTACTTTCGATGTATTTCCAATGTTCTACGTGTCCACACTTTGTCCAAATGACGTGCTAGAAAATATTACTCTAATCGGTTCCCTAAGCAAATATGATGTATGTGCTACCATAGGTGTATGTATTTTTTGATGCACCTCTGTATTTAAAGGAAAATTATATCTACCTAAAGCTACTAGATTTCCTACAATTGCTTGCTAATCAATGATTACTTATGGAACTAAAACATCAAGCACAAGGGCTAGGTCACCAGGTTGGATCAGATGCGCACCCATGGTTTCTCTAATACACTTTCCTCCTCGATGCACTCTCATCAAAAGCTGAAGGGGTTTCTCTACTACACTTTCATATGTGGGGGAGATCCTGATACTTTAGCTCCACGTCTCCCGGGTGAGATTCAAATCCTTTATGAGATATCATCCTCCATGACTCCACAAACTCCTCAATATCATACTTCTTCACCAATTCCCTCTCCCGCACTTCATTATACTTGAGTCGCCTTTCCTCTCTCTACCTTTATTCCACTAGTTTTTCCATCTTTCACCACACACAGTCCCGCCTACGCATGGTGGTGTGTTTGGCTAGCCATGGGTAATTGTTCCAAACTCAGTACCACCATCAAGATCTTAATTTCCAAAGGAATAATGTGTATGTAAGATCCTCTGGGCTCATGAAAAATTCAAACTCAGCAACTTCTAGACAAGAATACGTAGAAAAACATATTCCAAAGTATAACTACACACAACACCAGCCCACCAATGATATACAACATGCGTTCAAGGTTCATATGCATAAAAACAATTCTAGTAATCTTTCTACGTCCAAACCCTTGGTCTATAACTCTAGCTCTTCTTTGATGCGTATGCAAACTACACACATGCAATTCTATTGGAAAATAGCTAAAAAAACATCTCATAGATCTCATGATACAGATTATCTTCCATCTACTAGCGCACATTGAAATCAGGTCGAAAACCATATCTTGACGCAAACTGATCTTGTACTTCATCTACTAAACTCTTAATGGTATCAAGAGTCAATCGATACGTCATCATCATGTAAAATCATGGAAAAACATTTGAAAAGAGGTCTCGACAACGAAACCAAAATGTAGTCTTGTTTTCCCACTCAATTGCCTAGGCACGTTGGAACTTATCACAAATAGATATGAACAATCACCCAAAGTGCAGAAGCCTACCAAGTCCCTCTTTTTTACTGTCTTGTTAAGATGTTAGCATCCATAATCATTTTAACCATTAACATATCAAGTAACTAAGTGCAAAGCATAATATGAATAAGATCACAACCATATAACATAATGAATCAAACCAGAACTAAGATCAGATTAACCATATAACCACCATGATCAGATACATCAATTACCATAATTCATCCACAATACTCCATTAATAAACAAAATATTACATAATGGAAGTTGTATACATAATCATAGTAACCAAAGAGTCATGCACACTAGAACATCAGGGTAACATAACTTTGTAATACATATGGTGTCTAATACATGGTGTCCAAAACTATGTAGATCAACTAACATATATAGGGGTGGGGACTTTCCCTTGACTTCCCATAAAACTCAAAAATAGCCTACATGCTCAAAATAGCCATTTTCCGACAACTGCATGCTTTTACAAGAAGGCTAATAATAGATTAATCTATAATTAAAATCTATATTAATCCTATTATTAGTATAAACCATGCATGACCTTTGCTCTTCCACTTTTCTCCCAAAATAGCCTTTTCTTAGCTGTGAAGTCTTCTTGTTCTTATCTTTACTTGATCTGCACTCCATCTGCTTTTCCTATTTTTAGCCCGTGCCATGCAAAATTGGCTAAGTCTCGAAATTTCCTTCATGGGCACACCCATTATCAATGACACATGCACGTGCCTATATACCCCATGTGCGTGGCCTCTAATAGTTAGGAAATTTATCTAGCCCAACACTAGGTATCTTGATAATCATTTGGATACACACACTTTCTCTAATATATTTAGCCATCCTAGGTCTCTGATAGGTCTTTGGTTACATACATTATCTCCCATGGTTGTAGTCCTCCTATTTCTCTAGATAGAATTTAAGTTTCACACATTATCTTTAGTGGATCAAACTCTCATAAGATCCCATGCATGTCCTCTAGTGTGCATGCTATCTCCACCATTCCTCACAAGTCCTCTAGTGTACATGGTATGTCTAGGATCACTCACTCTTCTATTTTTCCACATAGGTATTATTATTCACACACTACTAATTGTTCTACTTCACCTAGTTCTATCCTCAAGCCTTTTTTAGCATACATCGCTACCACATGTATTTGAGTCACATTCTTTGGAACAATTAGGTCTTGAGCCACCATCTTATTTGACAGTTCTTTTTCCTCTTTAGAATAATCTCGGTGGGTATTTATTTTTCTACCCCTCTCCTTGTACATAAATAGACATTATAACATATAAAAACATTAATATATGTACAAATATACAAACCTAGGATATGCACACATAACTTACATTGTTAGCACTTTACATTATACATGTAGTTTATCACTTTGGTTTGACTAGATAAGATATCTCTTTACTCGATAAAGACATGCATTGATGTAGTATACTAAGCTTGATGTAGGACATACATAAAACGATACACAATGACACATGTTGGCATACCATTTACCTAGAATTTTCTATACCTCTAGGGGAATCTATTATACACTATACAAAGGTACTATTATTTCATTATAGCTCCTTTATATTTCCTCTTTACACTTGATTACATATTGTATACACCCAAAAATAACCACTACACAATATAAACATTAAAAATATTATTAAACCCATTTTCCCCCTATAGAATTAATTTAATTACTTCTATCACACCCTATCATCCCACTTAGCTTATTTTATTAGCTAATTCAATATAAAATTAATTGAATAAATCACCACATCTCCACTTTCATATTTAAATAAATTAAATATCCTCACATCCTATCCACCTCCTCAACTCAAGATGACTAAAGTCACGACTAAATCTAAAAATCATTATTATAATCAAGAGGATGTATTCAAATTAACTCAAATCATACATTTGAGTTAACTAAAGATATCTCCCAAATCATGGCAATCCAAAATAGTTTACATCATTCCAAAAGTAAATCATTCATGACAATTTTAGGGTGAATAAAATAAAATTTATGGAATTAATAACAAAAACATGTCCAACCACTTGTAAACTCAACAATGAATCATCGGGAAAATCTATAATGGTAGTTCAAATATTCAATCAATCTAGAAAATCAATTAGACAACTTAGTCGGGTTTAGTTATCTACAAATAAACTCAACCTAAAATTATATTGAGGATTCACATTCTTTAGCTATAAATCAATCGTCTTTCCTTTAAAATCATCCACCAAAAACTTGAGAGTTCATACTATTTTTCTGCGAATTTCTTGGTGAATCAATCAATAATTCATACTGGTATTATTCCCTTATCATGTCAAATAAACAATCCTCATGCTCGTATTTTGATCTATCTTCCATTTAAAGTACTTCTTAGAGCATCCATAAATCAAAAAAATCTCACAAATCAATCAAATCCAACGGGAACATATATAAACTCTTCTCTTACATTCATATCCAATCTGAAGTGGTTTCATGATTTACTATAGAAGGTTCACATTTTATTTGTTTTAACTTTATCTTTTATGTATTTTCCTTAGTCTACATTCTAGCATGCCCAGTGGGACTCCTACACATGTTTTATCATTTTTATTTAAATTGTTATTAATCTAAATTTGTGTTTATGTTGTTTAAATATTATTGTTAAAATTTTAGGGTTTTTGGTGCAAAAAAAGATAGATAAAATACAAAAATATAGTCTTTTAACCGTGTTTCTTCTTTTATGTTACATGTTATCTATGCTAGCGTTACATGTGAGTTTTTCTAGAGTATTCTTGCATGGACTAGAATCAAACTGCAAGCGCTATCATAGTCCTTCACGCACTCTTTGTAACACTAATTTTTATTCATTTTCCCTATGCATGCACTTGTGTATCTCTCTATGCATTATCATAACCAATCTATAAATTTGTCGTACTAGCACATTTACTTGAGTGTGCTACCATGAGAATTCATATGAGTCCACTTACTTGAGTGTCTTATCATTAACATGTATGCTAGTGCACCTAATTACATGCACTAACATATTAGTATGTGTGCTACCATAACCTATCTTCTGGAGGTCATAACTTTTGATCTCAAACTTGAAACGAATATGCATTTTTCGATAAAATGGTCTTAAGAATAACTATTCAATAAACATATAAGTTTTATGTTTAACCTTATATAAAATTTAGGTTTTCCTTTCTCCATAGATATTTTCATTTTCTTTGCACGTTAGATTCATTTTTTGCTCCAAACTACTAAATCTTGTGCGTAGGTTTCCATATTTTCTTTCCAAAGACAAATTTCTCAAAATAATGCTAACATTTGAAATATTATTAAAATTTACATATGTTTTGTGTCAATCAAACCAACCACATATTCTCTTCTCTCACACCCTCTTAGGTGATTTTGAGAATCGAAACAATGAAGTTTTTTCCTTATTTTACATCATGTTTTCTCTACAGGAAACTAATAATTCATTATAGGAAGGACCACATTGTTTAAATAATACCTTGAAAAATAAATCAAACTTTTAACATTGTATTCATGTTTCCTTGATTGAAGAAAATAAAACAAACTTTACCTTATTAAAATTTATAAATTTATGTTGCGAGGTTCCGATAAGGGTTTATTCTTGTCCATTTTAACTAAAGGAACTGCTGGACATAGCCCTAAAAATCATCGTGAGGAGTACCACAAGAACCCTAAATTACTTGGAACCATAAGGGAACCACCAACAAAACGGGTAGCCCCACCTAATTTTCTAGTACACAATAAGATTAGACCCATGGTTATCCTTAGTGATGGTTCTAGTTTGATTGATCAAGCGGAGTAAAATCCTACTTAATTAATCAAGGGGGTAAATAATCCTGCGACTAGAATTTTTCTAGTGTACATATCTCTTTCGGATGACAATTGGTATTCAGAGAGATATCCATATTTAAGAATCTTGACTAACTGAACCAAGTTCTTTGAAATCTATCCCTATCATTTATTATTTTCATCCAAATTGCTGAATGATATTAATTTTTGCTCCATATTCTTCTTTCTAATCACATTATATTTTATTTCCATCAAAATCATATTCTTTTCCAAATCAAACTCTTTCTTTTTAGATAATCCTTTTCCAATTCAAATTTATCATGTCTAAGCCTTACTCTTTGGATTCACTTTCCAAAGTCGAAGCACATCGTTCAATCCAAATTGTAGTGTCTAAGTCTTAAACTTTAGATACCCATATCTAAATTTAAGCAATCCATTTCAATCCATGTCTTATCCTTTGGTATTTATTGTATCCAAACTAAGACAAATCAGCATGTCAAGTGTCAAAGTCTTAAATTTTTGATACCCATATCCAAAATCAAGCAATTTGTTCCTTCTCTAAGTCTTATATTTTGACATTCACTTTGTCAAAATTAAGAAGTCTATCTTAATTTCTAATTCTTATATTTTGACATTCACTTTGCCAAAATTTAAGCAATATTTTATATATCTAAGTCTTATGTTTTGAAATTCACTTCACCAAACTTTAAACAATCCATTCAAATATCTAAGTATTATATTTTGACATTCACTTTTTCAACATTTAAGCAATCTCTTCCTTATCTAAGCCTTATATTTTGACATTTACTTTTTCAAATTTTAAAAAATCTTTTCCTTTTCTAAGTCTTATATTTTGACGTTCACTTTTTCAAAAATTAAACAATCTCTTCCATTTAAGTACTTCATCAAAGTTTAAGAAAACTCACTATTCTCATCGAAGTCTTATACTTCAACATTCACTTTGTCAAAGTTTAAGCACACTCACTATTCTCATCTAAGTCTTATACTTTGACATTCACTTTGTCAAATTTTAAGCATATTCACTATTCTCACACGTAAGCATTACTCTTTGGTATCCACATTATCAAGTTTAAGAAAAATTATTCTTCTAATGTAAGTCTTATACTTTGGTATTCACTTTATCAAGTTTAAGGAAAATCACTCTTTATGGCTACTTATTATACTTCAATATCCCCATTATCAATTTTAAGTCAATTTAATTCCTATCTAAGTATTATACTTTGATATTTCCTTTATCAAGTTTAAGTGCAATAATTCTCAACAATATGGGTATTATACTTTGATATTTACTTTATCAAGTTAAAGTGAAATAAAAACTCAATCACAAGTCTTAACTTTAGGTATTCACTTTATCTCGAGTTAAGAAAACTTGAAAACATTCAATCAAAGCCAAAGCCTTATCTTTTAGACATTCAATTTGTCCAAATTTTAAGCATATCACATCTCATCAATCAAATCCTTATCTTTTGGGAACTCACTTCGTTCAAAACTAAAAACATCCAATTCGGTCATAATGGGATCTAAAACCCAAACCAATTCATGAAACACCTCATCACTTTAGGTCTTTACCTTTAGTAAAATGGAAGGCTCACACAAAATTTATAATGAATAATTATTCGAAAAAATACATGAGATGTCAAAACAAATATCTCATATGGCTTCCCAAGTCAGTGAGAAATCAAACAAACAACCAATCATACTCCCTAATGAAGAAACTACTCCACGTATATTCAAATGATAATTTACGCCTCTTGGAGAATGTATCTCTAGTGTATTTAATCAATTACTAAGTGCTAATATAATAATATATCCAATCATGATACCCTTCACAAAAGGGAAACCAAAACATAAGTGGTATAAAAATTAGAATATTGTGAATACCACTACATCAAAGGCCACCTACACATCATTTTTCAAATCTCCGTTACTATGTCCAATAATTAATTGACAACAAAGCTATCGAAATAGGAAACACATCCACTACCACAAATTACAAAGATTTTAATGTTTTCTAAGACAATTTACACGATGAAACTCACTAAGATCAAGATGAAAAGGGCCAAGGATATATAAACCAAAACCAACCAATCTCTCAAATTTGAATACTATTCCATTAGTTTAGTTGGGAATAGAAAGTGTTTCAAATAACTATCTTAAAATGTCAAATGAGAAGTTGAACATGATTCAAGACTCATTTACAACACATGATAAAAATGAAAAATCTAAAGGCAAAGGTCAATCATCAAACAAGGATTTTGATTCGTTTGTTTTATCTCCTAATATTACGATTAACATCCCTAGATATGTTGTAATGACACAACAAAAATAAGTTTGGAAACTTGTGATAATGCAACCTTCCACATACATAATCCCGTAAATGATTAATCATGAATATATTAATTTTTTTCAACATGATTATCTAATGCAAAGTCCTCATCTTATTCTCATGACATTATCAAACAATTTATGTAAATCAATTCAATGGATTTGACTAAAACATCATCTTTGTTTTAAGAGATTATTTCTTGTTTTAGTCCTAGGGGTATCTATAGATACAAAATCACACACTTGGGTACATTTCCGAGGTTCTAAAGTATACTAATGTATACATGATTCCTAAGTAAGAAAACTAGTGGTTGGTAACTATTTTTTGCCTCTTTTCTTTATCTCTTATTGTCTCTTTGATCCGACACACCCTACAGACCCTAAAGGAACTGAATAATTAATATTTTGTGTCCTCAATCACCGACGCCTTGAAGAAACACCATTGCCCAGAACTTCTATCCATATTGGGCTCTCCCGACCCTTTCTTACCTTTACTCACTATATTTGGGCCTCTTTTATCTTTGGGGCATATTTTTTATTTATGGGTCGTCCTTCCAGTTTTCAATTATGGAATTAAAACAAGAGAATCATATATAGGCTTAGTTACTTCTCAAAAATAGGGTACCAATCACTCGGAATTATTATCATAACCTAAGCTTGCATTCCAAAGGCACCAAAGCACTTCAAAAGCATCCATCTAGTATCCATACGGGGACAAGGGTTACATCACTTCTACACACATTGCATAATAGGGGGAAGTCTATTCTATTCCTTCCACATATACTATTACATTGCTAAATTCTTGATATAACCCACTATCACTTAGTAACTTGCACAAAGGCATCCTAGGGCATACTTTCTACATAAAAGAACTACATGGGGTCCGAGATGTAGTGCATTTATTAGCGTAAGTTCACTCTTTAGGTGACCACCGAGGGTCAATATGACTCCACATCTTGCATATTTTTATTACATTTGATGTGGTTTGTGGACATGTACAACTAGCCATTTTGTTTTACATGTTCCGGTACCCATAATGATCATAGTGCGAATATCAAGCGATAAACAAGAATCAACGGTGAAACCCTTACAAAACAAGAGAAAATATTTTCCGATCATTTGCATGGCCACCAATTCCCATATCCAGATTACCGGTGCCAAAATGCCTCTTCTTTCATTTGGGTACCCTTGTCCTCCTCTTCTCTTAGATTTCAAAATTTACAGGTGAGCATTAAAGATGCCATCTACGGTTTGTTCAACAATTTTACCTACCCAAATCACTTCCTGTTCACTTGGAAATTAGCTAAGAATATTTATCTCCCTCTCTTTCTTAGGGTTTTACATTTACACGCCTTACTACTTATGTCATTTATGTATTCTATCATTTATAGATTATTCATTACAATAGTTACTATGCAATATAGATTTAATTCAAATTAAATTAAATCATTTGGTGAACCTACTCGCTTAAACCCTACCTTCCTTCTTTTTATGCCCATCATTTGTAGTGGTAATTTTGGATCTCTTGAGCACATTGAGCTTCCACCATTTAGCAATAGAGTATTCAAACCAATGGTTGAATATGACTATCCCCTACTTAACACAACCTACATCCCCTTGTGGACATTGAAACTTATGATAGTGAACAATCATATGATGAAGATACTAATGTTGATCAAGAACAACTAGACAAGATTACTAATTTTCATCAAGCTTTGTGCACCAACCCTATGTATATTCTGCGGGTTCTCAATTATTTTCTCGCTACTAAAAACTCTTGAGATGCTACTTCTAACCCTCTTATTGGTTCCTCCTCATCTTCTATGGCCTCCACTTAGCCCCCCTTAACATTCCTATTTCCCTTCTACAACTATCGCTCCACTAATTACTCCCAATGCCTCTAATACAAAATTTGGTTCCTCTTATGACACTTAAGACCTAGTATCTTTATATCATGATCTGTAAATTCAAATCCATCAAATACAACAAGATACTTCATGTTCTCGTCCATCAATTAATTCCTCATTGCTCCTCCACACCCCTTCTAAACTCGTTATATCTTCTTACCCAATTCATCCTAACTTCATTACACCTAAGTTTCCCACCTTCAATGGCCATGGTGACCCTTAAGAGAATTTTCAATCTTTCCATGTGGCATGTCTATATTATGCGGATGATCATACATTACTAGGTAAGCTATTTCCTAGAATTTTACAAGACTACACCATGCATTGGTTTTACAATATACTGTTTACTCTATAACTTATTTTACACACTTATCCAATTATTTTCTTACTCACTTTTCTATCAATATAGACACCAATATATCCTATGTGAAAATTTCTCAAATCAAACAAGGATGTAATGAGCATCTAACTGACTATTTGTTGCATTACAAGAACAACCTAGCTAAGATGACTATTGTACTATCTGATTTTGAATTGCAAGATATTTTTATTCAAATTATCTTACCTCCACTACAATAGAGTGCTATATTTGATACATATCCGTCCTTTGATAACTTATGTTGTACACTCAAAATGCACGAAGGAAATATTTTATCTAAGGGAAAATTGAAATACTATGAAAATGTTTCCTTTTCTTCCTCTAGTCAATTTCAAGTTGTATCTACTTTTAAACCATCTCCTAAGCCCACTGAAGCAAAATCCATTGTTAATGTTGTTTCTACACCTGAAAAACTACAATTGTAACCTCAAAAGAATACTTTTACTAAATTACCCTACGCACCTCGGTTTCTCTTTCCTCAACTTATCGAAAAAATCTTGTTACTCTTCCACTTGCCTCAATCTCAATCCTTCTCGCCTTTGTGGCAGTAACTATGATTAAAATGCATGATGTGACTATCACTAATGTGTTACAAATTCTATTGATCATTATTTCAATCTCAAACATCTAATTCAATATCTCATTGATAATAATGCACTCAAGCTCCCTAAGCCATCTACTTCTAAGTTGGTCAATGATAATAAATATATAAAATTCGATAATGACCCTTTTCCCATGGATGAAAAGGAAGCCACCAATTATTCTATCAACCATACATATTGCACTCAACCTCCTCCTTCATTGGGGTGTCTAGATTTCATTTTGTTACTATTGATGCACTATATCCGGTCAATTCATTATTATTTTTATTAATGGCAAATAATTTTGAAGGGACTATACCTTGTTATAAGGAAGGCTCAACAGCCAGATCAAACATGAAAAAAATTCAAAAGAGGATCAAAATCCAGATAATATATAAAGTCCAACAGTAACCCAAACAATAGCTACTAGGAAAAATCAAAACGAAATAATTGCAATTAAAACCAAAAACATCATACTATCCAAAAGAGCGTGAACTAAAATGAAACCAACCAGTCCAAGGGTGTTATTTCTTGGAGGCCCTTTCAATCCTTGATTTGATTGTGTTTAAATGAAGTGAACATCACCAGAGTGGTAGTGTGTGTTGGATCATTCATGTTTAACTTTGAGATAGCCTGATTTCTTTCCTTTTTAGTCCCCCAAATGGCTTTAGGGACCCCACTCAACATAGAGATGCTTCTAACCTGTT
The DNA here is from genome assembly GCA_018340775.1 of Taxus wallichiana var. yunnanensis. NCBI lineage: Eukaryota > Viridiplantae > Streptophyta > Pinopsida > Cupressales > Taxaceae > Taxus > Taxus wallichiana. Next base: position 925,146,210 of record CM031239.1, on the reverse strand, counting down.
GCTCCAGAAACTCACTAATGGTATTGAAAATGGCCATATTATGATCATGTCTGTCCTTGGACCTCCCCAATCTATTTTCCAACGAGTTCAAATTTCTATAAATATCCTCAGTCTGATCAATTTCAATACCTGCATCATCATTTAGCTTTCTTTTCCCCTTCTGCTTGGTTAAATGATGTAACTCTTTCTTGATATTCTCAACCTCTTTTTCCAATAAGTCCAGTTTGAGAAGAGTATTATCCCTCTCATACTATAAGGTATTATCCTAACCAGCATTGCTAATGTGTAAAATATTTTGAACAACTTCCATTTCTTTGTTGCTCCTTAGAACACAGGAAGAGGGAGGAGAGGCCACTTTGCTGAGTTTGGGGTTCTTAGTTTTGGTAACTCTGGCCTTGGAAGAGGTGGCTGGGTTGTTTGAGGGAGCAGTGAGGATGGGAATGAGCGGGTCACTGGGGAGATAGGAATGGTGGGGAATTTGGAGAGGCAAAGCTTATGAAGGAGGAAGATGAGCCCCTGGTGGAGGGGGATGGCCCTGGTATGTTTCTAGAATTCGAGAATGGAATGTTCAAGAGAATTCAAGAGGTAATGTGGGAAACAAACTGCAAAGTGTCTCCTAAAGTGGTTGAGGAAGACCAAGTGCTTGGTAGGAACAGTGACATAACGCCCTTCCAGGGAAATGAATCAAACCATCATTTTAGTAACATCATCGTAGGGTTTCAGAATGGAGCTTACCTTAATGCCTACCACAATAAAGATGAGCTCCTCCCCTTCTTCAGAAAAATTCTTTTCTTCTGCAGTTTTTTGACCCTTTTGCTAAAAAATTAGAAGCCATCCAAATCGAGACTAGTCGCCTCAGCAATCAGCTCCTCATTCATCAACACACGATGACCCCCATACTTTACCTTCCTATCCTTCCAATCCATGGCAAAATGCACTGAAATGTTTTGGTCATTTCATTGTTAAATCAATATTATCACTCTATATTCTCTTCTTATTCCTTACATATCAATGCTTCTATTGGTTCCTATATTGCTAATAATACTATGATATATCCATCAAATCCTACCAATGTATGCCTCCATTGAACTCCTCACAATTAATTTTCCATTAGTTAATGTCACATTTCTAGTCCCTAAGTATTTTGGCTATGTCAAGCTTCCCATTATAGTTGGGCCCCTTACCATGCTCATACCATTCACTATTGCATCTTTAATCAAATTCTGTGACATGCTCTTAGGTATCTCTTGGCCCGTATGCCCATGCCATCCCTTCTACGAACCATTTGTGTCTCAAGTTCATCCACAATAAATAACTTGTTACTATCAAAGGCATTCCACCTTGCACACCATTTCCCCACCAACTTTTGATTTCCGTATAGAAATCATGACATCTATAATTCCTATTCTTCTCAAATCTAAAGCAACTTATGCTCCTAGCTCCCCTATTCACATGTGACCTACACCACGACCTTGTCATCCTCATGGGTCTATTATCCGACATCGTCAGCCTAATTCCCCTACTCAGGAATCCCTTTCACATAGGTGTTCACCACCTCCTTCACCACATAGGTCTCCTTCACATGCACATAATTACTCTCATACACCACCAATGATCGATCCCGAGCATTATCACATGCCTTTTTCTTCTCGAATATCGATGGAGGGTGGTTTCCCTTCCTTATCATCGAGATATCCTTCTATCCTATGCACACTTACGGGGCCCCATGCTTTCTCCCCCTTCCATTATTACCAATTGTCACTAGTATCTACTACTAAAATTTGTGCTCCGTGCATCGGTAATAATCTTCCTTCACACTATTACACCCTTTGGTACACACATTGTACCATCATTACCCTATAACACACTCCAGTTCCATGGTTAATACTCAAGTGGTGAGGGTATAATTATGAAATGAACCTCACATCATTCAAACTTCACGCTCTATGTTTCCTGATACATCCTTTTTCACATCTACTCTCACATAACACACTCATTTCCTAATGGCATAGTCTTGTTCTATGGTTGAACCTTGATTGTTGAGGGAGAATTTATAAATTAGCCTCATCTCATACACATCCATTGGGGGACACATTGTTCCTCTCATATTCACACCTTGCATATCATACCATCACACCATCATAGCATTTTCATATCTTGGTTGTATTTACTCTTGCTTGCTTATACTACTTACATGTTGCATTTTTATTATTATGCTAGTCATATACTCAAAACTTGACATTATATTTATATATACACATGCATGTTCACTTTGTATTTTGAGGTGAATGGAGATCTCTTACAAGTTTTCAAATATTGTAATGATGCTCAACACAGTACCTTTACTAGTCCCACCGAGGCTCGTGGGGGAATTTAATTTTACTACTATCACATACTACACAAGGTTTATTGCTACATTATTCACTACTATCATTTAAATTTTCACTTCTATATACACACTTTGACATACTATTTATCTTTCTAACATGCTAATGGGTGCTTCATGTGTAACATTTTCCTTGCAGGACTATATACAACCATGACTATATGTCACATTTTCTTGCTATTATTTGCTATTGTATTTTATTATTTGTGGGATATGACCTATGTATTGTGCAATCATTGTATGAATTTGACTACTTCAAACTTGATTATCTTGTGACATTATGAATGATGTCCCATGTTTGAAACCCACTTTTTGTGGTCCATCTTGTATTACTACTTGCTTGTTACATTTTCTTCTCTTGCATGCTAGCTTTTATACTAACATATTTTATTAGCCTACTTTGTTTGCATCTTCCTTGGTTTCTACCATGCATATCCCCTACCCCTTGCAGGTATCCACTTCAGATCATAATCAGGTCCTCTCCTTTGGGCCATATTCTCCTACAACCATCGAATGTACCCCAAATGAAGGGGAATCCATTGGGTGAACAAATCACCCATACAACAAATCATATCTATAGTTTAGATAAGAAAACTACAAAAAAGCTTATGTATACAATCAAGAAATAATACATAATCGAATTAGAATTCACACACAGTACAGACAATAGTGTTTGGGTGCTCCTATCCTCCCACAGGTGCTAATGTCCCAAGGAAGAAACATGTAATTTATTGGTACAACACAGTCTTTAACATAGTTCTATATTAACAAGCACTAGCTTCCAATCAAAAATGCATTCTATCTCCTACAATTGGAACAAGTGAGAACAAATAATAATAATTTGGAATTAATTGGAGTAAATCGGGACATACCATATATAGTGGTGCTTATTGGGAAGAGTCATGGAAGGAGAGTAAAACTAGAACTATCTCTCTAACACTTTCTCTTGGCATGAGATCACAAAAAACTCACACTTGGTGTGAGATCACCCAAATAACTCATATTTTGCATGAGATCACCTAAAAACTCACACTTGGCACGAGATCGCCCAAAAAACTCACTCTTGGTGCGAGATCACCCAAAAACTCACTCTTGGTGCGAGCTCACCCAAAATCTCACTATCAACATTGAAATTAGAAACTTCAAGCAACAAGACACTTTTCTATCTTTTACTCTCTTACATATCAGGTGCACACTTTCCTTTTACACACTTTTATGATCTTTACATACTTATACACATGTTTATCTGATCTATCATATACATAAATTTGACTAATTTCTTTCCCTTATCGTGTAGGTTTGTCCTTAATACACAACAGAAGCAACTCACACAAGCTACAAAAAATTGTTACAATGCATACGTGTCACCCCTAGGTTCCACTTCTCTTTCCTAGTCTCCACGCTTCACGTTACAATCACTCCACGCTACACTTGTCCACTTGGAATGCTATCGAAACACTATTTTCTACAAGATCATAAGCTACACATCTTATATCTATTTTACGTTATTGAGTATTCACTTGAAAACATAAATTGGGGAAAATGTAGACATAAAATCACACACTTGCATACATTTCTAGGTCCTAAAGCATACTAATGTATTCATGATTCCTAAGAAAGAAAACTAGTGGTTGACAACTATATTTGGCCTATTTTATTTATCTTTTAATGTCTCTTTGGTCCTGACACACCCTATAACCTTGACAAAACCTAAATGATTTATGTTTTAATGGCCTTAGATACTAGCACCCGGTTAGGACATCAGCACCAAGGTGTTTCCATCAATCTTGGGCTCTCGACCCTTTTTACCTTTACTCACTCTTTCTAGGTCTCTTTTATCTTTTGGAAATATTTTTCACTTATGGGTTGGCATTCCATTTTTCAATTACGAAATTAAAACTAGGGAATCATATATATACTTAGTTACATCTTAAAAATAGGGCAAGAATCACTAAGCATTACTATCATCACCTAAGCTTGCATTATAAATGTAGTAAAGCACTTAAAAGGCATCCATCTAACATCTATAAAAGTAAAATGGTTGCATCACTTATACACACACTACATAGGAGGGGAATTTGATTCTATTCCATCCACACATACTATTGCATTGTTACATTCTAGATCTAGCTCGCTATCATTGTGTAACTTACACTATGGCATCATTTCTATACACACACAAGAACTACATAGGGTCTAGATGTAGTGAAATGATCGATAGAAAGTTAAATCTTCCACGACTTTTCTGGGTCAATCTAAATCCTCATCCTACATATTTTTTTATTAGATTTGATGTGGTTTGTAGACATATGTAGGTATTCATTCTGTTTTTCACTTTATAGGTACCCTCAACGATCATAGTGCTAATATCAAGTGATAGATAGGAATCAATAGTGAAATCCTTGTGACACAAGAGAAAAATTTTCCAATCATTTGCATGGCCACTAAAATTGAGATCCGGTCACCAACACCCATGTGCCTTTGCCCTCATTTGGGTACCCCTATCCTACTCTTCTCTTAGATTCTAGAATTTACATTGAGCATTAAAGATGATGTCTACAGTCCATTCAACACTTTTACCTTCCTTGATCACTTCTGTTCTCTTAGAAATTAGCTAAGCCTCTTTATCTCCCTCTTTTTTAGGGTTTTACATGTACATGCCTTACCACTTGTGTCATTTCTATATTCTATCATTTATAAATTATTTATTACAACAATTACTCTACAATTTAGATTTAATTCAAATTAAATTAAATAAATATCAACTCACCTCCATTTCAATATTTAATTCCAAATTAGTCGTAAAATGATATAATCCTATCATTTTATCCTCATGACCTTTTAAATAATAACATTTCAAAATGTAAATTCGACACATTGAAGTGTTTATCAAGTAATCATAAATTCCAATAAATGCTTATAGATAAAGGAGCAACATTGAATATTTTCTTTATAAATCCTAAAAGATGCTTTGAATTTCCATCTATAGATCAATCCTTCGCTCTTCACATCATTCCATTCACGGATAAAAATATCATTAATACATAGAAACTTTTAAATCTCCAATCATTTAAACATTAGAAATCATTGACGAAGGTATTGAAGAATATGAATTTCAACATATTCTCCACATCGAAAAATTACCTCTATCCTCACATAGGTTTTTGATCTCATCAAAAACTTATCCAATGGCATACCCATTGAATTGGACCTTTTATCCCCAATTATCATATGATAGGACCAATTAAATCACAATCCCATTGACTTGGACCTCGTCATCCCAAGTCTCGTAAATTGGGAGCAATCAAATCACATGTTTATTGAAAATACTTTTATCCAATCCGTTGACTTGGGAATCATCTTCCCAAGTCTCGTAAATCAAGACCATTCAAATTTCATAAACATGGACCTCTTCCATATTGATGAGTCCATTACAAATCCCAATCCATGAAAAATCAAAAAGCAAAAAAAAGAAAAAATATCTTGTATATCAAACCACTCATCAAAGTACTTGTATGAAAATCAAAAGTGAAAAAGCAAAAACTTCTTGGGAAAACAATTTTAAATTGTTTCATCCGTGATAGATATCTCTATCATTTCATTATCATATCTTCACACTCTCTACCTAAACGATGCAAGTTAATCTTGTTCTGTAAGGGTATTGTGTATCTCATCCATGTTATGTTTTTTTCCATTCCAAATGTTTTTACGTACACAGTCTTGTCCAAAAGTTTACTAATGGAAAATCCTCCTTTCAAATAAGCTCTCTCCTTAGAAGAAAGCACTAAACTTATTTACCTGGATCTTTTTATGCCCATCTTAGTATAAGTTGAATAGCCCTTGCATCTTACAAGTCATATGAGGTTGAGGTTAGGGGAAAATTATCTTTCCCAAACAAGCACACTACACGAATAAGGTAAAATCAATAATAAAACAAAAAAGCAAAATTGTTACATCTTTCATCCTTCACAGTATTTGGTGTTGAGAACATTATTCTTAGTGGTAGTGTGAGAATAGGAAAAGAGAAAGGTAGCATTACTCACCTACGTATTGTCTTCGAGTGTTGAACCCTTTACCGGTGGTATGGGGAAAAATGTATGGGGTCATTTTAAATAAAAGAAAAGAAAATCCTTGAGAAAAATGAAACAAAAGTTCTTAATCATACGAAATCCAAAGAATCAATCTAGTTTCTCATGTTAAGATAGATAACCATTCCTTACACTAGATCTTGCCAATAATAGGCCACCTAGTGGTCCAAGTCCATTCAAGACTTATAATGTGAAATCATCTGGGAATCGGTTAGATAATCTTAATTGGATCTAAGTCACACTTTTCCGGATGGACCATTGTTAACTTCCCCTTTGTATTCATCATATTCATTTTCACATCATTCTCTCGTTTGTATTATGTCATTTTTGGATTTCATTGGTGAGCCCTTGCATCTTACTAGTTGTGTGTAATCAAGGAAGAGTCATGAATCTTAATCACTATATCAACATTAAGCCAATCGAATGAAATGCTTACAATTTTTTGAACATAGGTTCAAATAGTCCATCCTTTACCGAGTAAAAATCCAAAATAAATAATATATTTCAAAATCCTTAAAAATCTAAATATTCAAAAATCTAAATATATCAAAAAAAAAAAATCATTCAAAATACAAAACATTCAACACAATCAAAATAAAAACATTCAAAATCCAAAAATATTCAAAAAATCTAAAAAATAAAATAAAAATAAAAAAAAGGTGTCACAACAAAAAATAAACAAAACTCTCAACAACTATCAACACAACTAAACAATATCAATATTTTTAACTACTATCCTAATGATCATTTCAAATATCCTACGATTATCACACAGCACAAACCCTCTTGTGTATTATCCCTTGGGGAATTATCATCTCTCATTTTCATCCTCACATGTATCCTTTCTTGGAAGTGGTGACCCAATCAATCTTAGATAATTATTCAAATTGGATCCAACAAGAGTGTCATTAGGAGTTTCTTAACTCCACTCTTTAGTCTAATCCAATCCCATAACATGTATCCTTGTTTGGGGAATTCATATCTACTCAATCCTCACTATGGAACATATTACATGTATAATTAAATGTCTATATTTAGTGTCGTATTGCATGGTTGTTGTTTTTACCAATTGTAAGTATTTTTTAGCATTTTGGTTTCTTCATAACCTTGGTGTACTCATCTTGCTTTGTATATTGCATTTGTTTTGCATTCTTGTCTTACTTTTTTACCAATTAAAAGTATTTTTTTATCATCTTGGTTTATTCATAACCTTGGTGTACTCATCTTACTTTGAATATTGGGGTTGGTTTTCCATTTTGTCTTCATTTTTATTAGAGAAGTGCCACGAATCTGCTGGTTCAAAGAATGCACATGTGAATGATGTGAGACGTGAATTGTTCCAAGACAAAATAATGCAAGCATACAAGACTGTAAATTATTAAAAATACACAAGAGATAAGTGTAATAGCACATAAATAGCTCCAAATCAATACGATCAAATAGAATAATGCAAGAGATGTACATATAGGAGGTGAATGTGTAACCTCCTCCTAGAATCATGGCAATATCCACCTAGAATAATGGTAACCAACAACTAGAATGGTGTAGTCAAGTGGTGACTAACACCTATAATAGTGTAGTCAAGTGGTAACCAACACCTAGAATAGTTTATTCAAGTGTACACCTAAGAAAGGATATCCCATAAGTGTAGGGAAACTCTAAGTGAGGTGGATTATCCCGAGTAGGATAATACAAATAAATCGAGGAATAAAAAATCCTACACTAACACCCCCCATAAGTACAGGTTAGGTGGGAAGTGAAAAATGAAAGTGGGTCCCGAAACAAGGCTTGATGAGGTACCCTCATACAATGAAATCTCTCATAAGATAGAGTAAAAGGAGAAAACCCAGTGGGAAAAACTCCCCCAAAAAATACACGAAGAAGAGAAGAGGATAGAATCCCCCAGAAATGATGAAGTTGATGATGTAGATTGAACCCCAAGAAGAGCTTGTAGATGAATTAACTTGTTCTCAGTGAAAGTTTTGGTGAAGATGTCAAGAAACTATTCTAAAGAATGATAGAATATCAAATCGATGACCTGATCAAGAATGAGCTCCCGAATGAAGTGCATGTGAATCTCAATGTGTTTGGTTATCTAATGAAGGAATGGATTCCTAAATATTTGGATGGTGCTCTGGTTATCACAAAAGATGACTTTAGGCTACCTAATCTAGATACCAAGTTCAGAAAGAATCCTTTGAAGCCAAATAGCCTCAGTAGTTACGTTAACAACTCCCATGTTCTCTTCCTTTGTGGATGATAAGGGAATAAAATTCTTCTTCTTTCTTGACCAAATGATAGGACTAGACCTAAATGAGAAAAATGTAACTTGAAGTGGACTTATGACACTCAATGCCACCAACCCAATCTGAGTCTGAGTAGCTGAAAAAGTCAATATATGAACCAACCCTGTAGTGAATCCCATATATGTGTGAGCCCTGAATATAGTGAAAAATCCTCTTAGCTTATTTCCAATGCAGCTCATGGGGTTCTTGCATGAACCTTGAAATAATACCAACAACATATGAGATATAAAGTATCATGTGAGTCAAGTAAATAATTTTTCCAAAAAGTTGTCGATACAAAGTAGCATCAACTAAGGGTGTGGAAAACTCAACTTCAAGCTTGACTCGAGATAAGAAAGGAGATGAATATGGATTGCAGTCATCCATGTGAAAATGATGCGAAGATTGAGAAATTACTTGGGTTGTGCAAGTGAAATCCCTGAATCGGACTGTGTGATCTCAATGCCAAGGAAGTAGTGCAGTAGACCTAATTTTGTCATGGAGAATCTATCCCAAACAATTGTCTTTACTACCAAGATAGCTGATGAAGTACTCCCAATGATAAAAAGGTCATCAACATAAAGTACCAGTATCAATAATGATTCATCTTGCCACAATCGATATAAATTTTGATTTGAATGACACCGAGTCAAACTAGAAACTAGGAGGAAGGAATCCATCTTGACATACGAATCCCTAGGGGCCCGTTTGAGGCCATAGATAGATTTATTAAGTATGTAAAATAAGGATGAATCCTGAATAAACCTTGGTGGCTGCTCCATGTAGATCTCCTCCTATAGGTCTCCATGAAGAAAAGCACTCTTCACATCCATTTGGTGCACACTCCAACCATGTGTTGTGGCTAAAGAAAGTGTGAGTCTAATCGAAGTCATCTTGGCTATGGGTGCAAAGGTCTTTGAGTATTCTATGCTGACTACCTGTGAAAAACCCTTGGCTACTAACCAAGCCTTGTACTTATCAACTAACCCATATGCTACAAATTTGTTTTGATATATCCATTGACATCGAACCATCTTCCTTCCCTTAGGAAGTGAAGTCAAATCCCAAGTGTGATTACTGATTAAGGAATTATATTCCTCATGTATAACACTATCCCAATCATGTATGCCTGATGTATCTCAGTATGTTTTTGGATCTATCAATTTAACATAAAGTTCACTTGGCTTACTATGATAGTCTACCCAAGTACATCTTTAGTCATCCTCTAGATCCCCTACCCAAGTTCTTGCACTTTGAAGTGTCTATCTAGCCCAAAGAGGGCCTAAAGTGGGTGATTCATGTGCCAAATCTTCATCCTATGAAGTATGGATAGAATTAGATGAGGATGAATCCTCATTACTTTTCTCATTTTCAGAACTAAAAGAAGTAGAATATGTTGCCTCAAGAACCTTTTTTTGGATGATCGAATCCTCGATCGCTCATCAAAACTCAGTGAAGCCAAATTAGATGGAGAAGCATCAAGTAAAGAGTCAATGAGACTCTCTTGAAACTTAACACTTCTCTCGATGAACAAATAATGAGTAGTAGGATGGATAATTATATATCCCTTGACCCCCTTTGGATACCCAACAAAGATGCAAGGTTTGGATTGAGGCTCCATTGCATTGCATTTATTTTTTGGAATGTGTGCCATCGCTGGTGATCCGAAGACCCTAAAATTATTAACTTGCAATTTCCTATTGTGCCAAGCTTTAAAGGGAGTTATACCTTTTAAATATTTTTGGGGAATCGGTTATGTATATAATAGGCACAATTGATGGCTTCTTCCCAAAACTACAGAGTCAAATATTTAGAGTGGATCATACAGTTTTCCATCTCTTTCAAGGACCTATTTTTACCTTCTACCATGACATTATACCAAGGAGTGTAAGGAATTTTCTAATGTAGATCAATACCCTATGTGGTTAAAAAATGATCAAATCTATTACTAACATACTCCCTCCCATTATCTATTCAAAGAAATTTGATGATTTTCCCATATTGATTCTCATGCAAGTGCCTTGAAGTCTCGAAAGTAATCAAACACTTCAGATTTTTTCCTAAGGAAGTAGACCCATGTATATCTAGAAAATTCATCTATGAAGGTGAGAGCATATTTGGCCCTAGTGAAATAAGGATGGGGAAAATCCCCTGTGACATCACTGTGAATCAACTCTAAAGGTGTTAAATCTCTCCAAGATTTTCCCTTGTCAAATTTCTCTTCAGGGTTTTTTGAAAGAGCACAAGCCTCGTAAAATCCCTTTGAGAAATGAACTCTAAGAAATCTTGTAACCATGTCATGTTAATTGAGCTACTTAAGGTAATGGTAGTTAAGATGGCCAAACCAATCATGCCAAAATCTGATAACTCCATCTGAGTGTTTGAGAAATGTAGTAGGGGAAACATCAGGTGAAAAAATTGAAAAGGTATATAGCATGGTGATCTTCCATTTCCCACTACTATATTGTTTAGTGTCACTATACAACTCCCTGATCTCAACTGAATCTAGATCAAATAAGACTCTCATTCCCTTCCCTATATGAGTCATTTGATACACTGATAGGAGATTAGTTGAAAGTGAAGGTACACTGAGAACATTTTTGAATGTTCTACCTTTGATTTCAACAGACCATCTCCCCGAAACTATGACTAGAGTATCATCACCCAAAGTGATGAAGGACATGTTGCAGGGCTCTAAGGAAGAAAACTCAACATATGATGAACCCATGTGGTGTGAAGCACCAGATTTGATAACCCATGAAGGAGTAGATGAGGATGCAACTACAACTAGTGCCTTTCCCTTATGTTTCTCTTTATCTTTTTCCTTTTCCTTAGTATATTCTTGGGTTGATGAATATTTTTGATAGATTCAGGGACCCCTATGTTTTTCTTCTCAAGGAGATGACTAAAGTGGTCAATCTTCTTCTTCATACATTTTTTTCTCATCGTGCCCAAGTTTCTTGCAATAGGCACACTTAACCTTTTCCTTATTAGGTTTCCCATTTGAACTAGAGGTTTCAATGGTATACTTGGAAGAGGTAGTGGATTTATGTTATTTCTTCTTTTCTAGATCCTTTCTCTTTTGCTTCTTCTCTTTGTTTGCTAGAGGATTTTTGTTTCCCATTCCCGAAAATGAGGGATTGAGGTTTGGATGACTTCAAGGTACCCATTTGGATTAAATTATATTTCTCCTTAGTAAAATAAAAATGAATTCATATAAGGATGACATAGATCATGTGGCTCCAAGAGCCCTCTTCGTAGCATAAAAGGTAGAGACAAAGACGAAGTAGTCATAACCTAATTTGGAAAGCACTGAAAGAATAAGTTGTTCGTCATTATTTTCTATTCCACATTATTTTAACTGTAATCATAAGGACTTGAGATTGGTAAATAAATCTTCCAAGGTGTCAAAGTTGCTAGGAATTAAGCTGATAAGTTCTATTTCTAGCTCATGACCCCTCATAGTGTCAAATTTTCCAAACAAGGTTTCTAAGCTTTTCCATTCTTGAATTGTAGATGTTTTTGACTCTATGTGAAAGAGGAGTTTAGGAGACACTGAAAGACACAAAATACCAAAATCTTCATCACACTTATTAAACCACTTAAATTTATCTACAGCTTCACTAGGATCAGGTTCTAACCCCATTGTGATATGGTACAACCCTCTACTCCTAATTTTAATGGTCATTTTTTATTTCCATTTATGGTAGTTAAAGGTGTAAGTGGCTTGATTGTACTTATATCCATTATTGTATAAAGAAACATTGTGGTAGTTATTGTAGAAAAAAAAAAGAAATGTGCTGAAAGAAATAAGTTCTGAACAAGAGAGGAAACACATGGTACACCCCTCGAAAACTATATCGAAGCTCATTTTGGGCTTTATAATTTAGTGTGTTTTAAAAAATAAATAGGTCCAATGGTTTGGGAAATGAAAAATATTTAACTTTTACTAAAAAAATTACACTCGATATTGAGCTACCAATAAAAAGTTTTACAATAATTATTTCCTATAAATAAGCCCTATTTTAAATGAATTTGCACTAAACTTGAAATGCACTTTTAAAACTAAAATATAGTTTTAGAAAAATAAGTAGGATGGATTTGATGAATATGGATATGAGTATAGAAAACATCACTACCACAAAACTTAAAAAACAAAGACCTAATCCAAATCAGAATGCGTGTATGGGATGTTGGAAACTCAGTCATAGGTTTGAAACACATCTTGATTAGATACACACCATTTTCAAGCCTGAACATGCATGCAAAGCACTACCATGGGTGAAAACGCCCTTCACAAGTATGAAAATTTCAAGATCTAGAGAAATCTTTTAGGGATCCTGCAACAATGATTTAAGGACTTTAAAAAAATCTCTAGAATCAGTATATGTATTATGTGGGCTCAGAAACCTCATAATCCTCGTAAACAGGATGTATACCCACAAACTAGGTAAAACTAGTAGTAAACAACACCCAAATACTTGCAAATAATGATCTCAAATAGAAAAAAAATTGCTGAATAATAACTACACAATCTCAATAGCAGCTCATCTTTGATACCATATCGGAGAAGCACCATAGATCTACTTGGTTTGAAGAATGCATAGGTGAATGATGCGAGACGTGAATTGTTCTAAGAAAAACAATGCAATCATACAAGACTACAAATTATGAAAATACAAGAGAGATAATTGCAATAAAATAGAAATATCTCCAACTCAATACAATCAAATAAAATAATGCAAGAAATGTACATATAAGAGTTGAATGTGTAACCTCCTACTAGAATGATGGAAATATCCACCTCTGATAGTGGTAACCAATAACTAGAATGGTGTATTAAAGTGGTGACTAACACCTAAAATAGTGTAGTGAACGGTAACTAACACCTATAATAGTGTAGTCAAGTGTACACCTAAGCAAGCATATCCCATGAGTGTAGGGAAACTCCGAGTGAGGTGGAATATCCCAAGTAGGATAATATAAATAAAGTGAGGAAAATAAATCCTACACTAATAATTTTGTATTGATTACAAGTATTTTATTAGCATCTTGGTTCATAAATAACCTTAGTGTAATCATCTTAAAATGTGTATATTGGGTTTGTTATAATTTTTCTCTGTCTTGTTTTTTGTTTTTATGCATATCATGGGTTACTCATCATGGTTTTTCAATAATCATGGTGCTAACTCTAATGTGCAACAAAAAATAGGTTTCTCTCAAAATATGAAATCTGAATAGAAGCTCATCTATGATCACAATCAATCCCATCATTCTTCTAATTAATCTTGAATCGTCAACATTCTCCTTCTTCCTATCAAGTGACTGGCCCAACACACTTTGGAGTAATTCACAAAAATCAACAAAAGATCACACTTGTGAAGGACATCGATACCATTTGGAGTACTTCTTGGAGCATCCAAAATCAACAAAGATCACAAATCAATTGGATCCAATAGAGCATCAATAAACCCTACTCTTATAGTTAGATCCAATTTGAGGTGGCTATGTGATTTACTATGAAATGTTTGGATTTTATTTTTAAAGATTTATCTTTCATGTAATTTACATGGTCTACACATATAATATATACATGTTATATTTTGAGATAACATGACTAAGACATGTGTCTTGTGTAGCATTGACACCTCTTGTTTCACCTATTTCTATTGATATCAAATCTTATATTATTTCAACACATTTTGAAATTCATGTTTTAAAACATGATTGCTTGTTGTTTTTATTATTACTTGTTTTATTCATTTATTGTGGAATAAGTACCTTCCTTGTCTTATGACGCCATTGGTGTCCCATATTTTTGGCTCTATGCCTATATTGTGTGATCTTGTTTCTCATGTTTATAGGCTTGATGACCTTGATTGTTTTGTGTCACCATGCATGTCCCATGTTTGTACCTCCATGCATGTTGTGTGAAATTGTTTGCATATTATTAGCTCGACTTCATTGTCACTTACTCTCTCTACACTTGTATTCTTAGACATGCATTATTAATCATATTGTTACTATTTCTATTGTTGTCATTGTTGCACACCATGGTTTCTACCATGCACATACCCTTTACAAGTTTGGGATCCAATCATTGATGGGACCAAAGTATATCATTTTATGTGTTCTACATAGATTATCATACTCATCAAACACGATTCTGAGATATATTATTTTGAGTTGCACACTCAAATTATTTATCACACATCCGTCAAAAGAGGCAACATTCATTCGGGTATATTATACACCTACAATAAAAAAATAGAATTTTGGGATCATATAAAATTATACAAAAGGTACATGAACTTAGAAACACCATCAAACATAGAAATTTAGAAAATCATATAAAAATGTACATCTTGGTCAAAATCGTATGTGTGGGTTTGAACCTTTCACATAGATTTTGGAGTGGTCTCGTTAAAAACATTTCGAGTAGTTTTAGATTTATACCTATAGGAATAGTTTCTTGACACAATTTTAGATTCATTTGACTCATTTCAGATTAGCTACATAGGGCATGAAGCAATTCACTACCTCTTCATCATAAAACTCATTATCAATTATAGTTTTAGGGATCTTGGGGCACGTGACTCCTTTCTTCATCTAGATTTCAGTAGATCATGGTTTGTATTTAGTTTATATTTAGTTGTTTGAAGCGTGTGAAGGTCATGGGGAACATATTTTCCTTTCTACCATGTTTCCTTATTTACGAAATTGAGCCTGGATCCATTTTCCATGGTGTGGTCCATGGGGTTATGGAAGGTATTGTTGTGAATAACACCAACCCATGATTTCTTTAGAATGTATGGGGGCCTCTCGATAAATTTTAGCAAAAATATTCAAGAACCATTTTTCCTTATGTTAAATAATTGTGTTATTGGATTATAATTTTGCCACATTATTTTGTGAAAATTACACTTTTGGAATAATATTTCTTTAGAATTTTTTTGGATTTAAATGTGAATTTGTAGGATTTTAACTTTACAAAATAAATGTGTATTTTTGGGTTTATGACGTTTTAGAAACCATCACCGAATGTCACCAATGTGTTGATAAAATTTTTAATACTTATTGCAATTGATCTTACAAGTTCTAATATTTTTAAAGTGACGTGGTGGTTGTTTGTTCATTTGTTATGTACCTTAGTAGATAGTTGTTTAGATTTGATAAGATTTAGTAGTGCTAAGGTGATGTGGATCTTGTTTACTTATTTGAAATTAAAAAAATTATCCACACAATTAGACTCGGGATATTACAATTTTTACTTTTATGAAGAAATTACACTACGTGGATGTTACTCATATACACCCATTTCACATCATTTCATCTTTAAATTCATCAAGTTTTAACTTGAGTATGACATCGCGAATTATATGTCGGGTTTGATTTTTTTCATTTTTCACCATCAATGACTGAAAAGTTCTAGCTAAGGAGTGACATCACGATATATAAAGCGATGTGGAGCTTTCTCATTGTCTCACATGTCACACTTTGATATATTTGAAAGAGGATCTAAACAAGAATAATAGGTTAAAAACATATAGACAAGGATATTATTTCATTGGTTTGTTCTTCACATTTTGACATTGTTATTGTAAGGAAAATAAAATTCAAAGTTATCAAATCCACATAAGTCGAAAAATACATGAGTGGTTAAAATTTAATGCCAAATTACATATATGGTTGAGTAGACTTGAATGTTGCAATGGTGTGCTACCATTTTAGAATGTAAATGCAATATTCAAATAAGCTAAAATATTTCATTACAGTACCTTGTATTGAAGCTAACATAGAGCACTTGGAACTCAAAATCAAGCGATTGTGATAAGAAATAGAAAATTTTACTCCCAAATATTGAGAGATTTGTATTTATACATTTACCCTAACATTTCTAAAACTCGGTTACTAAATGGGGTCTCATTTCATTACTTTCTTCTCTAACTAGCTTTATAGGGACATAATTTTTGATAAACAATTTTTAGGGGAAAACAATTACACAACTTTGAAGATGGAGGTAGAAGAATCTAGACTGATAGATGATGATGATGAGGCTGATAAAGACAAAATGTATTATATGACATATTTGGTAGCAATTGGATAGACCAGATTACATGTTCTCGATTGGTAAAATTTAGGTAATGCCTTGCATTTATTTACTCTCGTGTATTAGAGGCCCAAACATATACTGCAAAGGGGGAATATTAATGTGAAAAGGAGGAAATATCACTAATGATGATTTTTTCAGTTATTATCATCTCCCACATGAAAAATTTAAGTTCGATCAATAAACTGTGGAGAAATGGGAGAAAATAATAAAGTCAAGGCAAGTGTTGAAGGATTGGGAAGAGGACCAAACTAATTTCAAGACAAAATTCTCTATTGATAAGATGTCAATCAAATCATTCGACGAGGATTTACAATTGGAATGGATTTGATGGAAAGACTCTTTAGTGGAGTAGACATTGTGTATGTAAATCAATCTTGGGTGACCTTGTTGGAAATGTTTATCAATGAGAACATAATTCCTAATTTGGTAAGAGTTTTGTCTAATAACATCTGTAATAGCCTTATAGTAGTTAAGAATAATAAAGAAAATTTTAATATTATGTATTAATTTCTAGATGTAGTATGTTTAATGCAACAATTTTAGGGATTTCTGATTGTATTCCTAAACATCCACATATAGTTTCCATGGTTTTCAACAATATACACATGCATAAATACAAAAAGAGCATTGAGGTAGTATGTAATAATTATTATCGGGCTATAATTTTAAATTTTATATAGGATGCCTTGATGCCCATGGTGAGCTAGAGGATAATCAACATGACGGGTCATTGTATTACCAATCATTTAACCAACTCATAGACAAGTTGGTGTCATTATAACCAAGGCAATGTCTAAAGATGTATGCAAAAGGAGAAAGAAAATCTTATTCAACAATACTTCTTCCTAAGAAAACAAACTGAAATTAAACATGCATGAAAAGGAAACACACAAAATAAATGACTCAAATAAATCTTCAAGAAATAAAATATGCTAAGAAATAATAGATTTTTTTTTTTGCTTGGGGAAGAGTGGCTTTTGGCCATTCTCTTCCCTTCGGATTTGGAGCAACTACAATTAACTTTTAAAACTGCACTTGTATTGATTCAAAACTGATTTACAAAATATGCCCCCCTTTCCAAGTATATGGAAGAGGTATTTATAGGAATCACTCCTAGTTTACTTAGTCCACACACCAAGAACTAACTACCTATTCTTAGGTAGATTTATTCAAAGTAATAAATCCTAAAAAACTTGACTACAACAATCCACTTATCGTGGAGAATATTTCTACAACTCATCCCTTTAATCTAGGAACACAAAGTGGGAGAGTACTTATTTAACATTCCTAATACTATTCCACTATTTTCTCATCCTTGAAACATGGAGATAAAATGGAGGAGTGCTAAGTCCATGAATTTTAATTCTTCTTCGAATGCCACATGCATGCATGAATTTAGATTGCCACATGTTTGGATTTGTATTCTTGGTTGATGACGTGGAAGCAAAGAGTGGGATGAATAGTTCGATGCTCCTTTACATTACCTGGGAACAAACCAAAAAATATCCACTAGTTGGGAGTTTCAGTAGCTTCCTGAATACTTTTGGTAGCTGGGAATTTCGGTAGCTACGTGAAGACTTTTAGTAGTTGCAATCTATGAACTTGGAGTAGAGTTTCTTATGACTTGTTTTCTACACACTATTGCATTCCAACTTTAGAAGAAATATCAAGAAATAACAACAATTATATTGCAAATAGATTTCTAAAGAGATGATAAGATAAATCCTATATTCTACCTTAAATATGTTATCCATTATTAAAACTACATCTAAATTCACTTGAAATCTTGATTTTAAGAGAGAGAATAAGAGTGATATTTGGTGATATAATGAGACATATTTTTGTCTCATCATTTCCCCACACTTAACTTCTTGCATGCCCTCATGCAAGCTAAATACTCACATATTCCCGTAGAATCTAATTTTGTCAATACTTCTACGTCTTTCAAATTTTCTTCTCCTCTTTTCATGATAATAGAAACCGAGATTATAGAAGTAAATTTTTATTTCTTTCTTATTCATGCTCTCATGAGGTTTTTCTTAGATAATGTAGAGAGATTTTTTCCCCACACTTAGATATTTATTTTCTCATGCATTATTCAAAATATTTGGAAGAGAGTGAGTCTCCCCACACTTAGCTTTATGCATGCCCTCATGTAAAATGTTTTTATTAAGTAGCTTAGATCCCAATTGTTGTAAACTAGAAAGATGTCATCTGCATCATCTTCTTTGTTACTTGACTTGATCAACACATGTAGATCTTGAAAATTTCTCTCTTTTTCTCTTTTTTTTAAGCTTTCAAGAAGTGAATCTATTTGTAATTAAAACAAAAAATAACAATATTCAAGAATAGAAAAATAGAAGTTACCATACCATACTCAGTAGTTATCCTTGCTTTCATCATGTTGTATAACCTTGATTTCCGTCTACAGCTAAAAAAAACAAATAGTTATGAATTCAAGGCCTCTACAACATAGAAATTTCCAGAACAAATAATTTCATCAACCAAGTCAACATAAGAGAAACAATCATATGGATCCAAGAAAGACTTTGAAGTGTAATTTTTTTTACTTTTTAGTAATTGGCCAGCCAATAAATTTTTTTCTAACCAATCACTATCCTTTTGAGAAATGTTAACAAGATGGAAAATCAGGAAGAAATCTTCTAGATTTTTCATAGCATCTAACCAGCTTAGAAAGTTGATTATAGCCTTCAACTTATCCTTCAAAATGTAACCTTTATGAGTTGAGAACAAAATACATCCATTTAAAAATATCTTCTTTTGCAGAGAATCAATCGGACCTTGGAATTCTCATATGATGAATGCTCCATGAAGTGATGAACTTTCTTGAACAAAGAAACTACTTAGAAGCTTATGTTGTCACCAAATTTTGAGAAAATGAAATACAAATACGAATGTATTAGATACAAAAAAATATCAAAAAACTTCATTGGTCTAAGGTATAGTTTGGCATAGGCGAAAAATTTATCTATAATTGTTTCTTTGAAGAGTTAGGCGTACATGAAAATAAGAAGGTCATAAACAATGGTAAATTGCTCTCGAGAAATGGGATGGTTAAGGGACTTCTTCATTTATTGGGAATTGATGGTTTATTATGAGAGGTTATGGGTATGATCCTTGAATACAAATGGTATGTTGGCATTTCAATTAGCATATACTAGTTGAGCCAATATTTTTCTATAGTCATGAGAAGAATTAACATTGACTACAAAATATCGGAGGAATTTTTAGTGGTTCCAGTAGTTGGGAAAATGAGTTTAAGAAAAAATCAACAAAAACTGAGATAGAGAGGGTAACATGGAATGAATTAGGTACTAAAAATGAGGAGTATTAGAAGAATACTTGCATGCATCATAAGATTATTATTTTTTAACAAAAGAAAAAAAAATAGTCTTCAACATGTTATATTTTTTTAGTTGCGTGCATTCAAACTATGATATCTTGGTCATTTCTTAACAAAAATGAGTGATTCAAAATGATCTGAAATCTCAAAGTGTGTAGAACAAAACCCAAAAATTGTTTGAGCTATTTCTTTGTGAGATGCGAGCAATTTGTATCAAAAAACATTGTTATTTTTCACATGAAAACTCCTTATCAGTTGAATCTTTTTCTTTGACCTCCTCTAGCAATGCCCCATTTCTTTTTGCATTTTCCTCCCAATCTATTTGTAAAAATATTCCACGAAATATTTGTCTCTGTTAACCTTGCACAAAGTTAGTTTTTTTTTCATTTCTTGCATGCATGAACTGTTATTTAATCTTTGCAGAAGTAACAATACATGCAAACAAGAAATATTTTAGAATAGGAAACCCAAATCAATTTATACCCTGTAGAAATATATTATTTTACAATTTTTATAAAGATTAAGAAAACTTATCATCAGATTCCTATTGTATCCATTCCATCACACCAAAATACATGGGTAACTAGCCACTGTAATTGTTGTGTATATAGGAAATGGAACTAGATACGGGTTTTATTTGATGACAATGCATATTTCTATTATGAATTTTCATCCATATGTTGATTAAGGTAGTCAATCTTATCAACAAGCTACAATATCATATTGAAATGATCAATATGAATATAATAGAAATATTTCTTAATAGAATAAATAATTGCATAAACACATGTTTGATGGACTAATATAAACATGAAATGATGTTTCCATTTTATTGAGGGTGGGTTTCTTTTAACAGTCTTCGGAAGTTTCTAAATCTAATTGCAGAAATAAAATTTAATCTATTTACAAAAATAAAATTGTAAGAAAAGTTATTTGCAGGAAAAATAAAAACTTGAAAGCAAATTCTAATCTAGTTGCATGAAAAGAAATTCTAAATAAGCTATTGAATAAGAATCTCCTGTCACAAATCTTGCTAAGAGGTATTCTACTGTCACTAGAATATTCTTTTAGAAAAATATGAGTCTCCTAATAACACCATGATCCCTAACAACGATGCCAAAAATGATGGGTTGTTGTATTACCAGTCATTTAACCAACTCATAGACAAGTTGGTGTCATTATAACCAAGGCGATGTCTAAAGTTGTATGCCAAAGGAGAAAAAAATATTATTCAACAATACTTCTTCCTAAGAAAACAATTTTAAATTAAACACACATGAAAAGGAAACACGCAACAAATAAATGACTAAATAAATCTGCAATAAATAAACTATGCTAGAAATAACAAAAAAATACTCCTGAGGAAAAAGTGGCTTTTGGCCATTCTATTCCCTTCAGATTTGGAGCAACTACAATTAACTTTTTAAAACTGAACTTATATTTATTCAAAACTTATTTACAAAATATGCCCCCTTTCCAAGTTTATGGAAGAGAGGTATTTATAGGCATCACTCCTAGTTGACTTAGTCCACACACCAAGAATTAACTACCTATTCTTGGGAAGATTTATTCAAAGAAATAAATCCTAAACAAACTTGACTACAACAATCCACTTATTGTGGAGAACATTTCTACAACTCATCCCTTTAATCTAGGAACACAAAGTAGGAGAGTACTTATTCAACATTCCTAATACTATTCCACTATTTTCTCATCCTTAAAACATGGAGAGAAAATGGAGGAGTGGTAAGTGTTGCACCCTATTATGTTGTTGTTTGTTGTCATTGATGTCAAAGGAATTTATGGCAAAGGGATAATGTAAGAGCATGCTTCTCGGGTTATTATCAAGTGTTTCTCAGAGGTTCAAGGTGAATTCATGTGGTTTCAAGAAGACAGGGTCTTGGAAGGTGAGTGGAAGTACCATTTTAGGGTGGTTTCAGGTGCCTAATGAAGTGTAACAGATGGTGCAAGTAAGAAAAATCATGGGAGAGGATTTTAGAGAGTATCTACAACATGTGTGAGAAAATACTAGGCTCAGTTCAGCTCCAGAGTCAGTTTTATATGTTGGTCAGAAATAGTGTTGAGAACAAACAATGTTCTAGCATGCAAATGAGATGGGCTAGAAAAATGTAGACCTATTATTTTCACACAAATCTGGGAGATGATAGAGGAAGGTGTCCTGATGTTTCATGCAAAATTTCAGGTCAAATTTAGGTGAAGCTTTTCTCTCTCTAGGTGTGCACCAAATTGATAAGAAAAAAATGTGATTTTGGACTCCAAGTCTTGTTTCATCACCTCTAGAGTATCTCATTAGCTCATTCATGATGTTTCTCAGGATCAGAAGGCAATTTAAGGTTTCAATTCTTTAAGGTACATGTAATTGCTCTTGACACCATGTCATTGTATGAATGCTCGGCATATGAATGTACTAACTGGTTTAAATAGAGAAACTACTCAATAAGTGATCATATATCTTTTACAAATACATGGAAATGTGTTTAATTTTTTCAAGTCCTTTTGGTATATGAAAAATTCAAAATCCTCGACACATACTCTGCCTCATAGGTTGGTTGCAATGCACATGAGAACATTGTCCCAAGAGTCTCATCTCCAAGTGCAATGCCTTGATCAGTTTGGAAACAAGTTCACAGGGTCAATGAGGAGGTAAAGGATATATTTTTTGTATAAAATCCATCATTTGGAATGATGAGCTTGATAGTCTAGTTTTCTCAGACTTAGGATTGCCAATTGGAGTTCCTCACTGTCCTAGTTGAAGACTATGCTAACTCATTTCCATAGCTAAATGTGGTGTGATAAAATCCATATAGAAATGAAGAAGTTAAGGGTCTATATCATTCACAGTGAATGCACTCACATGGTTGAAGAAGTGATTGAGTTTTTTTCGTCAATCACTCTTGTCTCTAATGTCTTGTACAATCATATTTTCAACATTTTGCAAGGAACAAGAGTTTTGTTAAGACATTATTCATTATGTCATTATTTCTATTTGCCTTGAAAAGATGAACATATGGTACTAGATGTCTCAAAATTCCTCTCTCTCATTCTGATTGAAAATTTGGATGAAGAAATGAATTTAGGTGATCTTTTGAGTAAGATACTATTCATATACCCCTGTCCTAAGGTTTCAATGGAGGTTTTTGATAATTGTGGGAGCTTCAACCAATAAAATTCAATAAAACTTGCATAGTATCTCTCTAGAAACATTATCAAACTACTGAAAATGTATTTGAATCACAAGATGAGGTCTATTGTGAGATTTTCATCTCGCCACTTGGTAAACTTGTTATCAATCTTCTCTTGGAATGTGTATGGTTGTTTTCTTAGTCATTTTAGAGAAAGAGTTTGAAAATTCTCAAAGAACAGTATATAAGGATCATATTTGGAGTTTTGAAACTAATCTTCTATCTTGTATGGGTTGAAAAATATCTTGTTAGAAGAGCAAATACACCAAGGTCATCACAAGAAAGTGAACTCTGTGAAAAATAGTGGTTCTTCAAGCCTTAAATTACTGATCTACTCAGTTTCATGAAAAGAGTTTGAGCCTATGAACAACTTCAAGGAGACTAAATACATTCTTTCAGTCTTGTTAGTCTACTAAGATCAAAACAAGCTCGTGAAGAATGCAAAATAGAACATATGGGAGTTAAAATACTTTAAAAAGTTCTTAAACCTACAAGATGTTCTAAAGGATGAGAAAGTAGATAAAAAAAAAAGTTTTTTCATTAAAATGTGTAATGAAATTTTGTCTTATAACAGTATGGTTTGATTCCTTTTGGAAAATAATTCAAAGAGTCACATAGGATGTTACAAGGCTTAATAAACATATTATAGATAATAAAAGTGAACTCGAATTGATATAGCTTCAGTTCTTTAATGTGTATATGAGAAGATTAAGAGTCTCGATTTGAAGTTAGAAATGATATGGTAGGTTGAGTTTAAAAAAATAGGTGTGTGAAAATTTTAGAAGATGAGATGTATGAAATCCCTTTAATTTAGAAAACTAAAAGGTGAGCAAGAAGAATATATAATGTATAGTATTATATAAGAAGACATGAATGTGATACTATGAAAAGTGTGAATATAATAAAAGAGAAGAGTTGTGATTGTTATGTTGAAATAAATAGAGAAATTCCAATGGTAGATACAATGCATTTCAGAATGGATTTGACTATAGTATGTGTGAAAGAAAGTGAGGTCTAAGTTGGTCATGTTCAAAGTGTTCTTGAAGGCATTGGAGAGTGAAAAACATAGAGAAATCAGTGGGTTGAGAGTTCAAGGAAAGTTACTTCATCTTGATTATCATAC
Organism: Taxus wallichiana var. yunnanensis; assembly: GCA_018340775.1. Lineage (NCBI taxonomy): Eukaryota > Viridiplantae > Streptophyta > Pinopsida > Cupressales > Taxaceae > Taxus > Taxus wallichiana. The sequence goes on along the minus strand of CM031239.1, from coordinate 925,121,648 downwards.
AATAACCTGAAATCAGTCTGCTAAGTGTGTAAAAAGAGTACAAGAAAACTTATGTTTTTGAGAGAATGAAAACCTTTTTAAGTGATAAAAATAGGGACACAGTGTTTGAATCAATGAATAATTTCAGAGACAATTAAGGGTGTGAGAAGAAATTTTAAGAAGAGTGGGGAAACAAGAAGAATGGTTTGATAAAGAAAAGGAAAACAAGGCAGCAGAGTAAGAGTGAAAATCTAGGGTCATAATTAGATGTTCAAAGCATCAAAGTGAAGAGTGATCAAATCTTGTGTATTTCAAACTGAGTTGTAGCTCAGTAATATCAAGGAGTTGTTGCTTCCTTGCAAGTAATAGCTTGTGAAAGGAAAACGGAAGTGACTAAATCATTCGGGGAGTTGAAGCTTCCCTATGAGTTGAAGCTCACTAAATATTAGTAGAAGCTGATTGAATTGTAGGGGGTTGAAGCCTCCAGACTAGGTAACAACTTGGTCAAATTGAGGAGTGGCAGCTCTAGTTGAGTTGAAGCTCAACCTTGAAACTAATGTAATAGAAGTGGGACAAATTGGTCCTAAGCATAGTTCATAGTTTCAGTGGGTTTTCTTCCCATTTTGGGTTTCCCACATTAAACCTTGTGTCATTGTGTACTCTCTTGCAATTTTCTTGTGTGTGTTTATGGTTTTATCATATCAAATTTAAGAAGGTAAATTTTTGAAGAAACTAATTCACCCCTTTCTCTATGTCATAGTTTCCAACACTAAGTCCATGACTTTGAATTCTTATTTGAATTCCAAATGCATGCATGACTTAGGATTGCCACATGTTTGGATTTTTATTCTTGGTTGATGACATGGAAGCAAAGAGTGGGATGAATATTTCAGTTCTCCTTTACATTACTTTGGAACAAACAGACATACTTTCACTAGTTGGGAATTTCAATAGTGTGTGAAGACTTTTGTTAGCTACAGATCTATGAACTTGGAGTAGAGTTTCTTATGACCTGTTTTCTACACTCTATTACATTCCAAATTTAGAAGAAATATCAGGAAATAACAACAATTATATTGAAAATATATTTCTAAAGAGATGATAAGATAAATCCTATATTCTACCGTAAATATGCTATCTCATTATTAAAACTACATCTAAATTCACTTGAAGTTTGATTTTAAGAGAGAGAATAAGAATTTTATTTGGTGATATAATGAGACATATTTTTCTTCTTATGGATATTGCTGGTACTTGTCCATATTACACTATGATTAGGGTAGAAGGAATCCTCTCCATCCCATTCAAACTACCAAAGTTTGTTCCAAAAACTAGAAGAATAGGAGATCTCTCATCAATTTTTAATTGGCATCAACCATGTGTCAAAATAAGGAAATAATTAGAAATTCCCTTATCCCACTCTACCCTTTTTAGTTGGTTCGATAATCTTATTGGAAGAAGTAAAACATAGTGGCTTCACACATACCATAATTTCATTTAAAGTACTATACTCTAAGGAATATTTATCTAGCATGAAGAGTTATACATTGTTGTAAAGGCACCCAATAAATGGAAAGTTACAATTATAGTAATAGAACATACAATTGGATGAATTGGTCTACATAAATGATAGCAAGGAAAAAATTGTATCCCTCAACATGAGGAATCATAAATTCACCTATACACCTATTAAGAAGATAGTTAGAACCGTTGGAATAAAGCTCAGGATAGAGAAAGAAGTGGAAGAAGAAGAGGAAGATTAAGATGAATAGGGTACTAACCTTAGGAAAATTAAAAATATTATTTTTGGATTTCCTCCTATGTTCAAAGAAAATTCTGGTCCTTATCATCCAAGAGCTTCTCCAAGCATACAAATCTCAACCGCAACAACCATTTCAACATTACTATTGGGGTTTCGTAAACAAACATGTGGCTATAACTCTTACATGTTCTCCATTGGTAAGTAATATTAAAATTGTGGCTCCTTTGTCTTCTCCTACTTATTTTGTTTCTTCAGTAGTTTTTAGTTACTGTGAGGACCGTACCATCTTCCATTCCATCTTCTTTGGGCCTTTCTTCTACCAATATCATTATTTCTTCAATTTATTCTTCTAAAGATGAGGTATAGGATGATCAAGGGACATTAGATCCAACTTATTTTCAAGCTCCTCATTATTTGATTATTTTAACTAGTCCTATTATTTCCCCCTTTCTTTTAGCCTCTATTTTAACTCAAGTTTATATCCTTCTTCCTATTTCTTCTACATCTATTTCCTCAACTATTACACCTTCCCCACTCTCATTCCTAATATCTTGACCATGTTTTTCACAAGAGCTAATTCACCTTTCTGCATCTTCTCCTCCACTTATTACAATGATGCTCACTCAACTAATTATTTCTATGAAAACAAAAGCAAAAGCAATAATTACAATTATTGTAACCATTGTTTCTACTCTTTTGTCTAAGTACATCCCCTTTAATTCAAAATTCTTCTAGGACTATTGTTATAAGATCCTCTTAATCCAAATTGTAGGAACATATGCATTTTCCATCCCTTCCTCCAATACCTCCATCATTTTTTTAGTTTCTCAATCCACCATTTCTTCATTCCATCACTCCCTATGTTTCCCAACTCTTTCTTCGAGGAATTCCTATGCCATTTCTTCGAATCCATTTTTATATTTATATTTCCTCTTCGTATCCCCCCATGACAACTCAAAGTATCATGAGTCATCTCTAAGACCCTCTCAAACCTATTATAACTCAACCTACATTTCCTTAGAATGTAAGATATTTTGCAAAAGTCATGGGATCTTCCTCTGTCTTGTGCTCTATAACTATAGTTACACTGTTAGCCCAAGGGGAACATGAAATCCTCCCGATGATGGTGTAGGTTGAAGTTCCTATAGTGGCCTTGAAAACCGACTCTCCTACGAAATTTAAAAAGGGTGACTAAGAGAAAAATTACCAAGGAACTACCCCTATTTACATTGAGAGTCATGAATATATTTTGAGGATATTCAAAATATCCCACATAGAAGAGTAATTCATGTACATAGACCCTCGGTTTGTCATTGATGTTACTCAACAAATGAAAAATGATTTGAAAAGAAATATGTAGGATATATTATATTTCCTTAATTCCTAAAAGTAGTTAGCATTTCCCAAAAGAATTCTTCTTATTATACAAATGACCATAATGACTCTATATGAAGTTATGGTGACAATACATAATCATTATGATCTAGTAGAGTAAGGGTTTCTCTAGGTGAAAATACAACACAAGTGTATGACTAGAATTATCTACATGATGGATAAGTTCTTGATTAATCTAAAATGTAAAATCCAAGCTTAAATTGATGCTATATTAGCACTAAATGAATGCAATAATGAAATATAGAAACATACCAAAGAAAGCTAAGTAGTAAATTATAAAAACCCAATGTGAAAAGAAGGTTAACATGCCTTAGCTAATTCACTAAGTTCTAGAAATTAAATAGAGATAGAAGATAGAGAAATACAAAACATTGACTGTCACACTAGAGCTCATAAAATAGTAGAACTAGAGGAACAAACTAGATAGGTGTGTCTCGGAGAGGGACAAGGGTGCCCTGCAGTGCCCAAGTACTTGAATCTAGGTGTCCGGTCTATGGAAATGCTTAGAAACCCAAATTATCAAGGTCGAAGATGTTCACTCATGCTCACCTTTTATCACTATGAGTTCACTCAGTGATCACCGAGATCACAATAAACCTGTAAAGAAGTATAGACCTGCAAAACCCTTAAATAGATGTCAAATCCTAAAAACGAAAGATGCAAAATGAGGGGTTAGAATTTCCTGAACCACCATAATGGTGGAATTAAAACTAAGCATTGCACTACATCTCGACCCAATGTAGCTCTCTCTCTCTCTCTCTCTCTGTAGAATTGTGCCCTAGGTTGCTCTTGTGCCAGTCACACTTGGATAGCGAGAAAGTAGCTAGATGTAAAGAAATGTAGTAAATGTGTGCATGGAATAGAATGAACTTCCCTCCTATGAAGTGTATGCAGATGAACCAACCCTTGTGTCCCTTATGATGGAGCTAGATGGATGTAATGGAACTCTTAGATTCCTTGATGGATGTAACCTTAGGTGGAGATAGTAGATGCTTAGTGCTTGGTCCTTTATTATGATCACATAACTTTATATTTATATGATTCATTTTCTTGGATTTAATAATTAACCCTGAAAAGTATGACTACCAAAAATATAAGATGCTCAAACAGATAGAAAGGACCCAAAAATTGTGAGTAAAGTACAAAGAGGATAAGGGCATCCAGATTGGATGAGGGCGCCTAACACTGACATCCCGGTGTGGGCATTGGTGTCTAGGATGAAAAATGTCAAAGAATGAGAAAGTAAGGGTGTAAGACTAAAAGTAACAACAGAAAGAAAAGAAAGGTGGCCAAAGACATGGGTTAATTAGTATCATTCTTACTTAGGAATCATATGAATAGTAGTATGTAATCAGGACTAGATAATTACCCAAAGTGCATGATTTTGTGTCTACATTTTCCCCCACTTTATGTTAGTGAGAAAAATATTGGTAACATAAAGTAGATAGAGATGCATACCGATATCCATGTATGGAATGTGCCAAGGGACTAGACAAAGTGTGGAGTGATAAAAATGTGAAGTATGGATTCTAAGGAGGAGAAAGTGTAAAAAGTGATGAAAATGAACCTAGGGTATAAAACACATGTGTATGTGTCATGATGTACCTATTTTTGATGTCGATGTGTGTGATGTTGTTTTTTGGTGTTGTGGTGTTGATGTTGACTACCGCTTCCCATACAGATGGACCTATAAAAGAGAAGTCAACAAGTAATCAAATACGCATGTATATGATCAAAATATGTAAAATGTGTGTAAGGAAAGTATGTAAAGTGTGAAAATGTGAAAAGGAACATGTGCACCTGATCCATGATGAGAAAAGGGTGTAGAAAGGATCTTGAAGATGATGTCAACACGTAAGTTTTTCAAGTGATCTTACAACAATGTAATGGAAGAAGTATAAGGAGTACTTCTCCGGTGTCATCCACTAACCTTTAATTGCTTGTCACTATGTAAAACACCACTACGGATGGTATGCATGTAATTGTCTTGTGGTTATTGGCACTCGTGGAAGGCCACCGTGTACTAAGGACCCAAGTATGATTCTAATGACTTTGGTACAAATTTAAAAATACAAAACATAATAATCTCTTTGTTATTCACACTCTCAATACATGGCTAATATATAGCCATTTACATAGCTAAACAACCTCCTAGAAAATAGGGAGGTGTTACAACAATTAACCCGAATATTATTCACGGGTATAACAAAACTATATGCGAACTAATATTGTTATCAATATATGATATAACTGTAAGCATTCATTGACTATACGGTAACTAATTACCATGGAGCACTATGTATTTCCTAAATTTCCCCCCTTAGTGTGAACATGGGAGAAAAAAATCACACTTCTTTCGCAGCTTGCCACCTGTGTGTGCTCATGATCCGGATGAATTTTCAAGACATCCAATAACCTCAACAAGGATGGTTTTATAGGACAACCAACAACCTTAACAAGAATGGTTTTAGAGGACAAACAACAACATCAAAGCAAGGATTGTTTTATAGGATAACCAACAATCTCAACAAATAATGGTTTTATAGACAACCAATAGCTCAAATATCATGATGTTACTTTTCCTTGTGCTTTCATCTGTCCACTATGTTTTTCCTTCAAGGAATTATGTAGGAAACACTACTTACTGAATACAAATCTGAAAAGAGGGAAAAGTGAAAATGGAACATTGAAACCATGTTCCCCCTCAATGTGAACTTTTCACTTATTCAACATAAAATAGGAACTCTGAAATCATACTACACACAACTGAAACAAATTGCAACTTTGAAATAAATAACAAACTCACACACACACACACACACACACACACACACACAGAGTCCCCATAGCTTCGTGTGGCCCCATTGTTAGTGATCAAGAGAGTTCACTGATTGACCTCTAACCTCCTATGCATCCTTCCTCTAGTAACATGTTGCTAGCTCAACTGGATTTGAATTGGATGCTCAATAGTTTCCACATTGTCATTATTCTTTTTTTTCTAACAATGTGAAACATTTTATTTTCTAGATGTCGGTAACGCTGAAAATGTGTCCGTGTGGAATTTTTATTATTTTTCAAACTTTTCATGACAAGACTAATGACTCAATAAAATACTTTATTTTGATGACGCAATGATAATTACTACACTTTTCAGAATTTGACTTGACTCACAATTACTACTTAACAATGATTACATAGTCTATTAAACCGACTCATCTTTTTAACTTTGACAATAACTATTTAGCATAGAATTTATGGACTAAAAATATATGTTGGACAAAATAATAAAACTAAACTATTTATTTCAACACTTTAAAAAAACTTTCGAACACAAATGAATATACATCAATATTAAAATACTTAAATTTTAAATAAAAGACCTTTCAAAATAGACCGACTCAAACTATTAGAGGAAGATTTAAGGACTATAATAAAAACATTTACTTGAAGGACACGTAGAGAATTAAAACATTTATTTATTATTAACACCTAAAAATATGAATCTAAAACCTTAAATACCGAAACATTAAAACAATTAACCCAAACTAAAATACGCCAATGTAGAAGACTTACAAAAACAAGGCCATGATATGGCAAATCCTGCCGAAGAAGTAGTTTTGTGTTGAGGAGGACTTTGTTATGAACAAAGGACAAGGTAAGAGTAGCTTTTTTCTTTGTATATTTGTTGCTTGGAATTTGATGTTGTAGCGGTCATTCTCATGTTGAAAGGTTATTTGAAACATGTTTTTAACATGTAGTTTGAAAACATAACTAGCAATTGCAGTATAATTATGCAAAGGAAACGACTGTAATTTGTTCAAAATATAACAAAAATAACCAAAACAACAACATTATGCTTCTTTCCTCTTTTGGTATGGGACCTGTTAATAGATTATTGTGGGCGTTGATCTTGGACAACTCTGCCACCATGCCGATTTGTGGCACCAGGGGCCCCTGAAAATCTCTTTGTTGTGAATGATCACCACAACAAATTCTTTGCATTCCGATCTCCTGACTGATTTCTTCGGAAAATTGATTTAAGCCGAGATCAATAATATTGGCATTTGGTTGGCCCCATATGCCATCGGGCACCTGCACGCTTAGGTTATTGTTATTGACCACTAATCGTAACAAGCTTTTGCGGTCATGGCCGTAGGATTCCGGCAACTCTCTCGAAAAGAATTTTCGAGAGCAAGAAAATACCGCATATTTCCTCCTTTGCAGATATCCTTCGGCAGCGATGTATAGAAACAACATGTACATTAAGAACGCATAATTTACCAACCTTACAACCTAGGGACAAGATAAATATGGTTCCCGCAAGATTCATTCACAAGTTCCACACATATTTCCAGACCCTTTCAACGGCCTAGCTTGCGGCCTCGATTTAGAAAAGCCATTTTTACTTGTTTATGGTATATGACCGGAATAGCACAACAAATATCCCTTGGAAATACAGGGCAATAAATGAACTAAAAATAAAGCGTAATGTATCTTTTTTAATAATGAATGTAGTTTTTGTATCAAACTACGTGCAAAACACCGCTGGAAGTTGAAGTGATTACATATCATAACTTAAGACGTAGGTTCAAAACAAAGAATTAAACTCAAGTGGCATAATCCAAGAACTCTGCTCTGGAATTCATAGTTTTCATTAATGGAGAAAATTTGACAAAGATGAGTGTTAGGATCATTTGAACACTACCACTTTCCTTGGCGATATTGATAGGAAATGCCCGAGAATCATGAATCAATATGGGCAAAACCCTAGTATTTCAAGTCTTGAAAGTCTCGCCTGATTGGTCTGGATGCCACATTGGCGCTTGGGACAGCTTATCGTATAGGAGCTTGAAGCAGTAGTTATCCTACAAGAGCAGAAAATGGAGTAGTTATCTTGCATGTAACTGCTATCATAGGTTTATGGTAATTATGTTGAGAACTCTGGACTTGTTGGTTGGATTAATGGTAGAAAAAAATCAAAGGAAATATAGATCTATGACTCCAATGTACCGCAATAGCCGATTCATTCGACTTTGAATATATATAGACTTACCCAAATTTCGCTAATTTTCTATTTGTAGCTCTAACAACTCAACCGTAGAACTATCTGTTTTATTATTAAAAATAAGAGAATCTAAATTTTTTAATTAAAAACAAAAGCCAAAATTGTTCTTTATTAAAACCAAAATAATTAATTAGCTCTAACAACTCAATTGTAAGACTCTGTTTTTATTATTAAAAATAAGAGAGAGAATCTAAAATTGTTAATTAAAAATAAAAGCCAAAATTGTTAATTATTAAAAATAGTAGAAAAAAACTAAAATAGGCAGAAAAAGCACAAACGTCCATACAGCCGTCAAACCGTCAAATTTAACACAGTCGTAGAAACGTCCACGAAAGTCTTTCCCATAAGGGGCACACCTTCGGTGTAATAATGCTACAGTTAAAACCTCTTACTGACCACTAACAGCACAACACTTTCTGAATAGCATCACAAAAACATGTCAAAACCTTCTAGACTGCTCCAATCAAATCCTGAACCTAGAAGCAAATTAATCATGTTTAGAAATAACTTGTAGAAATAATCAGTCTGATGATGATGAAACGTACTATTGGCAAAAGCTATAAAATAATTAACTCCCAGCACATGATTTTCACAGAAAACAAGCAACTATGGATATTACTTGTGCACATCATTCTTTAAACACGAAATAAAATGACGATATTGAGCATCATCAAGCAACTAGGAAGACTACATACATTGCACATGATTTTTTGAACTGAAAGAAAATGACAAAGTGATAGCCACTAATAGGCCTGAATCGATGTAGAACTTCAAGCTTTTCATGATAAAAGAGATGATACAAATAATCTCGTTATACAGCTGCGAGCATTGAATAGTCCACACCACAAAATAGAAAAACCCCAGAAAGTGTGATTTTAATCCCAAATTGCAAAACTCCAAATTTGGAACAAAAGGCAAACAATTCTGCTCGCAGCTGTCCGTCTAACCCTTTCAAGCAATATGCTTACTTGCTGCAAACTCGAGTAAAATTTAACATGTGATATCCAAAGAACAACTCGGAAATCCTTCTGAAGCTAAAAATACAGGCAGGAACAATTGAATTGTTCAGATTAAGTCTGCCACATTCATTGGCATTTCATCTATCTGAGTACTGTAATACTGCTCAATATCTCTCAAAATTCTTATATCATCATTTCGAACAAAATTTATAGCAACACCCTGCACATTCCACACAAAAACCAATCCCGGCATCAGTCAAAACCAGGGCCACCAAATGAGCAGTGGATTAAAATTTCAAAGGAATGAGATAACATGATTTAAGTGCAGCATCCACAGTTGCACCAAATGATGGGAGTTGAATGAGAATTGGATTGAAATTAGAAAAAAAATGCTACATCATGATTAAGTGCAACATCCACAATTTCACCAAATGATTGAAATATCTTCCAAGATATACCATACCTTTCGACCAAAACGACCTGAACGACCAATCCTATGAATGTAAAGCTCACGATTGTTGGGAAGGTCGTAGTTTATCACCAAGGAAACCTGAACTTTATAAAAGGTAAAATGTAAATGTACTTCAAAATAGATAGAAAGAACAGAGGAAAGGGCCAAGGACAAGAACTTGCCTGCTGAACATCAAGACCACGAGCCCAAACATCTGTGGTGATTAATACCCGAGTTGTACCAGCACGAAATTCAGCCATAATTGCATCTCGTTCTTTTTGTGGCATATCTCCATGCATAGACGAAACCGTGAAATTATTGCTCCGCATCTTCTCTGTAAGCCAGTCAACGTATAGATACAAAACAAAGGTTTCATGGTCAGATTAATATAATATCTATGACAGAAACAATCAAGCATTTTACATGCCATACCTTTCTTTTCGTGTTGCAAAATATGACAGCTTGAGTGATGGTAAGAGTATCATAAAGATCACATAAGGTGTCAAACTTCCATTCTTCCCTTTCAACAGCAACAAAAAATTGTTTGATGCCCTATAATTCACAATATATTGCATGAGTATGCTTGATTCAGAAGCAATGCAAGGAAAAATCTAAATCATATAAAGTATGTCAAACTAATCAATCAATAGCATTACAGTAAATTCAGTCTCATACATACCTCTAGCGTCAATTCATCACGTTTGACAAGGATCCGAACAGGATCAGTCATGAATTTGTTTGTCATCTCCAAAATCTCATGTGGTAAAGTTGCAAATATCAGCACAACCTGTCAGATGACAACACAGTCACATTGACGCTCAAACTAGGAATCAAAAATCTATCAAGCAAAACAAACATGCCTGAAGCTCTGGTGGAAGGTATCGATAAACATCATATATCTGGTCCTTGAATCCCCTACTCAGCATCTCATCAGATTCATCCTGATCAAACATCAAAATTGGAAATAAGAAACATCTTAAGTCACTAAAATACTTGTAATTAGGGCTTAGAAGTTTCAGACATAAGCTATAATGAAAGATGTCCAATACATACAAGAACAAGCAGTTTGATAGCTCTAGTCCTTAATGTCCTCCTTTTGATCATATCACATACTCTTCCAGGGGTTCCCGATACCACATGAACACCATATTCCAGTTTTCTTATATCTTCGCCAATGCTTTTACCACCAATACATGCATGAGCTTGAACATTTATAAAATCCCCTATGGCAAGAATCACTTTCTCTGTTTGGCCTGCAAGTTCTCTAGTAGGTGAGACAATTAATGCCTGAACCCTGCACATGATATGCAAACCCGATAAGACTCAAATAAAAATCAATGGAATGTGTCAAATTACACAATATCCACAGCCAACTTAGTGTTTATTATGGTACTGCATTATAAAAGAAAACTTGTTAACAGCACATCTAAAAGTTTAATCGGATTATAGTTTTGGGATAAGTGTGGTTGCCATGCATTAAGATGAAAATGTATTTCCTGCACAAGATGGCTCTCAAAACAAACAAACAAAGAAAACTAATAATAGAATGGCAATCATTAGTTACTATTTAGGAACGTATCTCCTTTCTAATAATGGAAGTCTGTTCAAAGTACCCCGAGGGACCATTCAGATTCCTTCATGGGAAAACTGAGAGCCATCTCATCCAAGAGATGACCAATTTTAACTTGAATTGTTTTCTGAACATATATCCAGATATCCATGTCTGAAATCATTTGTTAGGGAGAGTAAATGAAGTATTTTTTTCGTTTTTGGCTTTCGTTCAAGCCTTGAATCTGTACGCGCAAGTATTCTTTTGTTTTAAAAATAAATTTGTTTTGTAGATTCGTTTCTACTGCCTGCAAAATCGGGATGGGGGAGCATCAGTGATGGCATCTCTGCACCAGACTGCAAAGATTCGAAGTCAGACCATACAGCGGCCTTCCTCTGATCAAGCCGATTCCAGTAATCTCAGTATTGAACAGATTGGACACTTTTCAGGCAAATTTTAGGTTTTTTAGCCGCATCTGAATCTACAATGGCCAAAAACAGAAAGCTGTCAGCAATCGCTCATGTGAGCAGGAAAAGATCATCGAAAAGCACTACTGTTCACATATAGGTACGCGTTTCAAGGTTTTTTTGATATTTATTTGCTATGTATCTGTAAAAGGCAAGGTATTTTCTAAAAATGATCTCTAAATTTTCTTAAAGACACAAAAATAGCAGTAATTTGGAAAAATATGCAAGATTCATTGCACCTTGTAGGATATTTAAGGAGATGTCATCAAATGACACCTGTGCGTTCACAGATCATGCTGGAGAAAGACAAGATAATACAGAAAATAGAAATTCAGAAATTACTTTTACTCTTACATAACAGAGGTGTCCAACAAAATACAAAGCATGAGAAACAGATTTGTATTATATTTCACAAATCTGATACAGTGAGACAAGAAATGATTGTATTTGCCAAAGAACAGAGCTGCCTGTGCTCTCTGTTTACACGCCTTCCTTCTCCTTTTTAAAAACAGAGTATTCCTTCCTGTACAATGCAAAAATAAACAGAGTTTTTATTATTTACAACACAGAAGCTTCCGGATTAAAAAAGAAGTGTCTAGATGCATAAGAAGGAAGTTAGGTGAAGGAATTTAAATGCGGTGGGTGGAGTGTTTTGACAGCAAAGGGCAGGGGAGATTAGGTAAGCCTACGTGGATGTCCACGTCTACCAACACTCCCCTTTAATCTTCACTGCCATATATGTCTGCTATTCCAATTCCTTCCCGGAGATGCTCAAAGACATGCTTTGCAAGTGGTTTTGTGAAGATGTCTGCTAGTTGCTCTTTGGACCTGCAAAACTCAAGATGAATGTCACCATTGTTCACCAATTCTCGAATAAAATGATATCTTGTGTCAATATGCTTGCTGCGTTTATGGAAGACATGATTTTTAGATAAAGCAATTGCAGAATTATTATCACAATAAATTTCTGTAGGTTCTTCTTGTGGATGCTTCAAATCTGAAAGTACTCTTCTCATCCATACTGCTTGGCAAGCTGCTGATGTGGCTGCAACATATTCCGCTTCAGCTGATGAGAGTGTCACAATTGGTTGTTTCTTTGATGCCCAAGAGATAGCACCTGATCCAAGATGGAAAATGTTACCGGAAGTACTCTTCCTATCATCCAAGCTACCTCCCCAATCACTATCCGTATATCCAATCAGCTTGTAGTCATCTGAAGCTGTATACAAAATCCCAAAGTTCTTTGTTCCAGCTATATACCTTAAAATTCTTTTTCCAGCCTTCCAATGTGATTCCTTAGGTTTGTCCATGAATCTAGAAATAAGACTAACCCCATGCATGATATCCGGTCTTGTGGCGGTTAGATATATAAGGCTGCCAACTAATCTTTTAAATAAAGTTGCATCAACACTAGGACTTTTGTCGTCCTTACTAAGTTTTAAACCCAGTGCAACTGGTGTAGGGGCTGCATTGACATTTGTCATCCTGAATCTTTTCAACAAGTCACTAGCATATTTTCTTTGACATATAAAAATGCCTTGATCACTTTGACTTACCTCTATTCCAAGAAAGTATCTCATGATCCCCAAATCAGTCATATCAAATTCACTTTCCATGGCTGCCTTGAATGATTTAATTGACATGTTACCTGTGAATATCAAATCATCTACATACAAGCAAACTATCAAGATTTCTCCTTCATCATTCACTTTGACATATAAAGTTGGTTCATTGCCACTCTTGCTAAACCCATTGTTTACAAAGTAAGAGTCTATCCTGCAGTACCAAGCTCTAGGAGCTTGCTTCAAACCATATAGTGCCTTTTTCAGTTTGTATACCTTATGTTCTTCTCCCAAAACTTGATAACCAGGTGGCTGTTTTATATACACTTCTTCTTCTAAAATGCCATTCAAGAATGCTGATTTGACGTCCATTTGGTAAACCTTCCAATTATTTTGAGCTGCTATGGATAAAACCATCCTAATGGTATCCAATCTTGCCACTGGTGCAAATGTTTCATTGTAGTCTATGCCAGGTAGTTGTGTGAAGCCTTTAGCTACTAGTCTTGCCTTGTGTTTCTCTACTTTTCCATCAGCATTATACTTTGTCTTGTAAACCCACTTAACTCCAATCACATCCTTGCCTTTAGGAAGCTCTACTAGATCCCAAGTTTGATTTTTCTCAATTGATTGAATTTCTTCATTCATGGCTGCAATCCAATTGTCATCTTTAATGGCATCCTCAAAATAAATTGGATCAGCTTGTGTTAAGAATGCAAAATTAGAGCATAAATCATCATTTTCAGCCTCTTGTAATTCATCATAAATCTCTCTTAGACTGCGTGACTTCTTTGAAGTGTTTATAGACCTTGATCTTAGTGATGCAAGTGTTGGATTAGAAGATTCGCTGCTGTTATTACTTGCTGGAGTAGTTGGATTTGGAGTGGTGGGTGCCTTAGAAGGTGTTGAAGGAACATTTGCTTGAGTAGTAGAAGTCACAACTTGAGTTTCATTCTCCTCATTCTCTTGTGGAACACTAGCTGCAATTGTAGTTGTTTTGTCTATACTGCCATCCCACGCTTCTTCTTCAACAAAATTAACATCACGGCTTATTATGACCTTCTTTGTGATAGGATTATATAACTTATATGCCTTCGATTGTTCACTATATCCTACAAATATGCACTTCTCTCCTCTATCATCTAGTTTCTTTCTCAACTCTTGAGGTATCAAGGAGTATGCCACACATCCAAAGACTCTCAAATGTGCTATATTATGCTTCCTTTTGCTCCAAGCTTCTTCTGGTGTTTTATTTATCACTGCTTTTGTTGGACATCTATTTAATATGTATACCGAACATGCAACAGCTTCAGCCCAATACTCATTTGGTAGGTGTTTTTCTTTTATCATACTTCGTGCCATTTCCATAATTGTTCTATTTTTTCTCTCAGCTACTCCATTTTGTTGAGGAGTATATCTTGTTGTAAGTTGTTTCTTTATGCCATTTTCTTTACAAAAATTCTGAAAATCATTTGATATATATTCACCACCTCTATCGGTTCTCAATACTTTGATATAATGTCCACTTTCCTTTTCAACTTTTGCCTTGAACTCTTTAAAAACAGAAAATGCATCTGATTTGTGTTTTAAGAAATAAACCCAAACTTTCCTACTGAAGTCATCAATAAATGTCAAGAAATAAAGACTTCCACTTATGGATGGTGTTTGCATCGCTCCACAAAGATCTGAATGCACTATCTCAAGTGGATGTTTTGCCCTATAAGATTCCCCAACTGGAAATTTATGTCTATGTTGCTTTGCCAATATGCAACTCTCACACGTTGTTTTAAGTGGTTCTATTGGTGGCAACCCATAAACCATTCTTTTCTTATATAATAGCTGTAATCCTTTGAAATTTAAATGGCCAAATCTTAAATGCCATAGCCAAGATTCATTTTTGTAAGAAGCTTTGAAGGCTAATTCAGCAACCTTTTGCAACTTGTGTGGCTCTAGGAATAGTTCACTTTGGATTCTAAGTGGAAACATCCTATTTTTTGTCATTTCAACTTTTGCAATCAGCCTATTGCTTGGTTTCTTGTCTAGAATCACACATTCACCATTTTCAAAGTATATTCTATATCCTTTTTGCACTAGTTGCCCAATGCTTATGAGATTGTGTTGCAATCCAGGAACATAGTATACATCAGGGATATGCTTCTTCTCACCTTGCTTGGTTCTTATATTAATTGATCCTTTTCCCATGACTGATACTTGGTGATCATTACCCAATTTTACCTCTGATTTTACTGATTCATCAATTGTTGCAAACATCTCCTTACTCCCACTCATGTGATTGCTACAACCGCTATCTAGGAACCATACCTCTTTGGAACTCTCTTGTGCTACATTGCATGTTATAAACATGGTGTTTTGCTCACTAGTGTTGGGCTGGTCCTCATTTGTGAAATGTGCCTTTTGCTTATTCATGTCATATTGTCTTTTTCTACATTCAGATGCAAAGTGCCCAAATCTATTACAATAATGACATTGAATATTGGATTTATCATACCTTTCTCCTTGATGATGGCTATGAGAGTGGCTGCCGCCTCTTCCTCTTGTTGATGTAGAATGGGTATGTGGGCTTGATACTAGTCTTCTGCTTTCAAGTTGTGTATTTTCTCTTCCTCCTCTTGGTGTAAAACGTCCTCTGCCTCTGCTGTAATTTGATCTCCCTCTTGTTCTGCCAAATGAAAGCTGAGCTTTGAATGCATTCTCCAATGATGATGCCCCTGACCGATTTAATCTTTGCTCATGTGCTAAGAGTGATCCCATTAATTCATCTACTGATAGTTGTGTAAGATCCTTGGATTCCTCAATGGCTACTACAACTGAATCAAATTTTATAGGCAAGCTTCTAAGTATTTTCTCTACAATTTTTTGATCTTCAAGAGTTTCTCCATAAGATCTAATTTGATTAACTATTGTCATTGCATGAGTGAAGAATGAATCTATTGAATCTGAATCCTTCATTTGTAGATTTTCAAAATCCCTTCTAAGCATTTGTAATTTCGCTGTTTTTACCTTGCTTGTGCCTTGGTATGCTATTTGCAGACTATCCCATGCTTGTTTTGATCTTGTGGCAGCTGCTACTCTTGGAAAGATTGATTCCTCCATTGCTTGTTGAATGAAGAATAATGCCTTTGCATCTTTCTTTTTGTTTTCCTTCAATAAGTCCTTCTCTACTTGTGAAAGAGCTTGATATTCTTGCTGGTCAGCTGGTTCATTAAATCCATTCTCAACCAAGTCCCAAACATCCTGGGAGCAAAACAGAGTTTTCATTTTTATGCTCCAAAAATCATAATTTTTGCCATTGAATGTTGGTATTTGAGGTTGTGCAATATTTCCACTTGTGCTTCCCATTCCTCCAAAGCTTTGTCTCTGCTAACTGCTGTTCCAGTACTTCTAACTGCTCTGATACCAATTTGCTGGAGAAAGACAAGATAATACAGAAAATAGAAATTCAGAAATTACTTTTACTCTTACATAACAGAGGTGTCCAAAAAATACAAAGCATGAGAAACAGATTTGTATTATATTTCACAAATCGATACAAAGTGAGACAAGAAATGATTGTATTTGCCAAAGAACAGAGCTGCTGTGCTCTCTATTTACACGCCTTCCTTCTCCTTTTTTAAAAACAGAGTATTCCTTCTTCTCTGACAATGCAAAAATAAACAGAGTTTTTATTATTTACAACACGAAGCTTCCGGATTAAAAAAGAAGTGTCTAGATGCATAAGAAGGAAGTTAGGTGAAGGAATTTAAATGCGGTGGGTGGAGTGTTTTGGCAAAGAAAGGGCGGGGAGATTAGGTAAGCCTACGTGGATGTCCACATCTACCAACAGATCGGAGGATTTTTGGTGTAACACGTGTTTTGGACGCTTCCTTTGCTTGATTTTTGCTTCAAATTCACCGTTTGAAAAGTCTTTGGAATATGCTACACGGCTTTGAACCTCTCATGCGTTTGAGTCATGTTTTTTTCCTGTTGTTATCGGTGCTCATAATAAAAATTTAGCCGTATTCCGAGACCCCAACAACCTGTAATTTTCACAGACCCCATTCATTGGGTTTACAGGCGACTTCTACAAGTTTGCAGCAACGGCCTTCTGTTTTGTGGGCGGGGCTTTCAGCGCGTCCTCCAAATCCAAATGAAAGTGATGCTATTGCAGAGGGCTTTTCCATCTTCCCCTCCTCCCCATGCCCCTGTTCCTCTCCTCTCCATGTAGACAAAATGACACAAACACACAAAACACACGAAACAGAGAACAACTAAAAAATCCATTCACAACACACGAAAATATAAAAATAAAAATATGATACTTAAATGGAATAGAGCCGAAAAACACACGGCCGTGCAAGACTCAAAAACACACGAAACACATCGAGTGGAGAGAAATAAACCCCAAAACCAAAGAACAATGGCTCACCAAAAATGCAATTCTTTCCAAAGGGCAAAGGGGTTTTAACTAATTCCTTACGTCAAAATTTCACAAAGGTCAATCAATACAATAACCACTCGAACTAAAAATAAACAAGCGAGGCAAAAACATGCGAACAGAGAGCTTAAATCGCCCGCCATGAAAACTCACCTTGCTCTTCGAGTCCTCCACTTCTGGCGCACGATCAAATGAGAACCCCGCACATGTATTCTAAACACAGGCCAGATAGCCCGCTACAGGCTGATGTCACAGGCCTCCGCCACGGGGAGTGCGCACATGGAGTCAATATTAAAACTGCTGGCAGCCAGGCGCCAACAATTGGAGGGAACTGGAAACTGTTGTTTAACTAAAATAAAATCAGAAAAATCATTGATGAAGTGACAGCTCCATACAGAGCCTGGGGCAGCCTCGGCGGCGGCGAGGTCACCGGGTGGCGCATACGGATGCGCTCTAGGCTGCCCTCGAGTGCGCTCCGAGCGCGATTATTCGCCCTATGTGCGGGACCTTGAGAAATTACACGGTGTACAAGAAACAAACAGCGTTTTCCTCGAGCCACTCAAAGTTGTCGAAAGCGACCGCTGCATGCATGACTAGATGCAACATTTATTGTTCATTTAATATTGTACTTGTAATATTTATTGCAACATTATAATTATAATGTTTAAAGTATAGTATATAAAAAATTTGAAAATTCTTGTTTTTATTAATCAGAAAAATCTTGAGATGCCTATAATTTATTTTCAGCCAATCGAAAAATCAAATCAATTTTTTGAAAAAATCAAATAAATATATAATTTTGAAAAACTATATACAAATGATATAAAATGTTATATGCATCATTGTGATTGGTCAAAAAAATGTGAAATTAGTTTTGTTGAAGCCTATATACACCTGCCTACGGCAGAGATAATAATAGAAATGAGAATAGAGGGCATAATAGTTTTGGAAGATAGCTTACATATTCTATGTTGAAGATATACCATAGGCGAGTTTCAACGATGCGTTATTGACTCTAAAACACCATTGATATTTGGGATTCACCTTGAGGAGCTTGACCAGAAACTATTCGTGGAGGAAACGACAAATCTGGTGCATAGAAGAATGTTACATGGGATTTGGGCTGAGTTGACCTAACCACTTATAGATCTCCTCATAAAATTAAAATACCACGATCCATGCTAAAACATCGGGGTGACCTGATTTGAATGAAGATTTGGAGCGACCAGTTATCAAAGGCATAGATAGTGGAGGAGCTCCAGATCTGAGAATGTAATTTGAATGTAGTTGTCTTCAATTCACGGCCAGGTGGAAGGAAAATGCAACATGGACAGTATTGAGTCCAAGGCGAGGAATAACAAACTGATATTGATCGAAATCTATGATCATCAATAATATTCACAAATCAGAAACTCAATTGATGCGAATAGTCCAAATACATCTTCCTTTGACTTTGTAGAAAACTTTCTCTTCATCAGAAATTTTCACGAATCACTCTACGTTTGCAAAAATCTTGGTTGAAATCAATCTGCAGGTTCAAAACTGTGTTGAGTGCAACTCTTGGATAGGTAAATGTAGATCAAAACTATGTGTTTAAACACAAACCTCCTTCACCAAATACATCCAATGTTGAATTTCAAGAGAATAAAATGCTCTTGATGTGGAACATATCTCAATCGATCGAACTACAGTCTTCTCTACAATAAACTATATCAATCTACTGAAGATTTAAAGAATAATGATAATAATGTGTTGCATATACGGAAACCATGAATATCATTGAATTTCCCTAAATAATTTCCATGATTTCATTTTGCTATGATACCAAATAATGACTTTGGTACAGGTTGACAAAATACAGAACACAATAATCTCTATGTTATTCACTCTCAATATACGGATGCTATATAGCCATTTACATAGCTAAACAACCTCCTAGAAAATAGAGAGGTGTTACAACAATTAACCCAGAATATTATTCATGGGTATAAAAATACTATATGTGAACTAATATTGTTATCAATATATGATATAACCATAAGCATTCATTGACTATATGGTAACTAATTACCATGGAGCATTATGTATTTCCTAACAAATTATGAGCCTTGTCCATAATTTGAAAATGTGTTGTATCTTTGGTACCATCTTTGTGTGTATCTCTGTATGGGGAAAATGATTCACCTATATAATTCCCCCTCATTTGATGTGCATGCGATGTTGGTGAAGGAGTATGTGGCCCAAAGGAGGACCAACCACTTTGTGTTGAATTGTTCCTTGCAGGGGAAGGGAATGGGAATGTGCTTGGTAGAAACCAAGGCACACACAAACAAGTGGCTATGAAAAATAAGTGTCAATATAAGAAAACATGCATATAAAAGACAAGAGCAGACAATATGTAAGATAATACACAAGTAAACACTCAAGTAGAAAATGTAGACTATGAAAAGTGGCTTATAAATATGGGACATCACTCATGATGTCGTAAGACAATCAAGGTTGTAATGGCTGCAAATAGACAAGTGTGCACACAAGATAAAGGGAAAACCCCACAAACAAGAGAATACAATGAAAAACAATGCCAAACAATGAAAAAGATAGCTATGGAATCAAATAGTCATACATAGCCAATGTTGCACATGAAGCACTCGTTAGCATGTTAGAAAGATAAAGAGTATGTCAAAGTATGAATAATTTGATAAAGTAAAGCACTAAGTATACAATGAAACAATACCACTTGTAGTGTACGAAAGTGTATGCCCCCAAGAGCCTCTGTGAGACTGGTAATAGGTACAACGCCAAGCATCCATGCTACATGTAATATATTTGTAGGGTCTGCAATCACAACTAGAAAGCAAGTGAATGCACATGTTTGTATGATAAAGATAATGACATACGATATATCTACCTAACATGTGTAATAAAGTGAACATGTATGCAAAAGTAAGCAAGAGTAAATACAACAAAGATAAGTAGTATGCCATGGATGAGATGGAATGAAATGCAGGTTTGAATGATAGCATCGAGTGTGCCCCCTAAGTGGATGTGTATGTATGCCATGAGGTTCATTTATTAATTGCCCTCGGTGTCAAGAATGAACCGTAAACGAGAGTGCGTCATCGGGAATGGGTTTGAAATGTGTGCACAAGGAAGATGTTAACTATAGGTTTTCGTGTGATGTGTATGATTGAATATAACAAAGTAAAAGTGATGAGGTGGTAGGATGCGTGATGATGTAGTCGAAGGCGTATATCAAAAAATGTATGGATGAGATGATAGAAAACATGATGATGTAATACAAATCATATATCACGAACCGTATGAATGAGATGATAGAATATTTGATGATGTAGCAAAAAGTGTATATCACAAACTGTATGAATGAGATGATATAAAACATGATGATGTAGCACAAAGTGTATATCACGAAATGTATTAATGAGATGATAGAAAATGTGATGATGTAGCACAAAGCGTATATCATGAAATGTATGAAAAAGGTGGTGGGTAAGAATGTCACATAATGTGTGAGAAGGATTGATTGACTAAGTGTGAAGAATGATGTAAGTGTGATGATGTTAGGTTTAATATACTTGATTCTTTATCATAAATCATATCATTCATTGTCATTATGTCCATTAATTCGATGATAATTGCAATATGGACAACCTTGATATTTTTCAAGATGATAAGGAGGATAGCCATGAGTAGATGGTAAAGTGATCAATTGATGACTAAGGAGCTCGAAAGAATGTCATTTTCTTAGCATTGCGATCAAAGGTGAGAGGCTCTAGTAATGGTATGATGGATATAAGCACATGTAGAAGACATATCATGAAGATGAGATGGAGAAGGAGAACAAACATGAGCCTGAGAAGCATCCTTAAGATGTTGGATTTCAGATTTGAGATATGTAATCATGGATTCCATAGCCTGAAATTTATCTTGAAATAAAGAATGTAGAGCTTGAATTGAGTCCAACATGGATTGATTAGATGGAGGATCTCAAAGACTAGGGTCGTCACACTTACCGATCTAAAATAACACTCACTTAATGTGGCGTCATATCACTAGGGAGATACATAGTATCTAAGGGTTTTTTCATAACAACTTGGAAATTAAGATGCATTTGAATTAAATCATACAAAGAAATTTGAGTAACTTTAGGATCCATAATAGAAAATATCATGTGCCAAAAAAGGGTCTGAAAGACCGATCATGAGTGGGGTTTACCAAAATTATCAAGCTAAAATGTAAAATATATTCTTAACCTAATGTTATAGTAGCAATATTTAATGAATGCAATAATGAAATACAAAGATATACCAAAGCAAACCAAGCAATAAATTAGAAAATCCTAATGTGCAAAGAAGGGTAAGATACCTTAGCTGATTCTCTCGAGTCCTAGAAAGTGCACAGAGTTGGCACATAGAGAAATGCGAAGCATTGACAATCATAATGGATCTTAGAAAATAGTAGAATTGGAGGAATAGGCTAGACAGGGGTACTTGAAGAAGGACAGGGGTACCCACGGGTGACTAGGTACGATTCAGGTGTTTGGGTTTGCGAAAATCCTTAAAAACATGAATTTTTAGGGTTGTAAGATGTTTGATGATGATTTCCTTTTGTTCTTATGATTTTGCATAGTGATTTCGAGGATGCAATAAAACTTCAAAGAATTATAGACCTACAAAATGCTCAAATGAGATAAAATCCTAAAAAATAAATATGCAAAATGAGAGGTCAAAATTTTCTCAGCCACCACAGTGGTGGAATTACAACTGAGCACTACACTACATCTCAAACCCAATATAGTTCTTTGTGTGTGTGTGGAATTGTGATCTAGGTTTCTCTTGTGCTAGTCACACTTGGATAGCGAGTAAGTAACTAGATGTAAAGAAATGTAGTAAATATGTGCATGGAATAAAATGAACTTCCCTCTAATAAAGTGTATGCAGATCAACCAACCATTGTGTCCCTTGTGATGAATCTAGATGGATGCAATGGAGCTCTTAGATTCCTTGATGGATGCAACATTATGTGGACATAGTAGATGCTTAGTGGTTGGTCCTTTATTATGATCACATAAATTTATATTTATATGATTTCTTTTCTTGGATTTCGTAATTAACCCCGAAAAGGGTGACTACCAAAGATATAAGATGCTTAAATGGATAGAAAGGACCCAAACAATGTATCTAGAGAAAAATCATAGTGAATGGAAGATAAACAATAAACTTGCAAACCTTCTAGTAACCTTCCAATGCAAACCTCAGTAGGAGAGATTTTGAAGTTGTATAACCTTTGCAAGTGATTGATTTGTGGGTGCTCTTGAATGGCCTCTAAAGATGAGTGCAATTGCTACAAACAAAATAGTTGGAAATCTTGAGAATGCAAATTGACAGAGTTTATTTGCAAATAATTCAGAGGATTTGGGATAAGACAAGCTTGCAATTTATAGAAGCAAAGACAGTTAGAAATTGGTTGAACACAGTTGAATGCACATGCTAAAAATAACATTGGAGGAGGTTACAATGATAGTGCCAAGGCAATTAATGGCAATAAATGAAATAAATTCAAAAACTGCATCTAGAAAGGTGGTTATACATGCAGTTCAATTGCCCCCACCTTTCTAGGATTCTAGAAGTGTAGTTAACTAGGATGAGGATGTGGAGTCCAAGTGGTTGTTGACTGAGATAGGTGGAATTAAATAACTAAATTTAATTAGTATTTAATTGTGAGGAGATAATTAACCATTTAAATTAATAAATATTTAATTATATTAGCTAGAAGGTGTTAGGAATTAATTTAATTAATTTAATTGTGAGGAGATAATTAACCATTTAAATAAATAAATGTTTAATTATACTAGCTATGAGGGTGTAGGAATTAATTTAATTAATTCCAAAGGCATGTTAGAATTAAATTATTTAATTCCAATGGGTAGGAATATAGCTTAGGTAATAGAATTAATTTTAATTAATTCTAAAGGAAATATTAAATAATGGAATTCATTTAATTAATTCCAAAGGGGTGTATTTGACAAGATAGAATTAATTTAATTAATTCTAATTGGATAGAAGTGGGATAGAAATATGTATGTATTTTTAGGGTGTCTACAAACAATGTGAGTAAAGTACAAAGAGGATAGGGGTGCCCAGATTAGACAAGGGCGCCCGACACCGGTGTCCCGATCTCGGTGGTGGTGTCCAGGATGACAAATGTCGAAGACTAAAAAGGAAGACTGAGAAAGTAAGGGTGTAAGACTGAAAGTAACAACAAAAAGCAAAGAAAGGTGGCCAAAGACATGGGTTAATTAGTACCGTTCTTACTTAGGAATCATATGAATAGTAGTATGTAATCATGACTAGATAATTACCCAAAGTGTGTGATTTTGTGTCTACAATTGCTAAGAGATCATTAAAAAATATTTTCCCGAGTATATTTCATGTCAAGAGTCAAGGTATAAATAAAGGCAAGATTTGTATGTGGAATATTATGAAGGAGATGACTGATTAGATGAGTGCACCGATTGAGGGATATATTAATGAAATAAAAGGAATAATTAAATAAGATACTAATATTTTAGATGAATCTCAAATCACTTCTATATACCAATCGAATGGGAGGTTGATTCAAAATCCTTTCTTTGATCAATAGTTACATGCCTTCATTTCCACTCTGCCTACCAGGTTTTTTACATAGGATGATGAAGAAGTGAAAGTATGTACTATCATGAAATTAGTCACCCCTATAGATAGAAAAGTGGAGAAATTTTTCTTATGAATGAGTCAATCAAAGATATTTATAACAAGGTCCAAGTGTTAGTTCATGGATTTCCTTATTTGATGAGACCACCAATATTTGACATGGTGTATATAGGGAATGAGTTCAAAGCATACATGTACAAGCTACAAGAAGTTCAAGTGTAGTCTACTCACATGACCCCAAGTATAACTTCCAAATAAATCTTTCATGTCCATTATATTTTCTATTTTTAGGATTTATTATTATAAAATTATTCAAATTTAAAAATAGGTAATACAAGCTTTCTTGCATGAAAGTTTTATCTTTTGAGTTATTCGAGAATGGTATGTTATATTTTTAAAATAGATATTTTACATACCCAAATGGTGGTAATTATTTTATAAATACATCAATTGTATACCCTCTAAGGAGGAAATTTTTTTATCAAGTGAGTGCTTTAAAAGTATAAGGTTTTTTTGGTGAGTGTTTCCTATATATGGCTTGCTCAATTATTTGGTAAATTACTTAGATATATTATTTTGATTAATCATTGTTTGGTTTGCTATATCATGGAATTTGTAAGTGTGCAGTAGCTACTTGCATAATCATAGGTTAAATTGGTTTCATACTTTTGAAGCAAAATTATGTTAATATGAACATATAATTAGATATTTTGCTTTGATACATTGTGTATCTTTTTACTATATGTTGTTTCATGATCTTTAGTAGCATTAGTTGAATTATGCAGCAACAAGTTCAATTACTAACATATATTAAAACTAATATTGTTTTAAAGCTTCTCTGTAAATGGATGCGTGTTAACAATATTTAATAGGAAACTGGAATAATAGGAGTTTTCTTAATGGATTTATGCTAAAAACAATCCACACGATTCTTTCCCTTATCACCTTGAGCCAAGTGTTATGCTAAGATTAAGTTGATATAGGTATCTTTAGTGAATCATATAGTGGTGATATTAAGAAAATTAATTCTATGTATTTTTAAAGAAATTTCTCTTTTTACCCTACCTAATCCTTTTTAAAAGATTTTTTTGAGACGAGCCTTATCATAACCAAAATAACCCTTTTGAGGGGATAATATAAACAAAATATGGGAAATTGTGAATATTTGAGTGATAACAAGCTTCTTACATACTATTCCACCACTTGGTTATTTATAAAATCACATACCCCGCAACTCGTGAATTTATTCAACACCTTAAAGCTCTAAAACGAGTAGGGAACATAAAAATTCTTTATTTCTACATAGTGCGTGTAACAAACCTTCATCAACGAGTAACATGTTGGCCATTGTGTGTTTTTTTCATTGATGTAAACTCCATTGATGGGAAAGGGTGGCATGACATTGTATGAGTCTCCATGAGGTGTTATTCGATGTCAAACATGAAGGTTGGTGATAGTGTCAAGTTTGGTGGTGTTCTAGGAGATCTTGGTGCCTAATTTTTTAGGCGTAATCATGGTATGAGATCTCTTGAGTTGTTTGGAGGCTTTCATGAGGTCATTCATGTTCCATGAGGTGTGTTACACATTTCTAAGTGTCTGCATTGAGTCGGTATGGCCAGGTCATGGTTGAGTTAGGTAATTTCAAGCTTGTTTCTAGCCCTATAACATGTAGAATGAGGCAGAGATGTGAGAGTTAGACCAAATCAGTCATCATGGAGTAGGGTATAATTATGGTGGAAGTATAACTAAGGTGTATGGTGAGTTTTATGTCAGTATTCAGTGATTAAGTCCATATTTGAGGTCCTTGGGAAGTAACACGTGAGAAATAGGTAGTTTAACACATGCAAATGAGAAATAGGTAGTTTAACACATGCAAATGAGATTGGTTAGAGAGTTATAGGAATATTTGGATAATATGATGAATATAGATAGTTAGAGGATGTTGTCATGATTATTCATGACAAGTTTTAGGTCAAACTTATGAAGAAATTGGAAGATATTCAAGTTTTGGATAAATGGGTAAGCTATAATGTATATTTCAAGAAAATATGGACCTTTTGATGGTCGTTGTGGATTGTATGCTTTGCATGGGTACCTGAGATCTTTGGAAAATATTCTAAGGTCAATTATTAAGGTTTTAAAAAAATAATGAGGTGGTTTTATCGTCAAGAAGCAAAGTTGGTTTGAAACCTAAATGAACCCTAACTAGGAGTAGTTTGCGAGAAAAGTGAGTATATCAACCCTATTTTGATTGACAATGAAAAAGTGATGATTGGATGTTGTAGAAAAATCTTCCATATTTACAGGTATGTTAGAGCATGTGGTGATATGTAGGCCCCACCTAAATTTTTTTAATTTATGAAGAGGTGCAATTTGTGGAAAAGCTCTCTAAAAAGGTAATGGTTAAATTAAAATTTATGATAGCCTAGGAGTTTTTATTGATGTACAAAAAGGTTTAAGGTCATGTTTATTATTAAAAAGTACAAAGTGTGCCCTATTTATGAAGACTTATTTTGGGGTAGTTTGGAGTAGCTTATAGTAAAATGGACATTGTAGGAGCTACAAGATGATTTAGGAGATAATTAAGGTTGTGTTATGAATATGGTTCAAATATATTTCCAATAGTATATCAAAATTTTGTTTTTGATATGGTATAAAAAAAGTTATGACTCATTCTTTGAGGGTCAAGTTTGGAGGATGCTCATTCTAACAGTGGTGCAAATAACTACACGAGATAAGTTGATTTTGAAGAATCAAAGTTTTGTGAAGGTTTATAAGGGTTAAGCATAATTTATAAGTATGTTTCATACTTTGGTTAAGCTTGAAAGTGTTTTTGTGGTGATGGAGCTTATTGGGAAAATTGTCACTTCTTGAGTCCCGGAAGGCATATGAAGAATGTTGTAGAGATTGTCTTGGTTGAAGGCATTCCACTTAGAGTTGGAAGGAGTTATTATATGTTATGGAAATTTAATTAAGATATATTTCCAATGACACATGGTTTGTATCATGATGAAGTGTTTTGGTTGGTCATTCAGTCATTGTGTGAAGAATTGTTTGAGGATAGGTTTGTTCTTGTTGATAGAATGAGTTGCTTGGAGCATAAAATGGATGGTTGATGATTGTTATCACATATAGAGTTAAGAAGAGTAACATTTTAATCTAGTGAAGGAATTTATAGATTTGAAAGTATCAGAAAGGGTGCAAACAATTTGAGTTTGCAAAATCATTTTTGGGTAGCTTGATTTGGTGAAGACAAAAGTAGTCGTGATTTGATTAGGTGGATGTTTTATGTGTTATAGCTTGCATATTACTGATGTGAATGTATTAGTATTTATATTGAGTTGTAAAATTCCATATTTGAGGTTTCTTTGGGTGCTATTTAGGCCCAAAGGTAAATAGAGTGTCTTTGGAATCAATTTGTTTTGTGAAGGTAATGAGGTAGTGATCCCATTAAATGAAATAATATGATTGGTTCAAGTAAATTGTGACCATGGTTGATGTTTAAATGATATATTACTCATTTTTGGTGAATATGGGAGCTTTAACAAGAATATTTTTATGTGAGTGGATTTTTCTCATTCCAATGGTAGGGTTTTGAGGCTTGTTGGTGCATGGTGGGTGGATTTTGGCTAGGTTGACCTACATGGGTCATATGTGACCAATTTAATGGATGTATTTGATTGTTTTTATGTTATATGGGTTGAATTTATCACGAGGGACCAACCAACCTCATGTTTGAATGAAGAAAAGGCTATAAAGCTAGTTTTTGAGTCCATTTGTGGGATAGTGCTCTTAGAGGGAAAAGTGTGACCTAGAGGAGAGTGTTTTGCAGGTATGAGTGCATGATTTGAAGGTAGAAGAAGAGAATGAATGGTTGAGAAAGATTAGAGATCATGTGTGCATGTGTTTAGAGCCATGACAAGTTGAGAAATAAGAAGATAGTACAAGATTGAAGACCTAGGGTTTGAGCAAAGGTTTGTGAGCTGAATTAGAGATCTCCATCAGTTGTGGCAGCAAAAAAATAAGAGATAAATCTTCATGAGGTGGTTGAGTTTTTTTTTTTGGTCACCCTTTGGGGTTTTATCCTCCTCGTGGAGTTGGTGCTTCACTAAATTAGGGGTTGGTGCTCCTTGTAGGGTTGGTTCTCTACTAAACTAGGGGTTGGTGCTCCTTGTGGGGTTGGTGCCTCATAAATTTAAAGCATTACAATATAATGTTAATGTTTTAGTGGGTTTTCTTACCCACAAGGGTTTCCTAATTTTTTTAATTCTTGTGTACTCTTTTTCTCTTACTCTTTTGAATGGTTGTTTCTATGTTTAACTAATCACACATATGGTGCATGGTTGGTTGAATGGATGTATAAATGATTACAAATGATGAATGATAAATGAAATAAGGTTTTGTATTATTGATTTACCCCCTTCAGTCCATTTTTCTTCCAACAATTAGTATCAGAGCAGGTTCTTGAGAAGAAATTTTAGCAACTTGAAGGAGATTCTAGAAGCATAAGCAATGGGCAAGTCTTCAGATATTGAGGATATATTGAGGATAATGAATGAAATATATCACTCATGTATTGATTCATACCAATATCAAGTCAAGGACATGGAGATAGAGAATGTTCAAGAAATCAAGGGTTTGAAATCTCAAGTGGAAAGTTTTTCTAAAGACCTAAAGGAAAACGAGGATACTTGTTCCAGGTATGAAGAAAGAATGAAAGATTTGAAATCTGATTTAGAGGATGCTTCTAACAAGTTGAAAATGTTTGGAAAGTTAGAGAAGATCTCTAAATATCTTGATGGGTGTTTATAAGGTCAAAGAGACAAAAATGAAAGAACATACCTAGTGTTTGAAGGAAAGCATGTGAAGAGTGATGATGAAGCTGGTCCAAGTTCAAAATTAGATGTGATGGTGACCAATAATATTGATTTGAGAAGGTCTAACTCAGTTATACAACCTAATGTTATGAGGTATGGTTCTTCATTCAATGGATATTGTTTTGTTTGTCATGATTTTGGTCATAGAGCTAGAGATTGCAAGAGAAGGTCATTTGGGAATGAAGTAGGTGTTTTCAAGGGTGAATGTCATTCATGTTGTGAGTATGGGCATAGAGCTAAGGATTTTGGATGGAACTTAAGTGTGTTTGAGCCTAGAAGGAAGAGGAGTGTTGTTTGTTTCAATTGTCAAAGACCTGGTCACATAGCAAGATTTTTCCAAAGTAAAAAGAAGTTTATTATGATTTCTACTACTATAGTAAAGAAGGAGGTAGATAAGGTGAAAAAGGTCATGAAAACTAATTCTCATCACACCATGCCATGTATGAAGGTTGTCAAGGAGGATTATAGTTCACTATCAAGGTTAGAAACATAGTCAACAAGCCCAAATCAAGTCAAGGAAGTATGTTTACACTTTTTAAAGAAGATCATATGTGTTTATCACCTATTCAAGCTCCTGTACAAGACAAGTTGAAGAAATTAGGTCTCCGGGACACCTCTAGAGTGGTAAGGTATGGAATGTGACCCTTCCCATGCATCTTTGAACATTTGTTACTTATTGGTGTCTTATTTTGTCATGTTGTCATCTTGTTTGTGAATTGGATGTTTCTCCAAAGGTTTTTAGTCAAATGTGTTTTCTCCCATCAATCATACTATTATGAGTTTTGTATATGTCCTTAAATTTTTCTTTCTAAGATCCTTGTTCTCATTTGGTTAAAAATTATGTGATGTTGTTTGTATTACTATCATGATGCATACATGTGTGTGGTGTTCTCATGTATCCAAATGTGTCTGAAGTATTTGAGTCGTCTAATTATGATTTAAATCTTAGAGGAAGGTGTATTCCCTGAGAAGAAAATGTCAGTTTGTGTCGAGTCTTGTTTATATTGCATCTAAGGCTTGCAAGTTGTAAGTGTGTCTTTAATTGAAGTCATGTGTAATTAGATCCTTGTCTCAAGGGGAGTTATTATTGATTAAAGTGCAAAAATCATTCCTCATGTTCATCCACAAGGTCTATTATTTGGTATTGGAATCTGGCTTGTCAATAAAGGCTTCATAGTCCACATGTTATATCTTTAAGTATGTTCTAGGAGTATAAGGGTGTGCATGGTTGACAAGATCCGTGGAAGAATACTCGAGGTATGTAATTTCTCAAAAAGGGTTCTTAATCAAAATCTAGTGTTCTACAAAGTATTAAAAGTTGAAATAATAATGAAAGCCAATCTTTCTTGATCTGTATCGTGGTCTTTGAGCGTAAATAGACCTACAAGGAGATTGTGTCTCGAGTCTCAAGTCTTTTTCCATTCATGAAAAGTTTGTGTTCATCTTGTGGATTTTGTAGGCTATGAAGTGGAATTTTTTCTTCATAAGGAGATAAGTTTGATTTTATAACACCTTGAGAGAAGTTATAAGACCCAGG
Organism: Taxus wallichiana var. yunnanensis; assembly: GCA_018340775.1. Taxonomy (NCBI): domain Eukaryota; kingdom Viridiplantae; phylum Streptophyta; class Pinopsida; order Cupressales; family Taxaceae; genus Taxus; species Taxus wallichiana. The sequence goes on along the minus strand of CM031239.1, from coordinate 925,090,903 downwards.
TGGTTTATGATGTGCATGTCTATGCTATGAGACTATAATGTTAAATGCAATATTCTCTTAGACCCGAGAAGAAAAGAATGATTCTTGACAAGTATGAGTATGTTTATGTGTACCATCTCCAAGATTTTTTATGAGTTTCTCATCTAATAATGAAGGAGACCTGCTAGGATTTCTATGAAAACACATGTTGCACATGGATGACTATGAGTTTTGAAGGTTTTCTATCCCCATGGATGATTGTAACATGTATGAACATGTGAAATCTAGGAAGTGTACTTGGATATAGAGTCTATGATAGAATTTTTTCATGCCTAAAAGTTTATGTGTATAATGTCAACATATGAAAAAATTCATGCTATAGATGTTTCTTAGTATTCATGAGCTAGGGATGAGCTCAAAATGATGATAATCAATAATACACAAGTAAGGCTTCAAAATGCACATGTATATCTATAAATGTGCACCTACAGAGAGTGTTCATGATAGTCAACTTAAGAAATAATGTTAAAGAAGGGCTAAGGTTTCCTAGGAAGTGCATTGAACTACATTCTATGCCATGATAAGGGTTTTTGGCTCAAAACGTAGACTGTATCAAAGGTATGAAGATCAAATGACTGTGAATGGTATGAGAGTGTAAATGATGTATGAAGTTTTAAGAGTTGTCAAATATTTTCGGGGTGGCTTAACATGTTCCATCTAAGGTAGTTTGTTGACTTGAGAAAATTTCATGTTGAAGGAGGTTTATAATATGGTGAGAATTCTTAAGTGCATCTCCTCTTAAAGGTGTTAAGGTATGTTTCCACTGGTCATCAATGTTGACTATAGATAAGAAATATTTTTAAGCTCATTATAGGTATGGAAAAGTAGTTGGTAAGATAATGATGATGGTTTATAGTCTCAAAAACAACAATGACACTCTTTGTTGTATATACTTGATGTAAAATGAAAGGATCTTCCAGTTTAATTGGAACTATTTTTGTAAGTATTGATTGTATTAAGATGACAATGCAAGTTTGTTAATGTTGTAAAGGGACCGATTTCTCAAGACTTGTGAGAATAAGGGGAGTTAGGTTCAAGGGTTTTCTCCTAAGTTCTTCAAGAAGGGTGCACCTTTTTATCGTTAGACTTTGGCACTTAGCGAATAAAATATAGAAGTTTTATGTGGGAAAATAGAGTGCATTGAAAGGTGCAAAGTATCGAAAAAGATCGTGCGTGAAGAACAGAAATAGGTTTGGGACTTAGCCATTTTTACGATGAGGATCTATTTTTGGAGATAGCGTGCGGAGCACACAAACCGTTCAAAGAATTGCGTGACACACATTGGTTATTTTTAGAGGATCAGCTATGGATTGCTTTACATGGACACAAGTTAGGAATCGATCTACTACTATCGCTAACTAAAAGTAGTCTATTGTTAGCGCACTTTCATGTGTGGCTAACAATAAGTTATAACATGCGATGTATTTTGGGTTTAGATAAGTGGTGAAGGGAAAGTCCCCACCCATATAAAAATGTATTAAACTATGTAGCAGAGAGAGAGAGAGAGAGATCATATACGTGTGAGAACTAGGTTATAGTGAGATTATGCTGCCATATCTGATACGTGCATGAGTGTATACTACTATTATTGTAAGGAAGCTTCTGTGTATTTACTGTAATTAATATAATGGAGATTATGGACTGAAACAAGGTGTTATCATGGTTATAATTCAAGATTGCATGCTTGATAATTTGATTCCATTATGGTTATCTTTTAAGTCTGTTATGTTCTAGATTTAGATCTGAATATATAATGTAGAAGGATATGTTAGCCATAGATTTGACCAACTTAAGTCTTCATCATGCTAACATCCTACAATAAAGAACCCTAAGGAGGGGATTTTTACCTTTACATGCTTTGGGTGAGTGATCGGTCTAGGTGAGTGATGTGTCAGCGTGTCTGGGCTTGTATTGGTGAATTCTAGGCTACATCATTGGTTCCATTTCCGGGACCTCTTTTTTAGTTTTTTTAGGATGGTTCGTGATGAAGACATATAGGTTGACCTTACCAAGTGTTGAGGAGTGGATACGTGATCTGGAAGAAGAATACTTACAGGGGTTCAACACTAGATTTGAGTTTAACACATGCGTGTGGGTGGAACAAAATTTGTATGACAATTTATATGAGATCTTCTTTGCTATCTTTCTAATAGAATTATATGAGTGGCTAATTGCTTATGTATTTAAGCGGAATTGGAGGTATCACACACTTTTCTAGATGCAGAAGAATTTCAGGCCCTTTATGATGCTGATTTGATTTGGAATCGAGTTGTGGATACGTGGTTCCATGGTGTTTTGAATAGTTATATCTTGGAGTACTCAATTTCCACTTATTTGTGCCTAGAGGTAGTTGAATTCCAGTTTTTATGATATCCAAGGGGAACTTACCTGCAAGGCATTCCACTGATGATCAAAATCTGATGGTAACTTTGAATTTGGAGAGTAAACTAATGGCTAACTAAACCCCACCATGTGTGGGGGAAAGAGAAGGTTTGGTGAAGGATGGTAGACCTAGCGGCAGAAAGGCAGAGAGAGGAAAGGTGACTTAATTATAATGAGGAGCATGAGAGGGAGGTAGAGAAGTAGTGAAACATTGTAGAGTAGATGCCATTGAGGAGAGATATGGCTCATGAAGGATTTGGGGATTATGAAGGAGACATGGAGCTAGAGAATTAGGAACTCCCGCATCTAGAAAGCATGAGAGGATCCCTCCTAAGTATCACATAGTGGTCCCCTAGTAGAGATGACGTGGGTCACAGTGCACATCTGAATTCACCGAAACCTTTTCCTTATGCTTGGTTTTCCAGCATTTAGTACAAAAATAGTCAAAGAAGCTAATTCAAGCAATGTGAGAGTAGGAGTGAGTCTTATAAGAGGCACATTGATGGTAGCGCAAAATAGATTCATTGTTATATAGGAGTACCTTTTCGGATGTATCATCAACACATAATACACCATGCTGATTTTGGACTAACTTTTGGGAATAGTAATGCTTTATAGAATGTTGGGACACAGGAAGTACATATTCTCGGTTTGACCTAAGCTACGGTTTGGGATCAAAGGGGCATAAGTAGCTCTAGTTTCTGTGGATCCGGTGGTTTTGGAGGTAGAGGACATAGAATATGCTTCTAAACATGTGCATAAGTGTGAAATACTATGGTGCAAAAATGGAATCATGGATTTTGAGTGTAGGGAAAGCCAATTTTATACTACGTTACAAGGGCGCGCACACAGCCTAGTACAATTTTTTTACCCCGATCGAATTACGTAGACTATATAGCTTTAGAAGATGCATTCCTTAAAGAGTTTCTCATCCCCGAGTTTGAGCATAAGAGTGTAAGTGCAATTAAGGATATTAATCAATGCACTACTAAAAGTGTTAGAGAGTATGATGCCCATTTTAAAACAATGCTATCTAAGATTTCTTATGACATACACACAAGCCAAAGATGCACAATCATTTGTTGGTGGCTAGATTACCCCTTTTAGGAGGGCATTATCACAGAAGACATACATTGATCTATGCGAAGCACTTGAAGTAGCCTTACACGTTGAGGAAAGTGGAAGCATAGATACTAGGGTGAGCCCATTTTTAGAAGCACTAATTGTAGCTATGGAAAAATAGTTGGAGAAACTATCAAAAAATTTAGCACATGAGATGCGCACAAGGATTTGGTACACATATTGTGAAGTAGAAGGCCACACAAGGGATAAATCTCCTCACGTATCAGATGCTCGTTCTGCTATTTTATTATGAGATATGCCATTGAATCCATGATGCTAGCCACTTCCCATTATTACAAAGTGTGATAAGGAAGAATGTTTCAGTTACTTTGTAAAATCTATAGTCCATGACTCATGACATAGAAGACTATCGTGTCATTGGTCGATTCATGATGCTATAGATATTGGTGTACGATAGACAAGAGTTTCAGATAACTCTAAAGGCCGAATGAGCATCGGACCGAGATCACAATCAGGCATACTATGATCGAAATAAGGTCATTTTGAAGGTGGTCGTGGTAGAGGTTGAGGACAACTGCGGTGGATTTAGAGCATGAGGCAGTAGTAGTGGAATAAATGAGTTCCCTCGTGGAACATGTTATACATGTAGATATCCTAACCACTACAAGCATGAATGTCCTCATAATATTACATGTTCTTTTTGTGGAAAGAACCATAGCTATGAGGAGTTCCCAGACTTGTATGAGAATCTTATTAAAAAACATAAACAAGAAAACAAAGGCACAGGGATAGTTAGGATATAACGTCTTTGTTGAAAATTAGTGGATGCCTATGTTGTAAGAAGAGACTCGAGCTGTTGCAGTGAAGATCACAACTCGCACCGAGGTGGCACGTGCCAGAGAAGCATTGCAGTAGAATCCTACCATCACTAAGGAGGAGGTTCTACATGCATGGTACCTAGATCCTGCCCATCAGAAGGAGGTTTATCAGAAAACATGAAAGTTCTTAGGAATCTTTAGGTCGATAGAGAATACTTAAAAGAGCAATCACGGAATATGGAGTAAAAGAAAGAATTAGAGATAGTCCAAACTGATATGGATGACTTGAGAGAAGTGTGCAAATTGTTGCACCAGAACATATCATTCCACTATTAGGGAATCGGTTAAAAGGAAAAACTCCACGCGCCAAGTGATGAGACCGGACGACATATCCTCGCATGTGAATCTTCCCCCTCATAGCCTAGATTATGACAAGGAAATCACTTTGAATGCTATTGTGGATGGGTGGCTATTGATTAATTTAATGATTGATACATGCGTGGATGTCAATGTTCTTACTTTAGATTCATGGGTACACATGGGAAGACCCCCATTACAACCATCCTCTAATGTATTGTTCATGGCTAATCGGACTAAGGCCACTCCCATCGGAGTTTTGAAAGATGCATCCATTACCATATAAGGAGCCAAGTTCACTCGAGACTTTGAGGTTTTAGCGACTGGAAAAGTTAGATAGTTTCCTAGCTCTATTAGGGCATCCTTGGTGCTATATAAATAATGCTGATCTTTGGTTCAACAAGGGTTATATAAGTTTTGAAAACAAGGAGGAGAGATTTATTATCCCTTTAACATATGTCAAATTTATACCCTATGTTGAGCCCTTAAGTGAAGAATATTTGAATAGGATTTATGTATACGCCATCCAAGATCCAGAGATGCTTGAGCTAACTAAAGAAGGAATAATTCAGTGGGAGGATGCACAGTCCATTAGCGATACTAGGAGTGTTGCTTGTGATAATTGGGTTCATAGCACTTATGAGTTGGTAGGGCGTGAAGTAAAGAGAATATTTCCTAGAGGCAGAAACCACGTTATGTCGGGATGATAGGTAATAAATCGTACCTTGTTATACCGAGAAGAAGATCCTATGGTATTCCATGCACCATGGAAGAACAATGGATAGACCCACTTTGAAAGAAAAATATGCTAGCATATACACTACACTGGGACAGAGCACATTGTTGGGTGGCCCGCAAGGATAATCTTGTAGGATGGAATTAAATTAGGATTGCTCTTGCTACTAGGTTCTTTACAAGAAATTCACCTACTCAACTCTGCACTTATAATGGTAATTAACCTATTTAGCACCATGTTCAGAAGTGTAAGAGACTTTGGAAAGAAGGGTAGGAAGCTTTACCACATTCTCTATGGGTGCACAAGTTTTATTTCACTTTACAAGGATGCGTGCGTGTTTGGTATGTATATGTAGAACTCCATAGAGAGATTGGAAATTGGTAGGATTTAAGTGCACGAATGACCCAGACATTTGACTTATTCTCTATGAAGCCTTCGGTGGAAGAAGTATTCAAAGTCGAAAGCGCTTAACTATGGGAGATAGTGCGAAGGATGAATAACTTGTTCAAGAGTTATTAGATGAAGGAAACTCATGTGCACATCTTGTAGAGGAAACAAAGGCCGATGCCACACTAATTTAATGTGCTTTCCTTGAGAAAAAAAAGGAAAAATGGTCTACTTAGTGGATGAAAAAGAAGTAGAAAATATGTATGTAAACCATTCAACAGTAGGCATGAGGTATTGGGCCGGTGCATATACGACCACACGCCTGCCTATCATGAACCTATGAAGACAAAGAAGGTGAATATTTGATCGATGTTGAGCCAAAGGAAGCCATAATTGGGGACTATTGGTTAGACTCTCAAGTGGAAAAAATCATAGAGTTATTAAGGGATTATCAAGACTTATTTCTAGGGGTACCAGAACTTATAGGCATGCATGAATCATTAGGGGAGATGAAGATGAAGCTTAAAGAGGGTGTATGCCTAGTTATAAAGAGACCCTACAAGATGAACCCAAAATTGCATGAAAAGGTCAAAGGAGAGATTGAAAAAATGTTGAAGTTTGGAATTATCAAGCCCATTGATGAATTAGAATGGGTTAGTCTAATGGTGATCAGTATCAAGAAGGATGGGTGGATTAGGATCTTCATGGACTACAGGGAGCTGAATGTTGCATGTGTGACTGATCCCTTTCATATACCATTCACTAAGGAAATACTAGAAGGCATTGTAAGGCATGAAATCTATTCGTTTATAGATGGGTTCTCTAGGTATCATCAGGTTTGAATTTCCCAGGAGGATCAAGAAATGACTACGTTTACTACTAAATGGGGTAGCTTTACCTATAATGTAATGCCTTTTGGTATAAAAATGTGCCTGTTGTATTTTCATGCATAGTTGTTCAAGCATTTAAGTAATTTATTCACAACTTCTTACAGGTCTATTTAGATGATTGGACAGTGTATGGATTAGTTAAGGATCATTGTGAAAATCAGTGCTTGATGTTTGAAAGATGTAGACAGTTGAGTATCTATTTGAACATCAAGAAGTGCATATTTGCTACGATGTTCGGAATACTATTAGGACACATAATCTGTAAGGAAGGTTTGTTGGTTGATCCAACCAAGGTTGCAGTCATTATAGGCCTAAGAGAGCCTACCAGTAAGAGTGAAGTGCACAATGTTGTGGGTCATATAGGAAATTACAAGAATTTTATCAAAGGATATGCCCAAGTTTCTGCACCATTAGAAGAGTTACTGAAAGGGAAAGGTACGTTAAACTGGGGAGAACGGAAGTAGTGCACATTTGAGACATTAAAGGAAAAACTTACTACCGTGCCTATTTTGTAGTTTCCTTCATGGGACCAACCATTTCATGTACATGTTGATGCCTCTGGAAAGAATGTACTTGGTGTGGTGTTGGCTCAACCTGGAGAAGATATTATAGATCATCCTATCTGTTTTACTAGTAGAAAGCTAACTCCTACAAAACACAACTACACAACTATAGAGCACGAAGCTTTATCAATGATCTATGTGCTACATAAATTCTGCCAATATCTACTAGCTACACCATTCATCTTTTATACAGATCACATCGCATTGAAGTATTTGGTAAACAAGCTCGTTCTACAAGGGCACATATACAGATAAGTGCTCTTATTTCAAGAATTTGATTTCACAGTTGTGGTAAAACTAAAGAAAAGTAATTCTAGACTAGCCCATCTATCCAAAATACAATTAGGAAAAGAAGCACAAGCAATTGAAGATAGCATGCCAGATGCACAGTTATACTAGTTACAACGAGCACCATCAGAACTAGAGAACATTGTTGTCTTTCTATGAACAAGTATGACACCATAAGGAATGAAATCCTTGGAGAAGAAACAACTTGCTATACACGTAGCCCCCTATATGTTAATTAGCGGTGACCTATACAAATTAGGACGAGATGAAGTATTACGCTGTTGTGTATTGGAACATGAGTGCACAAATATTATGGAAGAATCTCATGGTGGTATTGCAAGTGGCCACTATGTAGGTGATGCCATTACACACAAGATTCTACTCGCTAGATTATGGTGGGAGACCCTGTATAAAGATTGTAAGGAATTTTGTAAGGCATGTGATCATTGCCAACATCTTACGAAACTAGGTCAATGAGATGAAATGCCTCTAAGACCCATTACTAGTGCCAAACCGTTTGAGAAATGGGCTATAGATTTTGTGGGTCCTATTTCACCAACTGCACACAAAATTGGATCGCGCTACATCATAACTTGCATAGACTATCTGAAAAGGTGGGAAGAAGCAACACCTACAAAGGATTGTATAGTGGCTACAACAATCAGTTTCTTTGGGAAAATATTATTACAAGGTATGGATGTCCTTTAAGTTTGACAAGTGATAGGGGCATGCATTTTCTTAATGAGACAATCAGAATTTTATTAGATGAATTCATGATTACACACCATAAGACTACACCCTATCATCCTCAGGAAAATGGGATTGCTGAGGCTTTCAACAAAATTCTGAGCCAGACATTGACAAAAATATGTGATTTTGGAAGAAAGGATTGGGATGATAAAGTATCTACAGTACTTTGGGCATATCAGACAACATATAAAAGGTTGAACAAATCCACACCATTTCAGTTAGTTTTTAGTGTAGAAGCAATTCTTCCTATGGAATTTATGTTACCTTCTTTGTGTATTGCATGCTAGAGGTCTTTCTGATGACCAAGCATTAGAAGAACGGATTGAAAAGTTAATCAAGTTGGATGAGCAATGAGCCATAAAGTTGGAGTCAAAAACAAGAGAAGGCTAGGAAGAAAGCATGGCATGACAGGAACATATGAGATAGGACAAATGGTGCTCCTTTATAATTCTATTTTTTTGTGCCATCCATGAAAAATCAAGGTACATTGGTTGGGGCCATATGTTATCACTCACATACTCGAATCGACACTTTTTAGTTAAAGGCACTTGATGGAATATGGTTACCTTCCTGTTCCCACCCTACTATAAATAAGTCTTCTTGGTGTTTGTAATAAGGCAGTGTTTCCAGTTAGATTAGGTTTTCAATTCTACATTTCCTTAATGTGTTTCCTTCTTTGTCGCTATGTTTTGTCAATTTAGTTGGTGTGTTTGTGTAATAAGCACGTTTACGCACCAAAATCTAATTACTATTTGAAGAATTTTTATGTGCAGAGGACTGCACATACCCTTAGTGTGGGGTAGGTTGTTGATATCTAGGTACAAGACTGTTGAAAATAAGTACACATGAAAGGAACTATCTACGGGTGCTATTCAAGGTTGGAGAATTGAAAAAAAAAGATATTGCTTCTAGACACAGGGACCATAGATAGAGAGGAATGAAGAAACAAGTATAACGCGAGGTAAGCAGAGGTCGGGAAGACTACTAGTGGAATGCACAGTGATGAGGTACTCAGGCATATGGAAATGCAATCAAGAGAAATTTGCAGCCAAAAGGTAGAAGGGTGCGCTAGAAGGTTAGAGCTTTGTCACGAAGATGTACCATGTGGAAATAATGAAAATGGTTAATCAACGAGAGGTATCTTTGGTAGGCGAGGAGTAATAAATGCACTAATTTTTTGAAATTATATATAAGGATGGGATTCGAGTTCATTTTTACCATTGCAATTGAGAGAATTTGAAAAGGGTTAAGTGTGAATGAGCTGAGAAATCATGTTGAGGTGTAAAGAGTGTGAAACTAGATGTGGAGAGAAGGGTTGTGCACAGGAGAAGCTTGCGTTCCCATAGGTGAAGGGTTTGAGTGAAGAAAATGTGTTACAAATGAGCTAGGGCACAATTTCCACTAAGGCATGAAGATTTAAACTAGGGTTTTGACTTGCTCAATTACAAAGGGAAGAAAAGAGATATTTTTTCAAATGGCATCAAGAAAGCACCCGCAGCAGGAGATAAAGGGAAGAAGGTTGAAGTGGAAGAAGAAATTTCTCCCGAGAGTAATTTCTTAGAAATGTAGTATCCAGAGGGCGTGATTGTGGGAAAAGAATGGGATTCCCATATCTACCAATGTAAAATCGACAATTACAACCATTGAACATCAGATAATAAAAAGGATCTCGATGCTATACTAAGAAAAAAAATTAACAAGCGCACAACAGAGGATCTACCGGTATACGATGACATAGATGAGAAGTTACTAAAGTAGAATGGAGTCTACCAGCTATATGAGATGCCATATTTTGGAAATTATGAACCATTGTATTGGTGGTTGATGAGAAGAGTCCATGAGGACTTCTTCTACTTCACCAGATAGAGGGTAAGAATCACAACTACTTTGATTTCAATAGTGATAAGACTAAGGGCCTCAGGGTTGGATCTAGATAGTGATTTAAATGATAAGGCTGCAATCCCGGAGACAAGGAAAGAGCAGGGGTATACTAAAGGTCCATGTGGAATGGACATTGAAAATTTGAAAAAGTACCCAAGATCTTTGTGAGGCAAGTGCATCTTTGTAACAAAGTTTGAATGATAAGGGAAGGTGGTCGTAGGTAAACACAATGTGGTTGCACATCACAAAGAAAATGTCTCAAGGAGTGGTCTATAATATTGCAGATCACATAGCAAAGATAATCATTGAAGAAGCGCGGATATGTGATAGAATAATTTTGGCATTGTACTATTGTCTTTAGTATTTATGGAGATTGGGGTACCTGATGGGCCAAAGGAGAAGATTTGGGAATACCCCACGGAACACAAGTCACATGCAGAAATATTTGGAAAGTACTTGTGTGATGGATCAATGAGTGGACCATTCAAGTAGAGGGTGGAGATGTGGTATGATAGAATCTGCGTGGCATTCAAAGAAGAGTGGTACATACCCAAGGATTTTCCTTTGGTGGTGGGTAAGGCAATTCAGTTTGCAGTCTATCAACATTTTACATCACATGATTTGTGATGAAGGACAGAGCTTGGAGCCCATGGTGCAAACTGCCATATGCCTTCATAATAAGATATTTCTAGGCATCAGTTCACCAATTTTCAGATGTGCGTCACCTAACCTTCAATGTAGACAAGGTAGATTGCGACTACCACACTCTGAGAAAGAAATATGTATATCCAGGGTAGAATGCCTACATTGAAAGGCTTATTTTAGATATTATAAGCATGAATCCTATAAGATTGTCAATTGGGGACACCGGAGAAACACTTGTGTACCTGTAACTCAAACCCAAGATGGAGAACACTAAGTATGTGGAGAATGAGTTCGTGCTCCTAGGGCTGCCAAAAGGTAAGCATACAATGGAAAATGTTCCAACACCTAAGCCCACATAAACAATTCAAGTAGATGATGAAGAAGAAGAGCATGAGGATAGTGGTGGTTTGGAGCATAGAGGTAGAAGACAACCTCCAAATAAGGAAGAAGATGAGTGTGCAACTACACCACCTTAGCCATAAGAAGGAGATGATGAGGACTTGGATGCAGTCTAAGGAGAGCACCATTTCAAGAGAGTATTCAGGAGAACAAGGACCCAAGGTGATACTCTGCAAACAATGCGTAGATCTCCTCAACTCTCTCCACAAAAGGAGACAACTGAGAAAAGAAGAAGGAAATTGAAGCTGAATGAGGAAGTGGAAGATTCTGAGGAAAGTGTGCCCAATTCTCCTACACCTCTAGAGAATGTGGAAGAATAAAAAGATGAATAAATGAAGGATGGAGAAGAGGGAGAAAAAGGGGAAGATAAAACAGCAACCGAGACTATTCAGAACATAATAATACAAGTTCCAAATCTTGAAACCCAAGTTCCTAAGCAGCCTAGATCAATAAGATAAAGTGGGGAGTATATTCCACCAGCCATGGGCTATGCCGAGGACACAGTAAAATTTTCCACGCTCATTTCCAAAGCACAATGACACAAAAGGAGTTGTATGGCTGGGAGTTAATGGATGAAGATATAGCAACCGTGCGCACAAGGAAGCAATTTTCATGGTCGATGCACATGCACATGGATGAACTAGACTTTCATGTGTGTGAGGATTCATGCATATGAAGGAGGTTGAAAAGGACACCTCGGGCCATGCACATAACAAAGAAAGCCTACTGTTATATCAAATGAACAGTGAGCAATGCTTTGGTGAAAGTCTCGGCAAAGTCACATGACGAGAATATGGATAAAGTTGCCACAATTAGGGTGCTTTGAGGAGGAGATCAAGACTAAGGATGAGGAAATAACACACCTAAAGTAGGAAAGATATTTGGAATAGAAGAAGAATGTTGTTTTTATCAGCATGGCAAAGGAGATTAGGGACAATGTCATGAAGGCTAAGCCACACTTAGAGCCAAAGGTACCCAAGACATTTCCTTCGGCAATACATTATGTAAGTACATTGGTGGACTTAGTGCTTGAAGATGAACCTCTATGCATGCTAGAACTAAAGGATCCAACATAGGAAGTAGAGTGGGAAAAGGCTTCAGTGATGTGGAAGATTGCATCATATGAAGGGTTTCTTTAGAGCTTGCGGGAGGAAGCAAAGAAGGAATGTCAAGAATGAATATTTGTATAGCGCCGAGAAAGCTATTATAAGGACCAGGACCATTTTGGAAGACAATGAGGTCCCTAAGGCCATAAATGATGAGACTTGGGCCGAAAAAATGATTAGCACTTGTTAAGTAGAAGCATGAGGCCCTTACAATAGCTCAAGAACTACACAAGGAAAGGATGGATGAGCTTGGGAAACTCATCACTCAAAATATGGACTTGTTGGAAGGGATAATGAATGGCATGTCCAGCATTGTGTTGGTCTTACAGAATGAGAAGGGAGATATTACAAGGGATGAATTAGAGTCAATTGTAGTGGATATTCTAGAGAAGGCAGAGGCCACACTCAATGACTGACAGACCTTAGAGGTGGAGATAAAAGAAGAATATCCTGAATTGATTATTCAGGTTGAAGTAGAAGATACTGCAGGGTAAAGACATTATTTTATTCATAAAAATTCTTTCTATTCTTCTATTCATATTCTTTGATTCATTTTTGAGAAAACCATTCTTTGGGGTGACAATGCAACTAGTGTGGGGTAATGTTGATCAGTCAGACTTTGGCACTTAGTAAAGAAAATATAGAAGGTTTATGTGGGAAATAAAAGCACATTCAAAGGCATGGAAGTATCAGAAAGGATCGCGTGAGAAGAAGAAAAGAAATAGGTTCAGAACTTAGCCGATTTTACGATGAGGATCTATTTTGGAGATAGCATGTGGAGCACACAAACCGGTCAAAGACTTACATGACACACATTGGCTATTTTTGGAGAATCAAATATGAAGCGCTTTACATGGACACAAGCTAGGAATAGATCTACTATTGTCAATTAACTAAAAGTAGTCTATTGTTAACGTACTTGCATGTGTGGCTATTTTTGTAATGACACATGGCTAATAATAACATGCGACCTATTTTGATTTTAGATAAGAGGTGAAGGGAAAGTCCCCACCTGGATATAAATATATATTGAACTATGTAGAAGAGAGAGAGAGAGAGAGAGAGAGAGAGAGAGAGAGAGAGAGAGAGAGAGAGAGAGAGAGAGAGAGAGAGAGGTTATAGTGAGATTATGTTGCCAGATCTGATACGCGCATGAGCATATACTACTGTTATTATAAGGAAGCTTTTGTGTATTTATTGTAATTAATATAATGGAGATTATGGACTGAAACAAGGTGTTATCATGGTTATAATTCAGTATTGCATGCTTGATTCCATTATGGTTATCTTTTAAGTCTGTTATGTTCTAGATCTAGATCTGAATATGCACTATAGAAGGATATATTAGCCATAGATCTGAATGATTTAAGTCTTCATCATGCTAACATCCTACAACAGAAACCCTAAAGAGGGGCTTGGTACCTTTGCGCACTTCGGGTGAGCACTCAGTCTAGGCTGAGTGATGTGCCAGTGTGCATAGGCTTGTATTGGTGAATTCTAGGTTGCACCACAACTACATTGGTATGAGCAGAGGGTTTTAAGAAATTGTAAAATTACGATTACCTATAGGTTTTATGCAAATATAGCATGTTTCAAGTATTATATTGATGATCTCTTGCTTTTTGTGTTGGCATTACACTATAAAAAGTTATGTAGCATGAGGCTAGAAGGAATGGAAGTTGTTATTTACCTTCAAAGTGTGTTTAAAGTGACTATTAAAAAGGAAGTAGGAACATATAGGTAAGTGCCAAAGTTGCTTTAGGTATTAAACTCTGATATAGTCTAACAATAAAAAGGGAGGATTTGAGCCCTAATGATGGAATGCAACATATCTCTAGGAATCTATGAATGTACAATACTTTTAAAGTTTCTAGATTGTTCAATGTGCAGTAAGTATGAATTTGAATTGGTTGCACCAAGATGTTGCATTACAAGTATGTACTTAGTCAAGGTATACTTAGTATTTGATATCAAAATATGAGTTTGTCTCAAAATGATTTGAAATGATGTCTCCCATGTTGTCATAATTTTTTTTCATGGTTTGTAAATACATGAAATCTTGAAGGAAGGCAAGTTAAATAGGTGTCTTGTTAGTTGTACATATATGACCAAGTATACCAAGCTTTATGCATTAAGTGCAAGATGATCATTATATGTACACATGAATTAAGTTTAAAATCTTGAAGATGTTAAGTTATATGTATGAGGTACTTTATCTAGACCGATGAAGGCTATTTTGATAGTGATCAAGAATGAAATGTGTTAAAGAAGCTTGTTAACAAGTCTTTTCAGGCATATAAGGGATCAAAAGGATTTTTCGTGTGACTTAATGATGAGTATATGTCATGCTTTAGAGTGTTCTCATGACTCGTAAATAAGAAGCTTTGGCTAAATCGAAATCAAGAAGATCATTATAGGTTCTTTGAAAGAGAAAGTTTGACAAGTCTCTAAAATAGGGTGCTTGAATTGTATTGAATATGCCTATGGAACCACTTCAAAGGTAAATGATTATTTTTGATTCTATAATGAGTATGAGAGCATGTGAAAAGGGAATATTAGACAGAAAACATGATTCAGGGACTATGATAAATGACTTGAGTAGCTATGAGAAAATATATGTAAGGTAAGAATCTTATTTTTGTGTTTTTAGTTAGAGAAGGGTATTATGAACCCAAGAGGAGTTCTAAGGAGTCATGACATGTTGAGATTTATCTTTTAGAGCATGAAAAATTTAGTCCATTTCACACTAAAGATGATGATTAGGGACAATGGACCTAAAGTTGTTTATGTTAGCCATGAAGACCGAATTGATGATTTAAGCATGGTATAAACCAAAAATAGTTTTATAAAACATGATTGAAGCCCAAATATGAGGAGTATTAGTTTAGGGGGAGATTTGTATAGGTCCATTAGATCTTCTTAAGCTGCAAAAGGATTCAAAGAGGAGGGATTTCAGTCCCATGGGAGCTTTTTGGTCAAGTAAGTAAAGTTTGTGCATTATCTTCATTATTTTCATTGTGTGTTGTCATTTTTCCATGTCTACTAGTATGTATAGCATTTTTCATTGATGGAAAGGGGGAAGAAAAACATCTGAAATATGGTATTGTGGTCATGTAGGTATTTGTCTTATTGGTTGCCATCAATATTTTTGAAGATGATTGTCATCAATGACAAATGGGGAGATTGTTCACAATTTTTTGTTTGTTTTATCATTGATGTCAACTCCATTGATGGAAAATGGTTTTGTGGAATTATATGAGTCTATGAGGTGTCGGTATGATGTCAAACATGAAGGTTGATTGGTAGTGTTAAGTTTGGGGGTGTTCTAGGAGGTCTCGGTGCCTAATTTGTTAGGTAGAATCATGGTATCAAATTTCTTGAGTTAGCTGGAAGTTTTCATGAGGTAATTCATGGTCCATGAGGTGTGTTACATGTGTATAAGTTTTTTCATTGAGTCAACATGGTTAGGTCATGGTCGAGTCGGGTCATTCCAGGCTTGTTTCTATCCCTCAAACATGCAAAATGAGGTAGATATGTGATATTTGGACAAAATGATTCATTTTGGAGCATGGTATTAGAATGGTTGTAGTGTAATTGAGGTGTATGGTGAGTTTTAGGTTTGTATTCAATGATTCAGTGCATATTTTAGGTCCTTGGGAAGAAACAAGTAGTTTTCCACATGTAAATGAGATTTGATAGAGAGTTACATGCATATTTGGATCATACGGTGAGTATAGAAAGTTATAGGATGTTTTCATGATGCTTCGTGACAAGTCTCAAGTCAAATTTATGAAAAAATTGAAAATATGCAAGTTTTTGTGAAATGGGGTAAGCTACAGTGTGTTTTTCAAGCAAATATGGACCTTTTGATGCTCGTTGTGTATTGTATGATTTACATGGGGACATTAGCTCTGTGGAATAACATATATGGTTAGTGATGAAGGTTTAAAAAAATAATGCGGTTTTTTTATCGTCACATTTCTATGAATGATCATTAAGAATCTAAGTTGGTTTGAAACCCTCGCTAGACCCTAGCTAGGAGTAGTTTGTAGAAAAGTGATTATATCAGTCCCATTTTAGTTGATAGTGTAAAAGTGATGATTGTATGTTCTAGAGGACTCTTCCATATTTCTAGAAAGGTATGTTAGAGCATGTGGTTATATGTGGGCCCCACCTGAATTTTCTAGTTTATGAAGAGTTACGGTTTGTGGAAAATTTATCCAAAGAAGGTAATGGATAAATTGGAATTTATGATATCTCAGGAGTTTTTACTGATGTACATGAATGTTTCATGTCATGGCTATTATAAAAAAGTAAAAAGTGTTCCCTATTTATGAAGTATGGAATTTTGAGTTGTTTGGAGCAACTTGTAGTAAAATGGACATTGCGAAGGTACAAGATAAATTAGAACATGATTCAATTTGAGTTGTGAATATGGTTTAGAGATATTTACAATGGTATATAAAACTTTTATTTTTATATGGTATGCAGAAGTTATGACTCATTCTTTGAGAGTAAAGTTTAGAAGATGCTCATTCTAAGCAGTCGCAAGTAACTACATGAGGTAAGTTGATGATTATGAATAATTAAAGTTTGGTGAAGGTTTTTGAGGGGTTAGGAATAATATCTAAGTATGTTCCATGCTTTGGTTAATCTTGGAAGTGGTTTTTGTGGTGATGGAGCATGTTGGGTAAATTATCGCCTTGAGTCCTAGAAGGCATACAAAGCATGTTGCGAGATTAGCTTGGTTGAAGGCCTTCAACTTAGATTTGGAAGGAGTTATTATATGTTATGGAAATTTAATCTATATATATTTCTAATGAGGTATGGATTTTCTCATGATGAGGTGTTTTGGTTGGTTATTCAGGTCATTTTGTGAAGAATGTTTTTAGGACATGTTTGTTCTTGCTGAAAGAATGTGTTGGTTGGAGCATAAAATGGATGATTTGATGCTTGATATCACCTAGAGAGTGAAGAGTAGTGAAATTTCCATCTAGTTAAGGAATTTATAGATCTTTAAAGTATCATAAAGGGCTTAAACGATTTGAGTTTGTAACACTATGTTTGGGGAAGTTTGATTTATCAAGATAATAGTTGTGGTTTGATCGGTGGATGTTTCATGTGTTATAAATTGTATAGGAGTGATTTAAAGGACCTGGGATTTATATATAGTTGTCACATGCCATAGTTGAGGTGTTTTTTGGTTTTCTTGAGGCCCAATGGTATAGACATGGTACTGAAATCAACTATTTTATGAAGGCAATGAGCTAATGGGCCCATTAAATGAAATAATATGACTGGTTAAAGTAAATTACAACCATGGTTGATGTTTAAATTATATATTAATAATTTTTGGTGAATATGGGAGCTTAACCAAGAATATTTTTGATGTGAGTGGGTTTTTCTCATTCCTAAGGTAGGGTTTTGAGGCTTGTTGGTGTAGAGTGAGTGGTTTTTGGCTAGGCCGACCAACTTGGGTCATATGTGACCATTATAATGGATGTATTTAACTATTATTATGTTTTATGGGTCAAATTTATCATGAGGAACCGACCTCTCTCATGTTTGAATGAAGAAAAGGCTATAAAGCTAGTGTTTGAGTCCATTTGTGGGCTAGTGCTCTTGGAGGGAAAAGTGTGACCTAGAGGAGAGTGTTTTACATGTATGAGTGCATGATTTGAAGGATGATGAAGATCATGATAGGTTAAGGAATATTAGAGAGCACGTGTGCATGTGTATAGATCCATGAAAAGTTGAGAAAGAAGAAGATAATGCAAGATTGAATACCTAGGGTTTGATCAAAGGTTTGTGATATGAATTAGAGATATCTATCGGTTGTGGCGGAAAAATAATTAGAGATAAATATTCATCGGGTGGATGATTTGGTTCTTTTTCACCCTAGGGGGTTGTATCCTCCTTATGGAGTTGGTGCTTCACTAAATTAGGGGTTGGTGCTCCTTGTAGGGTTGGTATTCTACTAAAATAGGGGTTGGTACTCCTTATGGGGTTAGTTCCTCGTTAAATTTGAAGCGTGCAAATATAATGTTTATGTTTCAGCGGGTTTTCTTCCCCATAAGGGTTTCCCATTTATATTTGGCTCTCTTGTTTACTCTCTTTCTCTTGCTCTTGTGAATGGTTATTTTTTATGTTTAAGTAATCACACATATGGTACATGGTTGATTGAATGGATGTATAAATTATTATGAATGATGAATGGTAAATGAAATAAAGTTTTTTTTAGGATTGATTCACCCCCCTCTTAGTCCATAATTATCTTAACATATAAAATTGGATATGTTCTTCATAGGAAGCCTTCTCTCCTCATACATTTAACAAGGAAGATATCATAGTTGAATAAATTTGATATATGCATTCTTCCTTCATGGGGTGATTCAGTGCCTCACTCTTTATATCCCTCTCTTCTCCATTCCACATTAGATTGTATGTACCCAATACTATGGTTCTCCTTGACACAATTATGGACTAATAACTCACAATCCTTCAAAAATACCAGTAATCAAAATCTCCAAGTGTAAAAAAATAATGAGAACCTATCCCTCTACAAAAAAACATGTGTATTCCTTCCACATTTTTCATCTCTTTATTTCAATTTATGCAAGAGTAATTTTTACACATTACACTTTACATTTGATTTTAAGCTTAGTTTTCAAAGTTATGGACAATGAATACACTCTAGGTTAAAGGTTGGACATCATGGAGCATGAAAATACCAACACAATGGGACACTTTGCAAAAAATGCTTTGAGAGAAGACAAAGTGTGTCTAAAAATTTAGGTTATAATTTTTTCTATTATCCCAAATTTTCTTGATGCCAATCTCATCACTTTACATCCCGTAGTACCCCCACTATTGTGGAATTCCTCTTAAGAAACATGTTCCTACCATCTTACGAGATGGTTATTCCATTAACTCATGTCCTTAGCTTCACAACATCATTCAATATATTATTAAAAAGGGCGACATCATTGTCGATCCTCCATCTCCCCTACTTCATGTAATAACACCAATCCAATCACTTCTAACACTACTATGATTCCTTCTTCTTATTCATGTGTCATTTTTTCATGATCTGAATCATCATTTCCCACTACCTCCCAATAATCATGTGTACCTAGTGTCTCCTCATCTATGTCATCCACTTAACAATCCACATCATCACATGTTTCCACATAGGAATCCACATCATCATGTTCCCCTACTTTCTCATCATCTACATCATCCCCTTCTCAATCTCCACCATTATGTGCTTACACTTTAGAAGTAGTATCCTCCTCATCCTTTCTGGAGTCATCCACATTTTTACCACATCTATGTACATTTCCATCATCTATATCATTATGTAGTTCTATCTTAACCAAGATGTAATTCAATTAATCAATTTATTTGAATGAATACACACCACATCGTAAATAAATAATCACCACACCTACATTGCACTCTTCATCACATCTAGATTCACTCATCACTTCATCTAATTCTACTCCCTCTTCTATGCACATATTATTTACTTTATCATCACTTTTTCAGGCACCATTCTTACTTTTATCTCCAACATTGCATCATATACCATCTATTATAATCTTTGAAATTCCCATTACATCTATTCCCCATAATTCATATCTACATATTGTTCCATCTCTTCCTCGCAAGTTGCCTACGGTTTCTATCATTACTTCACCTATTTTAGATATTTCTTCCACATCCACCTTCTTTCCTCCATCACCACTCATTCGAAACCATTAGGATTACCCGATCCTCCTTCTTCATTCACATTATCAATCACAACCACATAACCATTTTTTCTTACTCATTTTCCTCACAAGTCTCTTCCACATCTAATTATGTTTTCACATAATTTTTATTTTCTCCCAAATTCTCATTTATTTAACATCCACCCTTACATTACCCTTACTATTCTAGGTAAAAATTCTCTCATCATATACCCATTTGTCTCGATACTACACCCTTGGATCTCACGCTTCCTTTAGACATCAATACGTTCTCTACTCCTTTTCCACCTAACATCATCACTAGTACCATGCTTCATATCACTTTATCTTATCCTATTGATTTATTTTCATGTCCTCATCCTTTGGACATTATTTGATTAAATAAAATTTGACTAAATATAGGTTATCTAAGGAATAGTTAATCTAATCTAGGAGGACATGACGTAGTAAACAAATATAATATGGAAACATGTAAATGAAATAAATAAAATCAAAACCTAATGTGCAAGAAGAATGTAAGGAAAGAAATCAACAAATAACCGATGTCTTGTCACAAATCTAACTGGAAATTCTAGGAACATGAGTGAATGTGTAGAAGTCCTGAAAATATTGTATCTAGAGGATGCGAGTGGACTGGGGTTCTGGAGCAGGACTAGGGTTCTATGGATGCTCTGCGAAGGAATATGGGTGCCTTGGTTTGCAGAAAATCTCGGAAGTTGGTCTTCACGGGTTGAAAAGGTGATATGAAACTCTACCTTCCTATCACATCAATCTTTTTTTTACTGCATTAAATGCTCTAAATATTCCAAGAGGAAGAAATGACCTGCACTAAGACAAAATGAAGTATCAAAAACCCTAAAAAATATGTAGAATGAATGGGTTAGACTGACCTTAGCTGCCACAACAAAGCTTACTAAACTAAGAATTGTACTACATTTTTGACACTGATATAGTTTTGGTGTGTGTGTACATGTCGTGCCCAGGCTCTCTTGTGCAGTCACACTTTGTGAAATAGAAAACAATAGCTAAATTTATAAGATGTAATAGTATGTGTGCATGGAATAGAATAAAATCCACCCCATATGAATTGTGATGTAGATGTCCTAGCTTGTGCCTTGATAATGGAGCTATGTGGATGCCAATGTAATACATGCATGTAAATCTAGATGGAGTGATAGTAATGTATGATGATAGGTCTATCATTATGGTCTCATAACATTATATTTATAGGGTATTTTTCTCTAATTTCTTAATTAACCCCAAAAAGGTTGGCCAAGAAATATAAACATGAAAAATGACAAGAAGAGGCCCACAACGTGGTGGGAAATTGCTAGAAGGATTGGGGCACCCCTAGGTGGGACCAGGGCACCCATGGGCTCCCTAGTACTAAAATTGGGTGCCCCAACTATGACTAAAATTACGCGGGATGTGTGTAAATGGTGGAGCATATGGGTGTAATAAGTCAGAAATTATGAAATAAAATAACTAAGATGGCCAAAGGGATGGGGGTTAATTAGTAATTTATTCACTGAAGAACCTTCTAAATAGTAGTATGAGAGCGAGATAAATAAATATCTAAAGTGCATGATTTTGTGACCACTATTGGTGAGCGAAAAGCTTGGTAACAAAGAGTAGATAGAGATGTGTACCTGATGTCCATGAAGAGTGTATTAAAAACACACTGAAGGACTAGAAAAATTGTGGAATGATAAAAAGATGGAGGAGTGTGGAAACTATAGATGAAAAATGCGCAAAAGAAAAAGTGATGAGAGTGAACCTAGGTCGAACATTTGTGTGTAGCTACCACAATGTGTACCTACATGGTTAGTAAAGCATGTGTATTGTTGTATAATGTTGTTTCTATTATTGTCACTTTTTTTGCCCCCATTTCACTTTGCTTATTTCTCATATAGATGAACTTGTAAGGATAAAATGATAATGTAGTCAAATATATGTGTATGTAAACGTAAAAAAACTATGTAAAAGACACATGTATATGAAAGTATGTAAAGTATGAAAATGTAAATGGAAAAGTAAATAGAACATGTGCACTGATCCATGTCGAGAAAAAGTGTAAAATGATATCTGTCTTGTGAGTTTTTTTGGGTGATCTCACGCCACCACATTTGAAGAAGTTTAGGGAGGAAATGCTTTGTGTCCTCCATGCTGTAACCAATTTTGCTGAAAATATGTGTAGAGATCTCTATATTGTCTAGGTTTTTGGGTGATCCAACGCCACCTTTGGATGAAGTTGTGTAGAGAGGCACACCCATTGTAACCTCCAAGCCTATAATTGCTTCATAGAAATGCTAAAGACACCATACATTATAGAAACTTCTATGTATGTGGTTCGTAGACCTGGTCTGAACTCACTCGTTGAATGCAACTGAACCAAACTAGTGTAGAATATTCGTGTTAGTATGTAAAAATCCCCAAATTATGCCCCCATCTTTAGGGGCATATGCAACATTTTGATAGGAGATATGCAGCCCCAAAAGAGGGCCAACCGCATGTACGATGAAAAGTACTTGGTAGAAACCAAGGCACACACAAACAAGAAGGCTAGCCAAAGACAAGTGTAAATACACATGCATGTAGAAAACATTGTATAAGCTACACAAATAGTGTGTAAGATACAAAGAAAAGTAATGGAAACACATAAGAAGAAAAGTAAGTTACACAGAGTGGGTTGTAAACATGGGACATTACTCACATTCTCTCAAGACACACGAGGCCATCATGGCCGCAAACAATAGATAAGTGTGCACACAAAACATAGGGTAAGGCCCACAAACAATAGCAAACAATAGCAAACAATGGTAGACAATGTAACAAACAAGTATGGAAACCAATATCCCTACATAACAAATGTTGCACATGAAGCACCCATTAACAAGTTAGAAGGATGACTAGTATGTCAAAAGTATGTATAAATAAGTAATGTAAAGTTCTAAGTATAAAATGAAACAATAGCACTGGAAGATACGAATGTTTAGATGCCCCAAGACGACCAATGTAGGAAGGGTACAAAGTGAGCATCTATGTCATGTGTAATAGATATGTATCTACAATCACAACTTAGAAAAAAGGTGAATGCACATGTGTGGATGATATAGATAAATGACATACATGTAATCAAACTAGCATGTGTAATAAAGTGATCATGAACAAGCACGTGTAAGCAAGAATAAAAGGAACTATATATCTAGTATGACGTGGATAGATGAAATGGAATGATAGGAGCCACGTGCCCCCCAGAGTAGATGGAAATGTATCCAGCGAGGTTCATTTTGTTTTCCCTCTTAGTAGTCAATAATTAACCGTAAATGAGAGCGTGTCATCGGGAAATGGTCGAGTAGTGTGTATATCATGTTTAGCTCGCTGTGATGAATGTGTATATGTGTAGTGGTGATGATATGAAAAATTTATAAGATATGTGTGTGGACCTTAAAGCCTAAGTGTAAACCACTATGAGATGAAATGTGGAGTGATATTTTATCCCTAGGCATCTATCACTATGAGATGGGTGAATGGGTGTTGATTTAACACTAAGCGTATATCACTATAAGATGTAAAAAGGGTGTGGTGATGTAACCTAAGGTGTATACCCCTACAAGATGATATTATAGGTGATGATTTATCCCAAAACATATGTCACTAAGCTAGTAATGTCACATGATTAAATGTGGAATAGTGAATGTGTGGTGAGTGTAGGGTCCATTTGATTTATAAACCCTCAGCATTCGAGTATGGAATGATGCACTAAAGTGCATCATTGGGTAGTGAGTCTAGCATGTAGAAGACAATGTGGTATATGGAATGATAAAAGATTACCATGTGATGAGTTGAATATACAAAGATGCTATGTGTAGAATGTGTAAATATGGTGTGTACAACTGCTAATGTATTATGTGTAGGATGTGTACAATGTAATATAGAAAGTGACCTGTAATGTATGTAGAAAAATAGGAATGTAATGCGAGACTCCTATATGATTAAGAATAGTAGAATATGTGTGAAAATACGTGGCGTGGTGTGTAGATGTATGAAACTATGATGATGTATGAGGTGAAGAGATGAAACTGACCAAATGGTGTAAAATGTATAATGCATAATGGGTGATTAAGTGTAATGTGTAATGCCTATGGTGAAGTGTGTGGGGTTCAATGTGTCATTGGGTAGTGATGCTAGAATATATGATGAGTATGCCTAACACGATAAAATGAGGGTATGAGAATGTGAAGAGTGTGATTATGCTAAGATGAAGTATGCATGAATGTTGGGAGTGTGATGTAGAACTATGTAAATATGCTAGAACGAGGGGAGAGATTAGGTTTTATGCCCCTAAGTGTACTAGGACGATGGAGATCCATGCAGTGACATGAGAGGTGTCATGCCATTATGGGAGAGTGTCATCTATGTTGTGATAAGAGTGAGGGCCAACACAATGGTAGGATGAAACAACATTAAGACCATGCAATGGTGGTAAAACTTGAGATATGTCTTGACCATTAGTGGAAGGAGTGGTTACTTTGACAAAATGAGTTGTAAACGGAAGTGGAGTAGGATGGATAGAAATATTGAATGGTGGAATATTTGGTAGTACTTGTATTTTTGAAGAAAGCACAAGAGGAATGGTAACATGATTCTCATTAAGTGGGGAAGAAAAAACATCATAAATAGGAGAAGCATGTGATGGAACTAGAATATATTCCTGACTAGGAGGAGAATCATTATGAACATGTGAATGACTGTCAATATCAAGCATGTGATGAATAAGAGAATTATATAGAACTTCCTTAGAAATATTAGAAGGAGGCTCACTAGTAGCCATATAACATGGCTAAGTAGGGGGTGAACTAATTTCGATAGGTGGTTGACTTTGTTGACTTGGGGATACCGTAGGTAATTGCTTAGGTGGATCGTGACTAACCAAAGAAGGAGTAGCCTTAGGAGCCCATGTGAATGTAACCTTTGGAGAGGATGATGTAACATGACATTGGGTAGTGAATGAGATAAACCCTTGACACTCAAGATGTTTGAATCTACATTGTAAATCATAGAAATCATTGTCAATATGTCCATTGATTTGATGATAATTACAATATGGATGACCCTAATACTTTGTAAGCCAATAAGGAGGATAATAATGAGTAGGTGGCAAAGTGATCAAGTGATAACTAAGACTCCGAGTAAGAATGTCATGTGGCATAGTATTATGTGTAAATATGAGAGGATCAAGTGATAACATGACCTGAGGTTCAGCTATATAACATGTAGTGGACATAGATTAAAGAGGAGATGTAGAGGGAGTAGAAATATGTGATTGAGAAGCATCCTTAAGTTGATGAATTTCAGATCTAAGAGATGTGATTGTGGATTCCATAGCTTGAAATTTATCTTGAAATATAGAATGAAGATCTTGAAATTTATCTTGAAATATAGAATGAAGAGCTTGAATGGATTTGCAAATAGATTGAGTGGAATTAGAATCAAGGGAGTCCACAGAAAGATGACCAAAAATAGCGTTGAATTGGGTAGGAAATATGTTGATAGGAAGACGCATATTCTCTAGGGTTTGTTGAAGAGTGTCTTTATAAGATGGGTGCATTTGAATCAATTGAAGAAAAGAGACTTGAAAATATTAGAAGCCATGGTATAAAAAGACTAGAAAATTCCTCGAATGAAGGTGGAGTCAATGGTTGGGTTCACCAAAATGATTAATTGAAATCTTGTTAAATCTAGGTTAGCTAAGGACTAGTTAATCTAATCTAGGAGGAAATATAACGTAGTAAAAAAATATGCTATGGTAGCAAGTAAATGAAATAAATAAAATCAAATCCTAATATGTAAGAATAAGGTAAGGAAAGAACTCAGATGATAACTGATGACTATCGTAGAGTGTCACAGATATGACTAGAAATTCCAGAAACATGAACGAATGTGCAGAAGTCTTGAAAAGAATAGGTTTGGAGGATCTGAGTGGACTGGGGTGCCTGGAACAAGACTGGGGCACCCACGGGCACTCTGGAAAGGAATATGGGATCCCGAGGTCTCTGAAAAGCTCGGTTGGTCTTCGCAAGGTTCTTTGAAACTCTACCTACCTATCACATCAATATTTTGGTATTGTGTTGAATGATCTGAATATTCCAAGAGGAATAAATGACCTGCAATAAGACAAAAGGAAGTGTCAAAACCCTAAAAATAGATGTAGAATGAATGGGTCGACTGACCTCAACTACCATAATAGTGGGCTTTCTAAACGAGTGTTGTACTACATTTCAGACCCATATGTAGTTCTCATATGTGTGTGCATGTCGTGCCCTAGGTTCTCTTGTACCAATCACACTTTTTGAAACAATGAGAAATAGCTAAATGTAGGAAATGTAATAATATGTGTGTATGGAATAAAATAGAATCCCCCTACTCTGAAGTGTGATGTAGATGTTCTAGCTTGTGCCTTGATGATGGAGCTATGTGGATGCCAATGCAATAGAGTGATGCAACTTTAGATGGAGCGATAGTAATGTATGATGATAGGTCCCTCATTATGGTCTCATAAATTTATATTTATAGGGTTATTTTTCTCTAATTTAGTAATTAACCACAAAAGACCGAGCCAAGAAATATAAAAAATGAAAAAAAAGCTAGAAGAGGCCCAAAAAGTGGCGGGAAAGTGATAGAAGGATTGAGGCATCCCGAGGTGGGACTTGGGTGCCCGGGGCACCCGAGTACTAAATTTGGGTGCCACAGCTATAGTTAAAATTATGCGGGATGTCTGAAAATGGGTGGGCATATGGGTGCAATAGGTCACAAATTATGAAATAAAATAAATAAGATGGCTAAAGGGATGGGGGTTGATTATTACTTTATTCACTCAATAATATTCTAAATAGTAGTATGAGACCATGATAAACAAATGTCTAAAGTGCATGATTTTTGTGACTACATTATCACACATTCACCACACTCTACATAGTTATTGTTTTCTTCATCCTCACACTCACTTGCTCTATTAAGTACTTTCTTATGGATTCTATTTGGAATTTTTTCTTCATTCATCATCCTTATCATATACTCTAATATTGTTATCTACCTCATCTACTGCTTACACATTTACATCATGTTTCTTATTCATCTGGTCCCTATACGGACTAGGGGTACACTCATTTGTCTTCACTACCACATTTTTGTCTTCCATACATTCTAATTCTCTTCATCCATCCCGTATCTGAAACATGTATTGATTCTCCACACACCCTACACTATCATCATTGACACAAACAAAAACACACACAAAATAAAAAAAACTAAACATTTTTCAAAATAAAAAAACATATATCCCAAATATTGCAATAAACAATTCTTGCTCACGGATGTTCTTCCACATTTTCTCCATTCATTCATATGTCATTCTAATTTTTAGTTCATTACTATATAATTCATTTATAGTTGATTCACATTCCACATCTTGGTTTGTTTCACAATTTTTCGTGAACTCGTGATTATCTTGTTGTCACATTTTTTGATCCAATAGGCTCTACTACAATTCCTTGAACTTGGTCTTTCCTTGGTGAATTAAGAAAAAATGTCCTCTTAGAGATCCACAAAATTTTACAAACTTAACAACTTGTCTTGAAGGCCCTAGGGCCTTATTATTGACACTTGCCAATGTCATATAAATCACCACTTCCACTCCCTAAATCAATCCACTAGTGGTTATAAAACCCTTAGGAAAATGAGAAAGATGAATGTCAAGTAAAAAAAATTAAAAAATAAAAAGAAAAAGTCCAAATTAAAAATTCAAATAAAAGAAAAAAGAAAAAAAGAAAAAAGAGAAAAATAAAAAATCTCTCTCGGGGAATTTCCACTATCTTTATAGGGGATATGGACGTGTGGATAGTAGTAAATTAATGCTACAATTAGAATCAAATGTATCTCCATCAGGGATATGGATGCCTAGATGGTAGCTAAGCAATGCACGACTTACATTTTCCTTCCATTCCATCTATCACCAATCACCTATTTCACTCACACCTTCACATTGACTCGTGTTTTCACTCCGCCTTAATAATAAGTAATCAACTTTATTGCACACACACGTGATATAAATGAGGAACATGGCTAGTATGTCTCCTTGTGATGTTTAAAACTTGTTCAAGCTCCTATTTTAGCTCATTTTTTTGTCTCATGACTCATGCCTTATCGCTCATCATGTGTTCACCAAAACTATTATTTCAAACTAGGCCAATATCACCTACACACCACTTACACTCCATCATTACAACCACGTTGCTTTCATAATTACCTTCCACATCATTCGGAATGAGCATCTATGGGAATTCACTTCCTTCTACACTCTTTAGCATAACCACCATTTTTTATGTCATTTACCTTGCAATTATTTCTCATCAATTCAGTGAGGCAAAACTACTATCAGTCTCTCTAATTTGCATCAATTTTTACAATCTATCATCAAAATTTCACCTCCATATGGCTAAGGAAACAGTTCCCCTTTCTTTCATTCATCATGCCTTCACCAAGGTTCATTTTATATCATTATTAATTTCAACTTTTCATCCCGCATTATATTTGGGTAACTGTGGCTCTAAAAATGCCACATGAGGGGGATATCACATCAAACCCTTTTTATCCAATCTTATGACACCCAATCATCAAATATATTATTCAAGTAACTCAATAGTATATACCTTGTAAACTCAACCTATCGATCCCTTCACAAACTCCGGTTAAAGTGGCCCATCAATCAAATTTCTAGGTTCTTGTCTATCCAGTCAATCATTTAAGCACACAAATGTTACAACTAATGTCATAGGGTTATATGACCCCATCTCATCTTTAATTTTTACACTACATCTTTCCTGTTGTAACACGTAACCCAAAAAGGGTCAAAATATAGACACTATAAAATACACCTTGCATATAAGATCTCATGTTTGAAAATACCAAAAACATCATAAAACACAATAATCCCAAAAAAATCAAATAATCCCACAAAAAAAAAAAAATATTAAACCCTAAAAATGGTGATAAAATACACCTCATCACTCATTTACTAACCCTCACCCACTCACATTTACTTTTGTCCATCCCACCTACCCATTTTCATGCCCAATACACTATGGACCCTTATCATCCCATCCGTCTATTCACATTCCACCCATATATGTCACATTCTTATATGCAATCAAAAATGTTAAACACCACTCACCCCTATCTTTTGAGACTCTTAGACACCCTCGACTCTTTGTGCACTTGAGCCCATACTTGATTTTTTATTCTTTTCTCACATATTTTGGTATTGCAAGTTTTAGAGAGGTGAAGGCGGATCACAAAGGATAGGTGTAACTTGTTGCATCACTATTTTAGCAATATTTAAACATAGGTTTCAATTGTAACTAGGATTTGATTGCGATCTCCATGTGATTTTTAGCACAAATGGCCTACAACTGAGTTGGGTATATTATTTCATTTTCATGCATTATTTTTTCATTTTAATTCAATAAAATTTATTTTATCTCCTTAAATGGTTAGGGATCTAATCGAGGTAGGTCCCCTAACAAAAAAAAACAACTTAAATTTTTACGTGTTTTTTCATGCAGATTATAGATTCATGATAGGAAGATTTTACTCATTTTATTCATTAAAAAAACCCATAATTTTCCTTCTCTTCTCAAAGGTGACAATGTAAGCGAATTATTTTTAGTAGCATTGATTTAGTTATTATTATATCAAATAACACATATTTCAATTGATCCAAATCTAGGCATACACTATGTAACCTAACATTATGTTTAGCAAAACGTAAGATCAATAACCTTTTCCTATATCATATTATGAATATAACGTATGTGTATCTCAATGTTATTTTTACATTGGTAATCCACTAGGTTAAGAGGGATATGGAAGAAATATGATCACAAAACCAGATAGTTATGGGTTGGGTATGCGTAAACTCCAATTTAGAAGGCATGTGTCATATCCACATTAAATCACATCTTATATCAATATATCCACTATATGTTGCCTCTATAGTAGAAAATGCAATGGTGGTATGGTTTTTACAAGACCAATTCATGAGACCTACCCTAATATGATAGATATATCCTATAGTTCACTTGCAATGGTATATATCTCCAATTTAATCACTCTCTAATTATCCTACAACTATTATTTCAAGAGTAACATAGTTATTTGCTACTTCCCTTTATAACTCAATATTGACATTGTTACGCCTAACCATGAATAAATTCCATAATTAGTAGTTCCATGAAGATACCATAGAATGCACTTTACAACTTTCTAATGGATTCAACAGGGGTCTTGATAATAACATGATGCAATATTTATAACAAAATAAATATCGGGATGTGTATGAGTATAATAGAGCGAGAATTCCAACTAAATTACTATAGAGTGTCTCATCAAATAAGTATATTTTTAAGAAATCCTTACCCTTGATAGAAAAGGAATCAGTTTTGACTTGCATTTGTCCATGTTGAAGTGGAAGAGAATGTATTGAGCATATTTATACTAATAGATGAGAGTACATTTATCATAATATGAAATTTCAAGACCCAATAAAAATGTGGGAAAACCAAATATATCATCTGAAATGAATTATTCTATTAGGCTTTCAAATAATGAATATTTTATGTATAATCTCCTATGATGATTAAATCATCAACATAGAGGACCAAAATGAGGATATTTCCATCTACTTTCTTAGTTTAGATTGTAAGAATAGAAGACCACCATGTAAAACTATAATCGATAAGAAAAATGTCAATATTTTTATACAAAGATTGACAAGAATGGTTGATTCCATAAAAGAACTTTTTCAATCTACAAACATAACTGGATAAATGGATAATAATTTTGGAGACAAAGATGTCACATGGAGAACTTTGTTGAACATGTGATTCACCATCTCAATTGATCCTTCACCTTGATGTCAAGAGGAGTTTTATTCATTGTAAAAATTCCATTGTTCTACTCTCTATGAGGTTATGAAATAGATAACCCTTATTTCCCATGTAAATTGATCCCAAAATCCATTCATTTACTATTCATCCACTAGTTTTTGCAAAAAGATTGATGTTTTTCTTAGAGTGGGAAGTTACATTTTAATATTTACTTCTAAGAATGTCATTTCTTGAAAGAATCATTTTCAAAATTGTATGGTTTACCAACATATTTGCAACATTCTTTTCCATATTTATTTTTCCATGCGTTTTCCATTTCTCTTTTCCTTTTCTTAACTTTTGAGTACGATTTTATTTTGTAGATTGATTTCCTTTAGGCTTAGGTTTTAATTTACCTTTAGCCTTGGTAGAACCATTTCCTTTTCTAGTGTTAATTTGTGGACTCACTAGCACCTTTTGGTCCAATATCGCCAATATTTTGTTTTACTATTCTCATTAAATTTTCTCACAAAACATATCAAAAGTCCATGCCACATATGATACACCCAAAGAATCCTATTATGTGTTGTAGTTATATACATAAAATAAGTATGTAAGATTGAGTTTAGATAAGAACTATAAAAATGATCTTATCATTAAAATTTGTTTCCCAAATTCAAAAATGAGAAGTATACAATATTTTTCTTAGTGATTAAATTATCAATCCCATAAAATTTGTTTTAGAATTTATTTCTCCAAAAATGTCACTTTAGTGTAACATGGGATGTAACTTTGATTTTCCGACAAGAAAAATAACTTTTTAAGAATAATATTTACGTCGAATGTGTTTACAAATTGGGATGAGGCTTGCCCCTCGACATTGTAAAACTAGGTGGATGGCATAGATGATAGTCATGCTTCGTCAAAATATTAATTTTTATGTTGATATGTGTCATTTAATGAGATGAGGCATAGGAGGAAATCAACATACATGCTTTGTTATGACACATTCTTCCATAGTGGTATCAAAAACTAGGATCGAAGACTATGTCGTTAGCATAAAAATTAAATGGTCTGGTTATTTTATTCATGAATTCCATTCATGTACATAGAAACATGTAGCAATCAGCTAAACTATAATATTTTTGTTTCCATTTTTTCTTAATCTAAATGGAAATGTTGGTTTTTATGTACCATTTTCATTGATATAACCCAAGAAGAACAAAAACATAGAATTTTTTTGTAAAGTCTTATTGTTTTTAATGTTAAAATAGCTAGATGATAATCAATCCCGCTGATTAGAAAATAATTACAGAAGAAGAAACTATTTGAAGTAAGTAATATTGAAACATTTGCCTGATCTCCCCCGTAACACCTCGACAACTTGGGTAGTTGGGTTTTTTTGCCGCTAACATCCATATGTGGTTGATCTAACAACGTCACTTAATTTTGTGAGGGTAAATTTGTGTTTCATTGGTCCCTTATGCGGTGGTTGTTGTATTCACATAAACTACTCACCTATCCTCTTGCATCAAACCTTGTGGGGATTTTAGTGTTGTGGATGAAAGAAGAGATGATAAGGAGGAGTGGTCTCGAGGCCAATTATGATTACAAGCTCCATGAAAACATATGTAGAGGCTGAATTGTGCTCAAGAAAGGTTTTACCTCTGCTTTCTTTGGTTATACATTTTGCATTTGTATTGGTCATGGTTTCTTTCTTCTATGTATAGATGGGTGTGGGTTCATTTCTTTGTTTGGGCTTGGATTTTGTATTCGTTGTCTTTTGTTTCAGGCTATATATGGAAATTCGAGGCTACATATCTACTTGGTTTGTAGTTTTCTTGAACTTAGATTGCGGGGTTTTGGGTCCAACAAAGGCACCCATAAAATATCAAAAGATTTTCAAGTGTAAACTTTCATAAATATATCATTCGTTCTTTCAGTTTGTATATTGCAGTTAGAAATCTGGGACTGTGAGAAATGAAAGGATTTTGGCCTGATGGGTTATCAATATTGAAGAATCCCCGTTATAGCATGGAGATTTAATGGGGATGGACGAATTTCAACTCAATCTCAAACATTTCTGAAGCGATAAATCTCTCTACCCAACTTTAATAAGTGATACGCATTCACTTTGGTCACTAAATAACCTAGGGATTACGCTTAGTCGTGTAGGAGGCATCACTTAAGCCCCGCAAACATCAAATCACCCAATGATTTTACCTCATCCATTAATATTACCTTTGTGTACCTAAAGAGAGGATTTCACCTACACAAATGGGTATTAGCTAGAACCATACATAGCTGCTCGTTGCACATAATCTGTTATCAATAAATATATTACAAAAAAATAGTGAGATCTTTCAGCTTCTTTTTCTTTTCTTTTGGGTTTCTGGTGTCCTATTAGACTATTTAGCGATTTATGGTATTTTTCAGTCAATATGCTCACCTTAATATTAGTCATTGTTTTTGTATTGCACTCAATAGTGACACACATGATGTCTACAATTAGTAATTCATCATCAGGCCCCATGCTTTAAAAATCAAGATGACACATCCAATCCTTTTTACACCTTAACACTTAACTAAATCCTGGAAATATAGAAAACCTCTAGGAAAACCTATCTTCTGTGTTTTCGAGGTTTGTGGCAGCGATAACAATAAATCCCTAAATTTTGACATAAAACAACTACTTTTTCTCTCAAAATGGTTTTGTGACCTTCCCTTTGACACTCTCTTATTCAAACCAATGAGCTCTCACCTCACTTTTGCATCAAAATTTATCTAACAAACCCTCATTAAAATCTATGCATATCCCATGTTCGAGTAGCGACATTTAGTCCTACTAATTGAACACAAAAAAATTAATATTCATTTTGTATGTATGTAGATTGTCATAGAAGATTCAAAAATCGAATAGTTATGAACAATAGTGAGGGTTCACACCGAGAAGACATGACAACAATGTTTAACAATCACTTGATTTATCTGAATACATTTTAGAATATATTTTTCATATGATATAAAATTTCAAATAATTCATAATCTACATACGATTTGGCTTTTTGAATTTTCTTTTTCTTGGCCTGGGAGGTGGGAAATTCAAACTGCTATTTTAAATTTATTTGCATTGAAATATGTGTTGGCATGTTGTCCTAATATGTGTTGTCATTGATACAAAACAAAATTAATGACAAATTTAATGTTGCATGTGATATTATGATGTTGTACTTGATGCTAACATACTGGTTCATATGTGTTTAAGTTGATACAGTGGTATTCAGTCATGATTGCTTCCTCTTGCAAGCCTATACATGTGCCTAGGAGATGCAAAACTATAGTATGAGCTTCTTGGATGCTTGAGAATCATGTTTTCATGATTAATAACATGATTTGATGGTTTTTGAGCACTCACAACAATGGCATAGTATAGGTACAAGTGGTTCACTTGGTTATAAGTGCTCATTGGGAGTAAGTATGCTTGCTTGGAGGTGTGACAATGTGGTTTGGAGCCATATGATCTCATGGAAGCATGAATTCAGGTGTATCATGGCATATGAGGTATTTTTGGGTCATTTTAGAGGTTTCTTGTTTAATTATTGAATAATTTCAGTTGACCCTAACTTATACGGTGAAGGAGAATCCCTAAGGTGAAGCTATGCAAATGAGATAGGTTGGAGTGATTGATGTATTTATTTGGAACTATTATGATTTTATATGTTATAGGAATGAATCACAGTTCTTTGAGAAAAATTTTAGGTTCCCATGATGTGTATTTTTTTAGATATGACTAATTTTGTGAGACATGGTCAAAATCAAGTGTATTTCCATCTCGAAGTGCAACTTTAGATGCTCGTTGTGAACAATGTGATTTGAATGGGACATTTTAATTTTAGGGAATATTATATGGTGATTTTATAAGGTTTCAAAAAAATAATGATGTCATTTGATCATCATGTTTTTATGAACAAATGTTAAGAAGGTAAAGAGGTCTAAAACCCTAGTTAAACCCTAGCTAGGAGCAGTTTGTAGAAAGTGAAGTATACTGACCCAATTTTGATTACTAGTGAAAAATTTATTATTGTATGTTGTAAAGGAATCTATCATATTTCCATAAATGTATGGTTAAGGTCATGGTCATGAGTGGGCTCCACCTAAAAATGGTAGTTTATGAAGAAGACGATTTCGGGAAAATTTGATCTAAATGAGTAGCATGAAAAATTGATGGTGCATGATTTTTGGGAGTTTTTATTTATGTAAATTAATTTTTAGTGCAAGATAATAGAGGTATATAGTGTTTTGAGGTGCAAATAGGTTGATTGGTCAAAGAGAAGTTTTGGGATCTCAAATAGCAGGGTTCAGTAAAATGAGCATAACTTGAGATACATGAGGATTTTGAAGGTGATTAAAGTTGTGATGGAAATAGGATTCCTATAATTTTCCATTGACATGATATTTTCGTCATGATGAGGTGATTTTACAGGGTTTACAGGGCAATTCTTTGGACATGAATATTTTTGGTAGTTCAAGAAAGCATGTGTTCTGCAGTGCAAGTTTGATGCTTTTTGAAGCATGATATGGATTGGTGATGCTTGATATAAAATAGAACGTGAAGAGGGATAAATGGGGAAATAAATTAATAAATTTTAGGTCTTTAATATATGTAGAAATGTTTTTATGAGATAACCTTTGGAAATAACAGTTTTGGAAGGTTGTTTTGGTGAAGTGAAGGTAAACGTAGTTTTGGTTTGAATAGATGGGTGTTTCATGAATTATAACTTGCTTATAAGTGTTATAAAGGTTATAAAATTTCCCTCAAGTGGTTACATGAAATTATTTTCACTTTTTAAAGTGATTTTGTGGTATTATGAAGTTTCCAGGGTGATGAAGGGTACATGAAATATTTGTTTTGAGAATTGTAAAGGGAACTAGGCCCAATAAATGAAATAATTTGATTGATTTATATTAATTGCGAAAATTTATTAATGTTTAATGATATTTTATTCATATGTAATGGGTTTTGGGTCATGAAAAATTATGGTACTAATGTTAGGGAAATTTTAAGATTGTGCCCATGGAGTTTTGAGCCATTTTTGGCACATGAAATGATGGTTTGAGCTAGGCCGACCTAATTGGGTCACTTGTGACTATTTTATTTCAAATTTGAAATATTAAATTTATGTACGTGTCAAACCAAAAAAGAGGTAAATGGTTTTTCCCAAGTTTGAAATGTGGAGAAGCATATAAAAGCATGTTTTTGGGTTCATTTTGGAACTAGTTGAGTGTGTGCATGTGGAGTGACCTAGGTGAAATTTAACTGTAGGTGTTTGAGAATTATTTGGAGACAAATCAAGTGTGTTACAGGTGAAGGAAAATCAGAGGACATGAGATTAAGATTTTGATGATTTTTAGAGGGTTTGATGAGCTCGTTGTGTGAAGCGTGATCACCTAGGGTTTGAGTGAAGAAGTGCGAGCCTTATATTGGATCTCCATCAGTTGTGGAAGAAAAAAATTAGAGATATACACATCATAAGGTTTTTGAGTGTGTATTAGATCATCTTGAGGGGTTGTAGCCTCCTTGTGGAGTTGGTGCAATGCCAAATTAGGGGTTGGTCCTCCTTGTAGGGTTGGTGTTCTACTAAACTAGGGTTTAGTGCTCCTTTTGGGGTTTGTTACTCACTGAATTTTGAAACATATCAATAAAATATTTGTTTCAGTGGCTTTTATTTCCCTTAAGGGTTTACCACTTATATCTTGTGTTACTTTTTTGTTTTCAGGGTTACATGCTTCATTGATGGTTTATGGTGTGCACACATAGTGTATTGAATAAGTGGTTATTATGATTAAATGTTTATGGTATATTGAATTTCATATATGAAATATAATTTGAATTTTTTTATGAGGAATGATTCATTCCTCCCCTCTCATTCCATTTTGATTATAACATTTGGTATAAGAAAAGACCCTTCTTGAGAAGCTTGACAACTTGAAGGAGATCTTCTGAAGCACAAATGGGTGGTAAGAATAATAATTATCAGAAAGGAAATAACTATAAAGATGAATGTTATTCTACTTCATGTGAAGGTAAGAATTTTTAGAAAATATTCCTGAAATTTATCCTCCCCTAGGAGTTATAACTTGTGAATTTGGAGAAGGGTTTAGTGATTCAGATTTAGATTGTGAAGAGTCAGCTTGGGAAATAGTAAAAAAGGGAACTTAATATTGCTAGAGATGAGAATGAAAATATCACACAACAAATTGTTGAAATGAAAATAAATCATGAAGATCAGATTAAGCTCCTTGAAGCAAAGTTGAAGAATGAGAGTAAATAACATGATGAGATCACAAGGAATCTTGAGGAACAATTAGAGAAATTTGCAGCCAACCTTGAATCTAAGGAAGATGCTCATGAGCATAGTCATACTATTCAGATTTTGGAGTCACAAATGGAGGAGTTGTCAAAAACTCTAAAGATCAAAGATGAAGAAGGTACACAACTAAAAATACAATTTGCTTTTCTCAATGATAAAATCAAGACTAAGGAAGATGAGTGCATCAAGTATGAAATGGGAATGAAATATCTACATTTAAGACTTGATCTAGTTTCAAGAAAATTGAAAATGTTTGAAAAAATTGCAAATGACCTATATAATCTTCTCAACCAATAAATATTAGTGGGTGACAGGGCTAGTTTGGGATTCAATGAGGATCTCAAGGACACCAAATTGAAGCAAGAAGACATGGTTTCAAGCAAGGAATATGGTGAACCAAGTGCCAAGGAATAAAATAAGGTGACTCACACCAATAACCATGAGAAGACCAAGCCTATTAGAAAACCTAATGCATTAAGGTATGAAAGATCATTCAATGGCTATTGTTTCTCATGTTATGGTTTTGGTCATAGAGCTAAAGAATGTAAGAAAATGTCTCCTAGGAATGATGTAGGATCCTTTCATGGTGAATGTAATTCATGTTGTGAGTATGGTCATAAATCCAAGGATTTTGGATGGAATCTAGGAGTGTTTGAGCCAAGAAAAAGTAAGAGGATGTTTGTAAAGAGATATGATCCTATAGATTCTTAGCCATGGAAAAAAACCAAAAATTATCATGCTAAAGATGTTGTATGCTTCAAGTGAAATAAGGTAGGCCATGTAGCTAGTGCTTGCTTGAGTGGAAAATCTAGTCATGTTGATGATTTCAAAAGGATAAGTACAATAGTATGTTACAACTATAAAAAAGTTGGTCATGTTGCAAGGAATTGTTATCAAGCCTATTAAAATCAAAATAGAAGTTTTCAAGGATCTAAAGTGCAAACTAGAGGAGTTCAGAGACCTAGAATGTATGATAATGGTTCTAAAAGACATGAGAGCCTAGAGGAGACCTTGGTGTATCATTAAGAGCATATGTGTAAGGAAGAAGGAATGATTCTCAGTGGTCATATCAAAAGGAGAATAAAGTGGAGTTGGTCAAGTACCTAAGAGGGCTTGGGACCTCTTCAAGACATTCTTTTAGGTATCCATGGAACCTATATGCCTTCACTATGCTTCTTGAAGGCATATAATTGATTATGAAGCATCTAGGTGAGGGGGAGCTATTTAATTAATCCTATGTCTCCTCCATAAGGTAAAGGTATGTCATTTGAGTCATTTATTATGCATCTTGGTACATCTTTAGTTCCTCTTATATGTAAGTTGTCATGTTCTTTGTGTTGGTGTAATAAATGCATGAATTTGAGCTCTTTTGGTTTGAATGGCAGTCTTCTTGATCTCTGAGTAGTCTAAGGTGTCTCAATATGTTCAAGATCCTCTTGGTTATATCATTTGGTACGTCTTAGTGTCTTTAAGATCTTGGTATGTTTAAGATATTTTTGTATCTCATTATTTTTATAGTAGATACGCTTGTTGTTTGTGGTTTCTTGTTGACAAAGTTAGAGTTCTATACCATTTCATTAATCGTTTATGAGATGTTCATCATGTGTTCAAAGGTTCTATCATGTGTCTATTGGTTTGAGTAGGTCTATGAAGTTGAAATTGGTCATTATGAGTCTATGCATACTTAATTTCCCAATGGTTTCATTCTCACATTATGTGTGTCTGGTTTGTGTCTTGGTTTGAGTGTATTTGGATCTATGTCTTACTTTTCAAAAGTGGTTTCTAGGCCTATGAGTCCCTTTAAAGATGGTATAAGGTGATCAAGTGCTAACTTTTGAACAATTTACACTTAAAAGGATGGGCTATGACCCTAATATGGTCAAGATAACACTATTTTTAAAGAAAATTTGAAGTGCTACAGGTAAGAGAATTGGTGGTTCTTGATAAATACTCATTAAATAAGGTGATCAACAAGATTAGATATGTTTTTGAAGGTGTTTTTGCAAGCATGGGAGTAAAAAATGAAAAAAAAAAGTGAATTTGATACTTCGCTTCCCCTGACTAGGTTTACACAGTCTAACTGAGTGGTAAGCATGGAAACTCATTTTTGGAAGTCAAAATGGAGGATTTTGAAGCCATTTTTTTGAGAAAATCATCAATGCTAATAGAAATAAAGGATGGAAGAGGAATGGGGCATCAAGTAATAATATTTCTTCAATAATCTATGACAAAGTTAAAGAGTTTACTCATGGTGCACAGTGAGGAGGGTTTGATCATTAAAACCCTAACTCTTGGGTTTCTCAAGGCTTGACAAGGTATTCAAAGTTTTGAATCATTCTAAAGAGTGTTCAAATGCTACACAAAGTGTTTCTTATGGTTAAGAATGGTTGTGAAGAATATTTGGTTGTTTTTCACCTTGATTTATGCTAAAAAGTGCATGCTACAGTACAGAGGTGGAGTTGATGGTGTCTTAGGTATGAATGATGGTCTCCCTTCATTATTGACATGTTTCTGGTGTTGATTTTAATTTTTGGATTGTTTCAAAATTCTTGGAAGTATATTTGGTGATGACATCAGATGGTATGTATTTGAGGGAGTCTATTTTTGCTCTTTGAGAAACTTGAAGACCTACAAGATCTCAATGATGAAAGGAGGCAGTACATGATGCTTTTCAGAAGTTCGGTATGATTCATAAAGGATAATATCAATTGGAAAGGTATATTCATTCTTCAAACTATGGTTTTCAATGTAGTAGTGTAAGGATAAAGTCTTGTTGCTTTTCTAGGCCAAGAAATTGTGCTTTTGCTTAAAATAGCATCCTACAGGCCTGTAGGAGCTCATGTTTAGCGTGATGACAGTGTTATTGAGGTACTAATGATGTATTTAAATCCTTGGTATGATAATTTTATGATGAATTAATATGGAGGAGTGTTTTCATGGGTTGAAATTATCTAGTTTGGGTCAATATGTTGAACTTGACCTCCAAGTGAAGGATGAGATAGTCTTTAGAGTGTCTTGAGATAGAGTATTGATTGTAAGAGAGGTTGTAATTTTTCTCATGATAGGGGGAGCTTGATATATCTCACTATGAAAGAGGATGTAAGTATTTAAGAACCATAAAGACACTTTATTGTCTTCTCAATGGAGTTTTGATAGAGATAGGTTGTTGACAATCCTCTAACAGTATTGAAATGTTGTCATTACAAGAAGAAATGTTGCTCAAGGTGTGTGTGAGATCTCCAAGACAGAGGGGAGTGCTTAGTTTTTCCTTCATGGGATTGAAATTGTGTTCTCAAGGCCATTCAAGGTGAGAAAATGAGGTTTTATCCTTTATCCATGCTTATGATGATATGTATTGGCTCATATAAGTCAAATATGACTTTAGAAGACTGATTTTTTTTCTTTGGGACTCGCTAAAAGTTGTAAAGGTGATTTTAAGGCATGGTAGCAAGGATAGTTTCTCTAATTTGTGCTCTTGAGCTAGTATTTGAGGCATTATGTCTAGGGGGAGTGATAGTTTCTTGAGTCAAAGCATGGTTGACATGTAGTTGGATGTTGAAATTGGTCAAAATTTCTCTAAGAAGTCTGTTTTGGTCTCATAATATTGTTCTTGGTATGAAGAGTATGCATATGCCTTGTATTGCATGATTTAGGCCTAGAAATGATGGATCATTGTCAAGAAAAGTGGAGTAATGATGTGGCATGGTAAAGGTGTTGTTTCCCCTATTCCAAGATTGCTACAGTGACCTCAAGATGCTCAAACAAGGTTATAGGTGAAAATATGCTTGTTTGCATGCTTAGAAGATGAAATATGATGTTGTAGCTCCTAACAAGGTATGATTTTTCTTATTTCATGCCTTACTGATGTTTTTCAGATGTTGAAGTGCCTATTCCAGGGGGAGCATATGGTATGCATGCCTAAAATGAAGGAAATAATCAAATTTTGAGAAAAAATGAAGAGAAAACTTGTTTGAGACCTTTGGTTGATGTTTATAACAAAATCATGAAGGTATGAAACTGAAGAAGGTTAGCCACATGTATTACTCTGTCATTAATGTAAAAAGGGGGAGAAGTTTAGGGTGTTTTCCATCAATGACAAAGGGGAGATTTTTGACATGTTGTCCTAATAGGTGTTTTCATTGATGCAAAACCACATTAATGATAAAGTGAATATTTCATACACGATTTTGTACTTTATGCTAAGACACTAGTTCAAATGTGTTTGATCTAATACAATGGGATTTAGTGAGGATTGCTTGCTCTTGCAAGCCTATACAAGTGCCTAGGAGATGCAACATGGTAGTATGAGGTTATTGGATGTTTTGGAAGCATTTGGGCATGACGAATAACATGATTTTAGGGTGCTTGAGCACTCACAATAGTGGCATAGTACAGGTATAGGTGGTTCACCTGGTTACAGGTGCTCATTAGGAGATGGTATGTTTTATTATAGGTGTGACAATGTGTTTTAAAGTTGTATGAGCTCATGGAAGCATGAATTCAGGAGTATCATAGCATATGAGGTATGTTTGGACAATTTTCAGAGGTTTCTTGTTTAGTTATTGCATTATTCTAGTTGACCCTAGCTTCTACAGTGAGAATCCATAAGGTGAAGCTATACAAATAAGATATGCTAGAGATATTGAGGTATTTATTTGGAACTCTGATGATTTGAGATGTTATAGGGATGTTTCATAGTTCTTTGAGAAAACTTTTAGGTGCCCATGATGTCTATTTTGTCATATATGACTGATTTTGTGAGACAGGTCAAAATCAAGTGTATTTCCATCTCAAAGTGCAACTTTAGATGCTCGTTGTGAACAATGTAATTTTCATGGGAAAATTTGAATTTCAAGGAAGATTATATGGTGAGTTTATAAGGTTTTAAAAAATAATGAGGTCAATTGATTGATCACGTTTTTATGAACGAATGTTAAGAAGGTAAAGACGTCTAAAACCCTAGTTAAACCCTAACTAGGATCAGTTGGCAGAAAGTGAAGTATACTGACCCATTTTTCATTGATAGTGAAAAATTGATGATTTTATTTTGTAAAGGACTCTTTCAGATTTCGAGAAATGTAT
Organism: Taxus wallichiana var. yunnanensis; assembly: GCA_018340775.1. Taxonomy (NCBI): domain Eukaryota; kingdom Viridiplantae; phylum Streptophyta; class Pinopsida; order Cupressales; family Taxaceae; genus Taxus; species Taxus wallichiana. The sequence continues at coordinate 925,048,450 of CM031239.1, read as the reverse complement.
GGTTGAGGCCATGGTCATAAGTGGGCCTCACCTAAAAATAGAAGTTTTTAAAGAAGGTTTTAGGAAAATATGGCCCAAATACGTAGCATGTAAAATTGATGGTGCATGATATTTGGGAGTTTTAATTGATTTAAATTAAGTTTGAGTGAAAGATAATATAGGTACATGGTGTTTTGAGGTCCAAATAGGTTGATGGTCAAAGGGCAGTTTTGGGATCTCAAATAGAAGGGTTTAGTAAATGAGCATAACTTGAGCTACATGTAGATTTTGAAGGTGATTAAAGTTTTGTTAAATATAGCTAAAATATATTTCTAGTTATATGAATTTTTACTCATGATGAGGTGATTTGATAGGGTTTCCAGGGCATTCTTTGGACAGGAATATTTTTGGTAGTTCAAGACATCATGTGTTTTGGTGGAAGTTTGATGTTGTTTAAAGCATGAGATGGATTGGGTGATACTTAATATCACCTAGAATGTAAATAAAAATTAATTGGGAATATAATTAATCCATTTTTAGGTCTTTAATTTATGTATAAATGTTTTTATAAGCTAACCTTTGGAAACATTTGTTTTGGTGAAGGAAAAATATCTATGGTTTGAAGAGATGGAGGTTTCATGGCTTATAAATTTCTTATAAGTGTTATAAAGGTTCTTCCATTTTCATCAAGTCATTACATGGCATGGTTTTCTATTGGTGAAGTGATGTTTTGGTATTATGAAGTATCCAGGGTGATGAAGGGTGCAGGAAACAACTGTTTTGAGAATTGTAAAGGGAACTGGGCCCAATAAATGAAACAATTTTATTTATTGATATTAATTTCTACCATGTATGAATGTTTAATGATATTTTATTCATATGTAAGGGGTTTTGGGTTATGAAAAATTATAGTACTAATGTTAGGGAAATTTTAAGATTGTTCCCATGGGGTTTTGAGCCATTTTTGCACATGAAATGATGGTTTGAGCTAGGCCAACATAATTGGGTCACTTGTGAATATTGTATCTAAAACTTAATTTTTTCCTTGATGTTTTGGGTTGAACAAAAAATTAGGGAAAAGGTTGTGCCTACTTTTGAAATGTGGAGAAGCATATAACATCATGTTTTTGGGTGCTTTTTGAAACTAGTTGAGTGTGTGCATGTGGAGCGAACTAGGTGAGAGTTAATTATAGGTGTTTGAGAATGATTTATAGCTGAATCAAGTGTGTTGCAGGTGAAGAAAAATTAGAGGATGCAAGAGCAAGAGTTTGCTAATTTTTAGAGGGTTTGATGAGCTTGTTTTGTGTAGTGTGATCACCTAGGGTTTTTAGTGAAAAAGTGCGAGCTAGATATTGGATCTCCATAATTTTTGGCAAAAAAAATAAGAGATATCCACATCATAAGGTGGTTGAGTGGGTGTTTGATCATCTTGTGGGGTTGTATCCTCCTTTTGGAGTTGGTGCTTCACAAAATTATGGGTTGGTGTTCCTTGTAGGGTTGGTGCTCTACTAAACTAGGGGTTGGTGCTCCTTATGGGGTTTGTGCCTCACTAAATTTTGAAACATATCAATAAAATATTGTGTTTCAGTTGGTTTTCTTCCCCTTGATGGTTTCCCACTTATATCTTGTGTTCTTGTGTTGTTTTTATTTTCATGGTTACATACTTCATTGATGGTTTATGGTGTGCACACATTAAGTCTTGAATAAGTGGTTATTGTGATTGAATGCTTATGGTATTTTGAGTTTCAGATCTGAAATATAATTTTAAATTTTTATAAGGACTGATTCACCCCCTCTCAGTCCATTGTGCTTCTTACAATATGGTTAATCATCTAGAGATTTGAAGGTGTACTATTAAAGTAAAAATATATTTTTAGAAAATAGTAAATGTTATCTCACTCACATCGGAGGAAGACACTAGAATTTCAGTTTCTTACGAAATAGGTATAGTATCTCATATTTTTATGTTTGATCCAAGTCTTGTCTTATTATGCCAAAGGTGTTGTATAAGTTAGACTCAGGGGGTTCTAATAACGAACAAAGCATCTATATCGTCAAGATATTAATTTTTATCACCTCAAATTCATCACACTTGAGGATGATAGAGGATCCGACATGATGAGTCTCGTGGCTGGAAAAAAATTACCAAAATTTATCCTTAGTACTACTAGTCAGCACGGCACGCTTTTAGGGTATGGTCCAATTGTCATGTCACTACCACGTGACCCGAATGAGAAATGTGTTGTATGATATTTTCAAATTGAGGACAAGAATTCGATCCCTCGTTACCAAATGATGTCGTCATTAAATTTTGCGGGGTTTAATGGCCCATATGACCTCGTTTTATAATTTTTCTTCTTAGTTTAGATGTTCCATTTTACTAACAGGAGGTATTCCATGAAATCACTTTTAGTTTAGATGCAAATGCTTCTTATTTTAGATGCTTGATACAATTGATAGAGAGAAAATATATCTTTTCTATACTTATTTCGGTTTAAATTACAAAGAAGAATAGAAAAATATCAACAAAAATTGTCTATTTTTCCTAATTTTTCTACTGAAATTGCAAAGAAGTTAGCTAAATATGACATAGATTTGTTGATTTATAGGAGATGTTGGATACTAAGTGGAATTGTGCAATGAATTTGAAAGAAAAATAAGATGGGAAAATAAAATATAGGGTTTATTATGAAATTTCACGGAGATCAAACATGACTACAATTAGGTACTTTTCGATGCAAAGGTGCGATGAAAGGCATAGTTGTCAAAATGTGCATAATTTGATGGTGGTAATAACAAAGAAACATCATATTCACAAGGCAAAAAATATCATCGGTGTCGATGAAATAGAGAGGTGAGCTTCCTGAGCATCGATTCCTTGACATTTGTTGGTCCAAAACTTAGATTAAAAAAATGCAACATAGTTTGCGCCATTTTTGGCTGCTATTTTTTTTTCACCTCTTTGCTCGGACATGCATTACACCTCGCTTTTGTTTTCCCACCTACTTGTGTACAACATAAGATTCAAGTGGACATTCGATTAATGGTAGTCGGTCATTGGTCTAGTTAATGATAAGAGGAGTGGGCTTGATCTATGACTTCTCCTCCCTCTATTCCTTCTTGATTGACCTTGTTCCTTTGTCTTTGTTTCATTCTACAGTATCAATTTTTGGATGTATACCCTTTGGTTTTTTCATCGTACACTTTGTGTAAGATTGCTAGTTTACACCCTTTCACAATGCTTCAAGATATTTTTGTGAAGAAACTTGTCTAGTTTTAGAATATTGTATTTATAGAATTAATTTAAGTTATTATTTAATATTGATTTATTTCTTTAAGTAGGTCCTAGTTGTAAATATATAGAAATGTTAAATAAGTATCATAGTGTTTGAATAATTATACATATTTCAAAATTTCAAATACCACAACATTCTACACATCATCATCTACAATCTAAAGAAAACAAATCTTTATAATACAATTTGACCATATTTTCCTCTACAAATCAAATGAAATTATGTTTTTTTGTAAGTGATAAATTATATAATTAATAAAAATTTATTAAAAAATACCTCAACATCCATCTTTGTGTCCTTCATGTATCTTCATAAAATAGGAAAAATTCATCCATTCCCTTCAAGAAAGGATTGACAGATACATGTCTAGGCTTTATGATCCTAACAAAAATAAAGAGTGTAATATTAAAATTCAAAACTTTTTTTTTTATTGAATTTGAATAAATGAAAAAGGAAATCTAGGCTCATAAACTACATGAAAAATTATGCAAAATATGTTTTCAAACTTAGATAAAATTCCTCATTGAATCCTCTTTAATCATCAATTAAAGTTGAGGTATTTCAGGTTTTATAAAAAAGCATTTCCACTTAAAACCCTCTTTTAGTCCCTCATCACTTCGCACTCACACACAAGTGCATTCACACAAAATCAGAACATTAGGTAGAATTAATATCATATTAATTACATAGATTCACTAGTTTCATCACAAATCTAGTTCAAATCACATTCATGTGGACTTCATACAAGTTAACAATACAAATTCAAATATTTTTTTGTGACATTTATACAATTAAGCTAAAATTTACATGGGATTTGGCACAAATTTATTCATACAAACTTAGATGAATAGGTCACATTCATATTAAATTTATGAAAATTATATCATAAAATGACTTCTACCCCTCTTAGTATCCCAAGATTAACTGGATTCCTTAATAGTCAAATACTAAATTGGCTCCCTCGAGTAGCACATGATTCCTTAATATCTCAATATTTATTTGGTTGTCTTAGTAGTTTAGTGATTGATACACTAGGAGTAATGGTTTAATGTTGATCTCACATGAAATATTGAATCACTTATAAAATTTGAGTACCTACTTAGCACGGGGAAATATCATTTGAAATTTTCATATAACACATTGAGGAATGGATCAACATGACCATTTTGGTGTCATCATTCTCGTGGATATTTTAATTTACATATATTTAGTATTCTATATGTTTATTTTACATCACTATTGATAATTTGTATGTTTTTACCTTGTTATTACAATTTTCACACTTTGGATTGGAGTATGATCACATTCACTTGTTTCACACCACCTTCCTATGATTGATATGTGATATTTTCATTAAATTTTTATTTTTGTTTAATCCATCATTCATCAATACTAGATTAAAAGGGTGGAATTATAGTACCTATAATTATGTCATGTGATCTTAAAAATATTTGTTTTGCATCTATTATGACATTATTCCATTTAACCATTTATTTACCAACTCAAAGCCTCCTACACTATATTATACACCCTTAGTCCAGTGGGTCATAATTATTATCTAGCTTACCACTCTAGGAATGATTACACACTTTACCAAATACATATATAGATTGTCACCTATATTAGTGTTAGTTTCTATAATAGTCTTGACACGTTTGAATGATGAAGCCACCCCACACACTTTGAACCTATCCTTTGTATTCATAATGATCATATTTTCAAATGCAAAATTTATCTTTGTTCCAAGCCTAAGTTATATGTGTGGGTTGGTTGAGAGAGAAATCATTTAAATGGTCACCTATGTAAACACATATAACCTAAGCTATTAGGGTTATGACATAGATCTAATATAGAAGATACAATCTAGAAGAACATGAGAAAAAATTGGTTCACTTATTCCTTATAACACTATTACATATTTAACTACTTGATCTTTGAATACAACTCTTTTGCTTCCCTACATAAAATATCCATGAACCAAAATTAATTCAAGTATATACTACTAATTATGAGGTCTAAATTGAAGGATATTCTTTATTACTATCAATTTAATTGTAGAATCATGATAACTACATGTTGTGTTATTCCTCTTTAGATTAATGGTATATAATATAGTTATCATCACATTAGTCGGGTATAATGAGGAAAATCTTTCTCAAATAATGATGACCCTCATTATTAGGCTACACAAGAGGAGAAGAAATATCCATTCACAACACTATCATCACCTTCATCTAGATATTAATTATAGACCTTAGAAGACAAGCGAAGAAATTCACCATGTAAGAACTTATCTTATAGAGTATAGGACATATTCACATCCCCTAAAAGAGGTTTGACCATGAAATTTTACTCCTTTAGACAAGCCTATAATCCACACACCTTTAAGTATCAAAATTTTATAATTTTTTTAACAATAGTTTGTAGCTTTTACATCCAATTTTGTAGACTATGATAGATTATGATCTCAATAGATGGTAATATATTTTTCACCCTAAACCATTATTATACTATCACTAACACATCTATTGACATGATGTCTTTTCATAATTTAGGATTGTTACTACTATTATTCTATTTTTTTGAAATGTATATACAAAAGTAATTTCTAATTAGTCCCTTAAAATAAAATCCATGTTACAAAATTGTGAAAATGACTGATTACTGACTTGATTCAATTTTGAGAAACAATATTCTAAAGAGAATCCCATAGCTCTCAAACTAATTCCCCAAGTCTTGGGTGACCCCTAATCCTTATATTTAGTAAAATAAATTAAATTTATAACTTTATATTTATCTTTACTTAGCATATATGTAGATGTACATGTTCAAATTTATTTTTATTATAATCGTTAAGAATCATAGAGATAATTGTTAACTTATGTTTAATTTTTTTTAAATATATACATTATAACTTCCTTCCTTCCTTTATGTGCACTTAAATAATTCATAAACAAGATAGCATGTCATGCTATAACACATAATATATAGTGCATACACGTTATAATACCTACATGTTTAGGCTCGATGATTCCCAAGCCTAACCACATATGCATGCTATTTCCTAACACATACACGCTACTTGATTTCATATTTTTCTTATGATTTTCCACATATTTTTTCCTCCTTCTTGGTGCACTTAACCCAATGTCCAAATTAGGAAAAATTTTAGTAAAAACATGCTTTGATTTGAGATAAATATCATCTTTAAAGGAAATGGAGAGGAATTCATCCCTATTGTCTCCTGTTGAAACCCACCCTAAAGGTTGCATGAGTGGTTATAGGGTGGAATAAAAATGAAAGAGGTCCAAACCTTGACAAAAATAAGCTACATATATTTAACTTTAGAAGCTCGGTTCTAAGGCATGGCTAGAATATTCTTAACATAGGGAACTAACACAAGAGTGAGAATAATTTTCTTAGCTTTTCAAATGTTTTGTTATGGTTTTTGCTAGAAACTATGCGATCTAATTCAGAGTTTCTGTTTGTAATGCCCACATTTTCAACACCAAAATACAATAGTAAAATTATCATAATAATTTTTTAAATTTTTTTATTGCACGCTACACAACACCACATGGGATCTAAATAAAGAAACTCGACATCATGTAGGAAACTTACATAAACATGAACCCACTCATACAATAGGATAACATAGGGTATGCACCAATGTCTTACTCAAATGACGTAAACTAGGACAATGACCCAATTACAGTAAGAAACATAGGATAGGCATACTCCACAACATGGCCTTTTCATGGTTTACATATTCATTACATTAAGGTTTCCATTGTATGACCTTATAGTTTTCAACAAGATTAAACACATAAGGTTTAAAATTTCCTATTTTTCAAACTCCAATTGCTTTATTTTGCAGAGCATTAGTCTTTAATAGAGAATGTGTGGTTGGTTTCTTTCTCCAATTCCATTAGTTATCCATATCTCATTTGTTTAATAAATTCATTTTAAACAACTATGAGTCTCCTAATATTCAATTCTTATGTTAAAGGTTTGTTTCTCAAAAATTGTTTAGTTGACTATAATTGTCTGAAGAACACATAACATGGGACCCTTTGGTTCTTTACAACTAGGCTGCATGTTTTTGTTTAACATTTCACCTATAACAGTTCCTTTATAATTTTCTCGTTTCTCTTATGGAAATAAATTTATATAGCTTGATTGTGATTAGGAATGTATATACACACATGCGCCTCCTAATATTTGACTTAAGGATTTGTTTGAGAGAGCCATGTTTACTTGGTTTGGACAAGTACTCTCGTTACAAGGAGGAAAAATTCATAGTAAGAAAAAGGAAGGTTACTAGATCAATATAAAACCTATCCCGAGTTAATTTCATAGCATTGTTTAATACTAACAATACATTATTTTAATCTTCAAGTTATTACAACCAAATATGTAGGTTAACTAATTAATTTGTATCATTCTAGATTCACAATCAGTTGCTCCAATTAGGAATTCATATTTTCACAATCATATTGCGCATGGAAGGGTACATTACACCTATGTTCCCCTTATAGATATTTTTCCTTGAATATAAGTGATGAAATTAACATTTCAAACTACTTTTGTTTCATCATCTTAAGGGTTCACTCTCAGTAATAATGAGTTAATTGCATGTTTCGACCATAAATTATACTTCCCGAGTGATCCTAGATTTAATATATTCCTAACTATGCCAAGGGTTATACTAACTTTTACAAGTCCAACAAGAGTGCAATCTCCTTATCTCATAATACCTTGGCTATAGTTGCAGTATCCCATTCTCAAGGTTACATTTTATTATTTCATTAGCATCGTTGTTTGATTCATATATATGCAAACAAAGCATGTGATCATGCATCATATTTGGATTTTTTGATTTATTAGGTTGTTGAATTAGTCATGGACCTCTACTTTATTACATTCATTTTATGATCACCTTTGACATTTTGGTTGGTTTTGACATTTCTCAAAGGTGTACCATTTTCGTAGTGGCATTCCATAGATTAATCTTATTTACCCTTTTTACTAACTATATTTACACGGTTACTTTGGTCCCGTATTAACATCATTTTGGAACAAAAGTAATCCCTATAACACTTACGAAACACCTAGGGATTTAATACTACAAGGAGTATGACCTCGCACAAGACAACTCATTTCAATGCTCTTGGACATGCAAATACAAGTGTATATTGAAAGAGAGATATCCCAAACAACCTTATGCATTTCCAAAAGTCTCCTAGGGACCTATTTCAATTGTTTGGTAAATACGCAAGTAATTCGACACATAGTCTCCACTCACATAATTTAGATCTCAAAAGAGATCAATTGAATGTACAACCACCAACTATCTTGCAAGGATTTGGCCACCCACTAGGGTACCAAGGAAATCACGCACAAGAGGGTTAAACTTATTCAAGATATGGTCATACTTACAACACCTAGGCATGATCACTTCACTCATGCCAAAATGATAGGTTTCACAACATATATGCACCACCTCATAAAATATCAAGGAAATAGTCCTTAATAAGATGTCTTAGGTGTGAAACAAGGAGATGATTAATGAGGTCAAAGTATTTTATTAACATGATCAATGTTTTATATCCTAGAAAAAGACTCAAATGGGGAAGGAAAATAGGCATTATAATTCATTCTTTTAATTTCATTAGTTTTGATGAGAGGATATTCTACCTAGCATTTTGGGTGTTAATTAACATAACAAAAAAATATTAGTTTACTATCTTTATAACATAGGTACAACATTGAGTACAACTTCACATTCAATTCGACACTATAAAATATAGCCACATTGGTATTCTCTTTTCAAAATATACAAAGAACAATTCTTCGAACAACAATACATATCATTATTCTATGGTAATATATGTATTGCAAGATGAATATAACTTCACAATGGCAACTCATTGATTACAACATATCACATCCAGAAAGTTCCTCTTATTTAGAGTACTTCAGAACCAACCTTACATCATCCTAGGACTGAGTATGGATATCCCCTACACTTAAGCATAAATTCCACGCATCCATCATTTCAAACAATGAGAATAGACACTAGAGAGAGATGGAGAGAGAGAAAGAGGGAGGGAGGAAGAAAATATAGGATTCATTTTCTTTTCAAATCACCATAACATCCTATATCTACTTTTCATTTCATTTCAACTCATATACATTTTGACCCATTTTTATTTTCAAAACCTAATCAATATTTTCATAATTATCTCTAGAGAGAAAAGGGGAGAGAGAGAAAGTATAGATTTCATTTTCCTTTGTATTCATCATATCATAACCACACACATTATCAAATTTTCATTTCATTTCCACCCATGAATATTTATAACTCATTTACATTTATAGACCCAGTCAAAATATTAGAGTTATTTCTAGAAAGAGAAAAGGGAAGAGAGAGAAAACATCATAATCTCTCAAAAATAATTTATAAAATAGTTTGATCAATTCATACTCTGTAACATGTGGAGATGATATTTAAAAGGTTCCACGGTTAGTTAGGAGTCAACAGACCCTTAGAAGATGTGCTTAGCTAAGGTTGCAATTTTGGTGCAAGTTGGCTGAAACATCTAAAGTGCTCACAATTTGGGCCTTGAAAACACTCGTTTTAGGGTAGAACATGAATTTTGATGATTCCTACGTCCTCTCCCATATACATTAAATTCATCATGTCTGACGGGAGTTTATTACGAAAAGTGAAGCTCAAGTTACAAGAGCAGCTTTGGGTCCAGTTATCGTAATTACGACAACAACTCTTGTCACTCAGTGATCAGTGGGCCCCAAAACCCACTCACAAAACTAGTCTCCAAATGATTTTTCCTTGAAATGTAGGTGGTTTAAGATTCTCTTGTTGGTAGTCTAGGGGTAGGTAAAAGTGTTTTTTTTTCATTTTTGCTCAAACTAAGCGGTAATCGGAGGTCGAAACCGATTATGTTTTACTAAAAAGAACATGTCACTACAAGTGACTGGTAACCTAAGTGGGCTTATAAATTTGACATGCAAGGGAATTAATTAAGTTCAAACTACTTAGTTAAGTTTCCCCATAGTGTACCACGTTACCAAGGATCATGCAAGGAATTTCAGGTTTGCAGTATATTTGGGTGTGGCACTCCATGCACATAACTTTTGAGGTTATAATTTTTTTATGTTTTATAGTACTAAATGAAGTAATGTTTTATCATTGGTTGGAGTTACATTTCCTAAAAAAATTAACATTTAATTTCCAAATGCAAGAAATGATAAAAGTGGAATTTAGTACAAGAGAAAAAGGGAAAATCCATACCATTTTTATGCAAAACATCATGATCCCTACATTTGATGAGATCACATCAACTTCAAGTATCCCTACAAAAATTTGTGGATTTTCTCATTCATCTTCACTTTACATCACTAACAAGCGAACTACGAGCCTATCCTCACTCTCTTCCATTCACTGGTTCCACAAAAGACAAACAAAACTTAATTTTATCTTTTTCCTCCATTCTTAACACAAGAGATAAGATTTTGGAAATAGTTATGGAGTTTGGATCTTCTCCTACCCTCTAGGTGCCTATACCTTTCTCTAAACTCCCATTTGGCACGACTTGGGAGAAATTTGGGAACATATATAGATTGGACATTTATTCTACGCCATTTACATTAGCTTGAAAGTCCTAAATCCGTTTCACAAAACCTATTTTTTTGTGCATACCCAGCGATCAAAGCATTCCATAACACCATTTCTTGATGGTAGTTGCAAATGTTATAGAATTTTCTCCAAGCGCAGATTCATTTTAACCCATAGTGGAGTTACTTTTAGAATGGTTACATATGGAGCTCCCTTTAACATAGCCTAGAATGATAGCCTTCTCCTTCTATCTCCAAGCTTTATTGGATGCCTCTGACCTGCTTTTGAAGCTCCACTTCAATTGTGTGTAGGAGCAAAGTGTGCAACACCTCCAACCGACCCTCTCTATCAAGATAGGAATGGAAACCAGATGGTTTCACACAGAGGGAGAGTGAAAGAGACAAAACCTATAAGGCATACGTGGAACAATAGGACAAGGAACTTTTAATGTCTTACTCAATACAACAAAAAATCAAAAAGAAGGTAAACAACAGATAATGGCAAAGAATGACATGCTTACAGTGTACGTAGGACAAGAACTTAGAAGTAGATGAAGTAGGAATCAATACAGGAAAACATTATGCCCCAATGAAGTGCCTCATACCTCCAATCTTCTTCTTCTTCTGCATATAACAACAAAAACAACGATGTATGAATGCCGAAGCTTCCTTTACACCCACAGACAAATGAAAATGCTTCAAACGCATATACAGATCCAGATTAGTCAATTCACATATGCTAAAATGAGGAGATATTTGGTGACAATTTTATTTCCATGTGCAGGATGTTTCGACCCATAATGGACTGATTTTTTACTACTATTAGCATAGCTCCTTTCAGCATAGTTCCCATTAAGTTCTGTTTATTTAATTGTGATAGTGCGCCCAACACCTTTGTCATTGCCACCATCCAATCACTGCTAACTCTACAACGTAGCTTGACCATCCTCGTGGTTGATGCTTCTGGACATCAAATAAAGTGCTTGTATTATTATGCAAGGAAAAGGACAGGTCTGAAATGGAGTTTAGGATGCGCTTCCTTTCTCAGACAACTGACAGATTCTCTGGCAAAGGCGGCTCGGGTAATTAATGAAGGGGCATTACACTATTCTTAGTAGAGAATTTTTTGTTGTTTGTAGTGGTATAGCTTCCATAATTCATTTTAATCCCTCCTTACGTTTTAGATGATGAATGCTTGGTGACCAACTTAGAATTATCCATACTCGAGGAAAATAATGAATTATTTTCTCACGAGCTTATCAATAGAATCATGTCTTTGAAAAATTATTATAAGTGGATTTTTTTGTAAATAATTCAGAGCCTATTTAGATATCACAAAACCCTTTCAAGTCTTTCATAAGGTCAACCTTGAGACAAACCTATTTGATTGGATGAGACGAGTAGAAGCGGCCGAGTTTTATACAAATCACATGTCCAATGGGTTTGACAATCTCTAGTATTGAAATACCATAGGGGAATTAAGAGGCTAGGTAGCTCAACCCAAAGGGAGAATTGAAGGAATAATTTGTCATTGAACCTAGATTCTTGAGTTCAATAGGATAATATCATGAAGGTTTTTCATAAGAACCAATTTGCATGTTTTGGCATGCGAGCTTGCACTTGTGTGAACTCTTTAAAGGAAAACACAAAAATCCTTGGTGAAGTTTTTGACTCTAGTGAAATGGATGTCATTAGGCTCACAATCCAATGTTTAATCCTCGACATGGAGATAGTCCCCTAGAACACATTTTTATGTGTCATACATAATAAAAAAACATTCTTATTTATTTAATGCAAAATCTATTTTAAATGTATTATTTTTCTAAGAATTATTTAAATATACTCTTTGTCACTTAAATAAAAATATTTCTTGCACTTTTGTATATGTTTTTATTGAATGTAATAAGCCCAAAATTGTCTCAATATACAAGATGCTCTAATAATCCATCCTCCTCATTTTGCTTCAAAGGGTAACCCTCTCAATTTTATTTTTTTGGCAATTCTTCAATATAGAAGTGAGATGGATATATACCCTTCGATTTGAAATAAATACGACTTCAAATCGATTAGGAGGTGATATCTCGCGTGGCTTTTACTCTCATCGGTATCTTTGACTTCTATTCAGTGTTTGTTTGTTGCCTTTCTATTCACGTGTTTTAAATACTCCCCACCACGCGGCCAATCATTTCCCACATGTGACAAAAGCGGAAACTGCACATGTTACTCATTCAGATTTTGATTCAAATCGAAGCGTTTTTATATTAAGATTTTCAGAGTAACTTCGTAAGGAAAATCCGGTATAAAAGAAGTGATATCACGTATATGGATTAGCGTCTGAAATGCGTTGGAGGAGTTGGAGAAGAGTATGGAATCAAATACATAAAGATCACTGATTCTGCTTCGACAGCATTGTTAAGGTGCTGTGGAAGACGAAATAAAGGAGCCTAATCTGGTTTTTCTCTCTTACCACCTCTAGAGACATTGGAATTATTCAGCGCTCCTCAGTTCAATAATTCCAATGTCTCCCGAGGTGGCAAGAGGGACTAATTTCCTCTTTGTCAGTTTCAGTCCTCTTCATTTCACAGAGATAGAGATAGACACAAGATTGATGATTCTGTTTCAGCTTCGGTTGAAATGTTATGGTGTGTTAAGGTGTTACAGAAGAGGCAAACAAGCACCTAATCTGGATCTCTCTCTTGCCACCTCTCTAGACATTGCTCAAATAATTCCAATGTCTCCCATGGTGGCAAGAGGGTGTTTCTGCTTCTCCAGTTTCAGGCCTCTTCATTGGGGAGGCGGCCACATTTCCCCTACTTAAACATCATAGTAATTCTTTCAGGTATGGGTAAGTAGCCTATAAGATTTTTCGCTGGATGGAGTCTGTGATTCATTCTCAGCTTTTCTTTCATCATAGTATTTTCTTCATCAAATTCTAGGACAAGTTATTTCATTGGTAAGTAGGATGTTTGTTCATAAATTGCTTTTCTGGTTTATAAAGGACAGTTGAGGGAGTGTTTTTTTTTTTTTTTTTTTGGGCATACATTGGAATGGAAACCATTAAGAAGTGTAAATAAAAACAAAATTATTGCTTCATGCCATCACAATAGCATATTTTGTTAAAAACAAACCTACTTAAGTTAGTTTTGAAATTAAGCTTAATCCTGGTATACAGAATTGACTTCTGCATTTTGTCATGAGTTTTCGTTAGTAAATCATTATCTATTTTAGTCGTGTAACATAAAAGCTACACAAGTTCTTTATTTATATTGGTATTCTTAACGAAAACAGGAAATGATATGATCTACATAATTACGCCTAGCCATTTTACAATGGCAGTCGAGGGTGGTGGTGTGGGCAGGAGGGGTGTCGGGTGTAATGTTCATCAGTATATTTATTTTTTATTTTAATATTAAATTCGATATTTATTTGAGCTTGTGAAGAAGTTTTTTTTTCCTTTGAGAAATCAATCAAAAAATTATATATCTTAAACATGCAAAGGAGCTTGGAGCCTTTTTTTGTTAGAAATATTTTTTCAAATCTTAAAGTTTAAACATTAGTATAGCTAGAGTGACACCATTTATCACTATTCACATGAAAAATTGTGGAAATGGTAATGAAGTTATTACTAATTGTGTTAAGCTAAGAATTCAATATAATTATCTTGAGATTGATATCTACGAACATTTTTCAATAAATGTATTTAAGATATATATACAAGTTATTTATTAATTTAGTGGTAAATACTTGAGATGTATCTTGAGGCATATCTTTTCGTCAAATTTATATAAGTTGTAGCTATGAGTTTGTTTCTTATGGTATTCACCAATGTGGTTCAAAATAAATATTATATGGGTTTATGTCTTGTGGTGTTCACTAGTGTTTGCAATAAAAATAACTATGGTGTTTCCTACCGGACATTTTATTCATTACAAACTCATATAATCCCAATACAACATTACAATCTTATTACTCTCTAAAATTTTTGTATGCTTTCACATACGTAACACAACGGTTTACACTACCAACCACCCAATTCAACGATCTCATTAACATTAATTAGTATCTTTTAACTCTCTAATGTTATATTGATTCTAAATGTGGTTTTTAGACATGAGATGCATGTCTCGGGATTAACCACAAACATTTATTTTTAACTATGTAAAACTAAACACACAAATTTTTAATAGTTAGACCCAAAACAAAACCTTTATCAAAAGAGGAACAAAATATGATCAAGAATACTAATATTGTCAATTTATCTACCAACACTTGACAAAACCTTCTAATTGTAGCTATTTACTACTAGTATCGATAAACCTATATCATCATGTCAAATAATTCTCTCACAACCTCTCCTCATTTGGCATGTGCCTATTGTAGCCATGCAATCTCTAGACATTGCCTAATACATTAATGAGTATCACCCCAAGAATACTTACCCTCTAATCATCCATAACTATAGTGTACTTTTAGAATCATCTAGAAAATACTTAATAACATTGATAGAAACACTATCTCCACCAAGCGTGTAAAATGAAGTATGAAGCATCTATAAAAATATTTCAACTATCCGCACCATTTTCTATAGACAACTCATTGCTCGGAGTATACAAAACTCTATAACATGGAAGAAACTACTTGATTTATCCTATTCCATGAAGGACGAATCTCAACACCTTCCTCTAACAAACGAGTGATGGAAAGTCTATGTACTAAAAACAAGATTTAACTATTATGATCCTCATAAATAATATTAAGATATCAAATTCAATATCATCTAGTAAAATTTTAAAACAAAACCAAAACATGATTGAGATTAAAGAATTAATCATATCTTTGATATGGTAGCTAACTCAGGATAGGTCTTTGCATGCTCTATCAGCCATGTCAATCTCGAGGGGTTTGTAAGCCTTAAAAAATATGCTTGTTTCATATCCTATATCGCCAATTAGAAGTGAATTGTTACATTATAAGGATCAGAAGCATATTGCACATTTTCAAACTCAAAGCAATACCTTGAGTGCTGGTTACTATCAAAGTTTCACCCATTATACAATTTGAACTTCTTTTGCAAATTTTAATGCATTTTCCTTAAAAAAAAATGATTAAACATAAAAACATAGATATAACTTTTTCTCGAAGGACTCATATGATAAAAACCCTAAAAATATGGTGGTCACACCATATTGTACAGAGGCACTTCTTCTTTCCCAGTATACCGAAAACTAATTCAAAGTATACCGAAAACTGAAGAAAAGTCGTCTCACCACTTTGTACAGAGGCCCTTCTTCTTTCCCCCTCCGTGTGGAACAAAATCTATTTTTAAAACGGGGGAGTCTGAAGAGGAAAAAGCCATAATAATAAGTATAATTCCTTAGTTACTTATTAGGAGTCCTGAAATTTTATATTTTGGCCGATACAGGGGCGCTGTCTGTAAAATGGATACCGATTCTTTGTATTTTGTGCTTCTGTGCGGGAATGCTTTTCACAAACAAGTATGTGATCCCCTTATAAAATTCTTTTCTGGTTTACATAAATGGTTTTTACTGCGATCCGCAATATTTGATGTTTGAAAAACTCGGGTTTCGTGTTATCGTGTGAATCGTGAAATGTTAACTGGAACTTATAAATTTTCGATCCAGGGGCACTAGATTTGGAATTATTGTTCTATATTTGTAATTGTTGGACGGATATTTGAAATATTTGGGTATTACACGAAACTGTTCAGAGTGCTCCATAAATTTTCTTTTCTCACACTCGAATTCTAATCCTTTTTGATTGGTACCTGAAGAGTAGTGGTTAGAAAAATGATGTTGCCGATCCTTTTTTTTTATTTTTGTTCTGGTGGAAGAACCCTCTTTAATTATGGAATTCTTTTTGTAAAGTGCCAAGATCTGAGGGGTGATTATTCAGTTAAATTCTAGGGCTCACCCCTAATGATATAATGTGGGCCATTTACAACAAAATTGGAATTTCATCAATCGAACCAAAAAGCTTTATATTATAGGCTATTAGTCATAATAGCATTCCCATCCTATGTGATTGCAGTTTTGAGGGCCTTTTCCTTCTTTTATATATAAAAAACATTTGGCCATATTTATTACTGCAATTGTATTTTTCGGGTTTTATTTTAATTGTATGTGCCCTAATTTCCAATAAAATCTTCCTTTACACATTTCTTTTCTCGTGGGGTTGGCTCTTCCCTTTGTATTTGTAGGCTTTGGAATTACTTGTATTGGATATTGTAGAATTCCTTGCGAGATCTAGGAAGATAAATAATCAAGCACGAAAGAACAATAAAGATTTATAATCACCGAGAAAAGAGAGTGTTGTTAGAAGGAGATGACAACAACTAATAATCAGTAGTTAACTCAACAGGAAGACTATTGAAACTAGTAATCTTAGGTTACCGTAAATAGGTGAACAATAACACTATTGTTGCATGAGTTAGCTTACAAGTTGTCCCTTGATTACAAAGGAACAAAGACTAACACTCACACCTCCCCTTAAGTCTAACTCGGGAAACAAAAAAGAGGAAAGAGGAAAAACCATGAGAGAACAAAACCCCCCCTTAAACCTAACTAAGGAGAAAAAGGCCTATAGAGGGAAGAAAGATGGGTTCTGGCATCAAGGCCATTTTAGGTACCCATTTACATATAAAATACCCTCACAAATATAGAGAGAATATATGAATCTCCCCATAATGAAAGAGCTCATGTGCCAATGAAGAACGCTTGAAGACAAAATATGATCCACTTCCTGTAAACAACATTTCTCCCTTTAGAAAGAAAAGGATCCATTGGTGATTGGAGAAGCCAATCCAAAATTATTAGTGATAATGGAATCCAAATCTAGGTGATGTGTGCCTCGTAAAACTATTCACATGTTGGAAAGCATTGATGGCAATCCAAGATCTTGTGAAGATTGATCTAGAGCAAGTTGCAAAGGCAAAGAAGATGGTGGGCCAAGAACATTGATGTAGCTATCATCAAAGAGGAGAGATAACCCCTCAAATGTGTCCTCCAAGTCTAGAATGCGAGTCTCCATAAACAAGTGTGAAACTCTTGTCAAGAGATCATCCCAAAAAGATGAATCAGAAGACTATGAAAGCTCTACCGCAAAATACCATTGGAAGCTTTCAAAGAAGCATCACATAACTCGAAGTAGCAGCGGATGGAAGGACAAAAGAGTGGCTCTTAAATGGAAGACATATGTCTTCAATAGTGTCATCTAGATCCGAAATTAGGGATTCTACAAACAAAAAAGAAATTTCTGGTAGAAATTGTTCCCAATTGACTGAATCCAAAAGACATAAATGATCCCATTGCAAAGAATCACTAGAGGCTCTTAAAGAAGCATCTCTAGAATCTAGATTTGCAACAGGTGTTGTTGATGAGGAATCAATGAATTGATCATCCATACAAGATTTTTCCACATTAGATGAGGCAACATAAGTCTCAATATCATCATTGGCCTGGTTCTCTAAAGAAACATCACTTTCAGATGAAGATTTAATGTCTCCATACAACTGTCGGATGGTGATCCAAGTAGTGAAAGGACACTTAGTGTGTTCTATGTGATGTAGATTATCCTTAGGAATAGTAAGACATATTATTCCACAGACAATGTCATTATTATTAAGCCATGCATTCTTTTCATCAAGGTCACTTGGCTTTGGAATGAGTTCGAGGAGATAGGGCAATAGATCCTGCTCAAGGTAGTGATTCTTTATCCCTTTTTTCCAAGACAAATAGTTCTCTGAAGCTAGCCTAAAGAAAAATGATGAAAATTGTGTTGAAGAGACATGATTAACCCCCTATAAATGGAACTTTATCCCAATTCAAGATTATAAAACATGTATAATCCCCCAATAATGAATGCAAAAATTCATAAAAAGAAACCTATCCTTCAAAGGAAAAACATAGTGGATGATATATGCACTTCAAATAGAGTCTAAAAGCTCCAAATCACGTCTCTATATGCCACCAACATGCATAGGATATAAGGCTATATGAGAGCTCTCCACCTACACTTTTTAAAGCATAGACCTATCAAATATAAACAACAATATGCAAATTAATTGAACAAAGCTTGAACAAATTCAAATCCCTGCCTTCATTTGGAAGCTGCAGAAAATTTGTTCACCATCCTGGCCTGAAACTATCTCCAACAAAGCTCTGATACCATGTAGAATTCCTTGTAGATCTAGAAAGATAAATAATCAAGCATAGAAGAACAAATTCGCACAATCTGATTTTATTCTTATTCAAGTAAAGATTTATAATCACTCGATAGAAAAGAGAGTGTTGTTAGAAAGAGATGACAACAACTAATAATTTGCAGCTTAATCATGTAGTTAACTAAATAGAAGCACTATTGAAACTAGTAATCTTAGTTTCTGTAGTTAGGTGAACAATAACACTATGGTTGCATGAGTTAGCTTACAAGTTGTCCCTTGATTACGGAGGAACAAAGACTAACATTAATAGATATTGATACCTCTGTAGCTATTCTATAATTTAGATTGATCTAGAGAATTTAGATTTGGGTACGTTTGTCCTCCTGTCACAATGCATTCTTAAGTCCCATCAACCCCGTTTAGATCCCCAATGAATATCAACATTATTTCTTTCTTTCTAGGGTTTAAAGGAAACATTTTATATTGACAATATTTATTTAATCTTTAAAGGCAATATATACGAAAACTTTTCCACATTTCCTATATTCTCCATTTGTTTTGCGGGATTGTGATTTTTTCCATCTCGGTCGAGATAAATGGATCTGCTGACTTTGTGGGATATGTTATATAAATTTTCATTGCTAGTGTCCAAATGAATTAGGATTACATGTAATTTTAGGCACTATTCTTCAAATGTTTTTATTTTTCATTTTTCCATTATTTCTTGTCGGCATGAAATTTTATATAATCTATATATCCTATGTGTTTTCTTTGCACCTTATTTATACAATGCGTAACTATTTTGATGATTTTTCAGGAGTTTGATCTAAAACATTGTTTAAAATTAGCCTAGATGGTGTTTTTCGAAGTCGCTCTCCAATACTCTATTCATATGGACCGTGGAAACACACTATATCTCATATTTATGATTTATTGGCCTTCATTTTTCTTATCTTTTATCAACAATTATTTGATATTTGGGAGAACATTTCCCCATGCTAGGAGTACTATATGATGTCACATGGAACAAGAATTTGTTTTGTAAAAACTCTCATTGTTTCCTTTGTTGAGAGTTTAATGTATTTATTAGGTCAGACAAGTTTCATTTGAGATCAGTTTATAAGGACACATATTAGAAGTGCAATAGGAAACAAACGGATATGGAAACTTGAAACCAAATCCACGGGAAAGGAAATCCTCAAATATTGTGGCTTTTATATCATTCATTGTTCCAAACCGTAATGACCAAGATATTTTTTGGGGCGGGGCTTAACCTATACCTGAATCTCCTATTGATCGTATTTAAACCTTACTCAAATACTCTTGTGCACTATTTCAAAATGATGTCGCTATAAATGTATCTTTTCTGTGACTACATCTGATCATGTTCTAAGCATGGCCACCCAAATGAATCTTTACGAAATAACACGTGCTTTTACTTTTCTAATGGGAAATGAGAACTAGCTATGCAACAGGTGTAGAGAAATTGTTACACAATATTTCTCATTTGATTGTCTAGCAACTCTTTAATCTACTCATGGCTGATTCGTAGCTAGAACATGAAAAGTAAAAGGTGCAAGTTTCATATTACAAAGCAATGTGATGCAACAATTGTACGTTAAAAACATGCAGGGGTTTTATTTTTGTTATATGGAAGCATATGGTGAAACAATATGATGTATCTTTGGTGGAATATAAACCTATCCCCATCTTTTGGTATACTAATGTTGGATTTTCTATATTGTGGGCGTGGTTGGAAGATGAAGTAATGACAAATAATGGTATGCTTTCTAGAGGATTTTCCGTGAGGTTGCATGTTGATTTGAAGTTAGCTAGGTGTTTAAGCCTCTGTATGGGAAAATCCTTAATGAGAGGAGATATTTTGTATGGGACACAAGCTAGGAAATGGAAGTATTAGAAATGTCTATATTAGGCGATGGGAAATTAGTTTATAATAAGTGAGTAGTGTTGATGTTGAGTTAAGATGGATTCATCCGGTAGATTGTTAGATCTTGAGGTACGCAGTGTAGGGGTCTACACGGTCGAGGAGATCACCAACGTATAGGTTATCATAGATCTGTATTCTATCATTTTTATTTAAATCTACTACTATGAATAAAAATGATTAACTCATAATATTCTCATAATCTGAAAACCATGCATTAAATCTAAATCAGTAGTAGTAACTTGTCTTCCTTGCACCAGCTCATTTGGTATCATGGTGTACTTATGTTTAAATTTGACATTGGTTTATTTCCACGGATATATTATTATGTTACCCCAATTGCTTTTTCTTGATGTGCATGCTCCAATGTAATTAGACACTATTTTCTATGAAACCCTCGTGTTTTCCAAACAAAGTGTTTGGAAAATTGCAAGATTTTTTTCTATTTCAAGATCTTTGTGGAGATCTTTTAATCTTATGGGAAGGTAAATGTCACTTACGATCATCCTTAGTTTTCATTTAGAATGGGATGGGGGACCCAAAATAATATAGCCTCTGTAGAATTATTGAAACTCTACTATTTCATCTAATATGTACACAACGGAAATAGAGCAGATAAAGAAAGGCGTGTAGAACGATACTACAATATGTAAGATAAACATTATTGACCCATATAAGACATCTAGAAACTACTCTGTTATTTTAATGTAACTAATACTTACTTACATTTCACCCACTATCCTCTCATAACCTTGCTCAAAACATATTTCCTATTAACTACTATCCTCTGTTTATCTCTTTCAATCTACGTACATGCTCTTTAAACATTCAAGGCAGCCACACACATATTCGGGGTTCATTTTAAGAAATATATGGTAAATAGAGGTGGAAAATCCCAGTGAATATACCTAGAACCACTTTTACCGGAAAGAAATTTTCTTGGGTTTCAAATGAAATTTTTACGACATTTTTAGGAGAGCCAGTCCCAGAGGCAAGTTTGGTATGCATTACTGATAGACTATGTTTTAACTACGCATACATAGAAAATAAGTTTTTTTATGCATAGTTGACCCACACAACAAGGCTTGTTGATGCGTGTCAATGGAAATTGTTGACACGCGACAAAATTCATGTTGACACGCCGACAATTCCTGCCGATGCACGCGTTAATAATCCTTGTTGACGTGCACTAATAGTTATTGGCGCCGACACGTGACAAAAAAAATTTGTTAACACATGTCAAAAAACCTTGTTGTCATGTGAAAGAAAGAGTTGTTGACGTGCATCGATAAGGTTTATTGTCGTGCGTTAGCAATAACTTATTGACACATGAAAACAAGGCTTGTTGTCATATGTCCTTAGCTCCAAAACCCTAATTTTTTCCCTATAAAAACTCGGATCATAAATGTTTTCTCCATTCTCCTAGTGCTGGTCTCAACGCTTGTAACTCCCACTCCTAAGACGTCAACATAGCAATGAAACACAACATCCTCCAAGTCTCGAATCTCTACCTCACCTTGTCATGATCATTTAGCTTAAGCTCAAGATCAAACAAAAGCTCAAACTAAATAGGAAACCCCCCAAGTCCTACCCAAGGGAAAGATTCAATACAGGAGCTTGATGTGCCTACACATTTATAATGTTTTGCAAATGAATGAAAATTACAAGGATTGGGTACAAGCATGTGATTTTGTAGGGTTGGTTAACATGCCCCAGTTTGAGATAGATCATGACATTCTTAACTACCTCCTCTCCTTGTTCAATACAGAAGATGGAAAATTTACTGTTACTTTGGATGATGGTCGTATGTTCAGTTTTAGTGTTGATCCAAATTGACATCCATCGATTGTGCCTTGTTTTAAAGATTCCCCCATAGTAACAACCAAAACAACCCTTACTAAAGATGATAAGATTTGCCTAGAATATTGTTTCAGTTTCCATGTTGATTGTACGTGTAACATGCTTTCTTTTGTATGATTTTTTATTGTGATATTAATTCAAATTGTGGTTAATTCAACATAAAATGATTTTTTTGTGGCTCATGTCAATAAATCAATATGAGGAGTAGATACAAAAGGAATTACATAACACTTTCTTGCTACCATGATTATTTTTTTCAATCCAGCAATTGTTCTCGTAGGGTCGGTAAACTGAAATTCTAGATTGGGGTATTGCATAGATTCTTTCATCGATGGGAAAGTGAAGATTTTATTGGTGCACATTTTTATCTAATAAGATAAAAGATGACATTGCAAATGTTGGACTTGCTGAAAAACCAGTTATTCATTCCACTATCTCCTTGGTCTTTATTACGAGGTGTATTATACTTTAAAAGGCGAACCAACTCCCACTTGCATGCTAGCGACACAATGAATCATTTGTCAATTCCTATTGAAGAAAAATAGGTTAATAGTTTATGTTTCGATGTTAGTAAGGTTATTGTCTTGATTTTTCACTTGTGTGACAAATCTTCTTCTCTCTAATAACATTATGTACTTCTGTTTTCATCTTTACCATATGTAGAGAAGATTTTTTGAGGCCCTTCCACGAAAAAAAGAAGCATCAAGAGGAAGAGGCCAACAACACACGAGTCATCGGGATATTTCCAATCTAAAAGATTCTCCCTCATCACCTAACCCCCAAACATTTGCGTTGGTTAAATGACCGAGACACAATACCACGAATATTCAATATAGGTTTTCTTACACTTACCATTTGGTATTTACTATTTACCATTTACCCTATTGATTTGGCGTGTAGATGTTACGGTACTTTAGAATTTTCACATGCTTCTCAATAAGAATCACCCACTCACTCAGTCCAATCGTGTGCATTTTTCTATGCTCAACTATAGTAAATGCAACACCCTACTCCACCATACATATCACCCACAAATCCAACACAATCAATTCAAAATCCGACATGTCCGCATCCTGTACAACCACAACTTTCCCTAAACAAGGTATAACTTATTGCTTTTTTGTACTTTTTAATAGTTTTTCATATAAGTTAGTAATGATTTTGTTCTTGGAATTTACAGTACATTGCAGTCCTTTTCCGTCTATTCAAACAATGCCACCGCCACATCCTCCACCAACAACATCATTACAATTCAAAATTCCCACAAGAGGTTCAGGTAAAAATACCATTGGTAAATGCATGATGTCAATTTCGCCCCTAATGAGACAATAACGATTCCCTCCGAATTTCTAAACTTGTCTTTCGGTGGTGTGCCTAAAGACAATGGGAAAATCAATTTTAAATGAAATAAATTTAGATGAAGATTATTTGGGCATTGATAGAAATGACCCAACAAGTTTTTTTAACACACGCAATATGATTCAAGGCCTGCGGTATATTTCCATTTCGATGTACTTTATTTAACATTGATACATATCAATTTCTTGTCTCTTTTTAATTTTTATCACATACAATTTTAATATTATTTTATTTTATCACAAATAGGATCAGGGCACCCAGAGGTAAAAAAAGGCAGTAGACGTTGCTCGACCCAAAAGCCCCCATACCTCTCCATCGGCAGCATCCTCTTCGGATACAGATAGTGAATAGTTTACATCATTTCCTTTGAGAGCTTGATTGGTTATGATTGTGAAGCCCATGTCAAAGAGTTTATTATGTCTCATATAACTTAGCTCATAGAATGGGAGCGAAGGGATGAAGTATTAATCAACGAGTTAAACATTCATTATGATAACCATTGGAAAATGAACAATTTATATGCTGCAGTCCAAAATCAACCTACGAAGATGGATTCCTTACTCAACCAAGCAAAAGGTGGGACTATCACATATAACAATAGTTATAAAGACAATGTTTTAGATAAATTTTGAATAAATTAGAAAATATTAGTTTTGAATCCCATGCCTATTTAAACAAATGGTCAAAGGAAAAATATTTGGTTGCAATCACAAATGCGAAAAGAGATAGAGCTATTGTAAATATTATCAATTTCAAATAATATTTTTATTAATTTCTTATTTTAGTAATATGTTTAATTGAGCTCAATGTTTTTGTTGCAGTTGAAATATGAAAACTTAAAGAGTCAAGCAAAGGTGTTCCAAGTTCACTTGGATACCGCTAAGAATAGTTTATCCACATCAATGAAGATGAAGGAAAATATTTTTTTGTTAACAAACAAAAAATACACTTAAGTGGATAATTAAAGTGAATCGCTTTGACCCGGAGATTTTGTTCAAGGCAAAGGCAGCTACAAATCCTTCTTTGGCATCCCATGGAGATGCTTTAAAGGAAGAAGAAGCAATCATAAAGAATATAGACATTTTTGTGGAGGATCTTGTTAGTTATGGAATTATTGAAGCAAAGAATATAGGAGTGAAGCCATTGGGAAAAGCGACACAAAAGTCACTACAAAAACTGAAAAGGAAAGTGTCAGTGGGTCTGGGGAACTTGTTAATGATTGAGAAAATAGTCTAGTGGGTGTGGGGAACTTGAAATATTTTATATATTGAATTATGAAACTTGAATATTTATTTAATTTGAAGAATTTTGGAGTTGAATATACGATGCAATGGTTTTACTTTTCATGTAATCTCATTTTTTACACGTATTATGTTGCAATCTAGATTTTTATATGTTGTTATATAGAAATTATAGATTGTATATGATGGTGTTTATGTTTGATATGGATGTGATGGTTACGAATATAATAGTGATAGATGATAATGGATTTAAACATTAGACATTATTAATTCTCTTCCAGTTAATACAACAAAATATTCTTCTCTCTACTTGTAATGATGATAGATTTAGATGTGGATGATGACATTAGAGTAGATATGGATGATGATGAATTGTATTTGGACATAGATGTAGCTACTAGGATCATGGATGATGATAATGGATTTAAATGATTATGTTTTAAGAAAATTTAGAATGTGGTATGACAGTGACGAGATGTGATAGATTTCTTTAGACATTATTGATTCTCTTCCACTTAATACAATAAAATATTCTTCTCTCTACTTGTAAAATTTGAACTCGTATTAGGTTTCTTAACATTCAAACCTTTTGAAATCTTCTTCTATCTACTTGTAAAATTCAAACTCTGTATCAGGTTTCTTCACATTTAAACCTTCTGAAAATATTCTTCTCTCTACTTGTAAAATTCAAACTCTGTATCAGGTTTCTTCACATTTAAACCTTCTCAAAATATTCTTCTCTTTACTTGTAAAAGTCGAAATCAGTATTAGGTTTCTTCACAGCTTAAAACTTCTCAAAATCTTCTTCTCCCTACTAGTAAAATTCAAACTATGTATCAAGTTTCTTCACATTTAAACCTTCTCAAAATATTCTTCTCTCTACTTGTAAATATGTGCTGATATCAAAATATGTCTGGAATGCATTTTCTTTAATGAAGAAAATCTAGTTATTTACAATGCGATGTTTTATGGGAATATCAATTTTTACATGTAATTTAATTGACTACCTCATTTATGATTTCACATGACCTGAGTACATTCAATATTTCATGTAATGATTCTCTTCCACTTAATACAACAAAATATTCATCTCTCTACTTGTAAAATTCAAACTCTGTAACAAGTTTCTTCACATTACCTTTGTAACAATTTTTCCTTATCAAAATATTCTTCTCTCTACTTGTAAAATTCAAACTCGTAAGAGGTTTCTGGTTTCTTCACGTTACCTCTAATTGCATGTTTTGGTTTCTTCTCATGGAATGCATTTTATTTAATGTTGAATATTTAGTTATTTACATCTAATTACGATATTTAAAAATTAGTATTCCAAAATGCATGCCACAAACACTACATCAAAGCATTTTCCAAATACCAAAATAAATTAAACATGATTGTTAAATTCTAGGTGTGATAGGGTTTAAGGTACCTCTAGTCTTATAGATGGGTGACAATCAATATGGAAACAAAATGGTAAATCTTCCTTCACAATGAGCTAGGCGACCTTCGAATCCAGAGAACTCAACACAAAAATTGATTAGTATATAGATGGGTAAGTTGCTGAGAATGTCAATCCCTAGAAGTGAGAGTTTCCTTGGATGGATGTCAACCAATGTTTTTGATAAAGAAAATATGAAATATTGATTGAGTAGATGAAGGGAGAAATATAAACAGCAATGTGATGGAGATAAACTAAAATGTAGATATGACCTAAAAATAAAATAAAATCGTAACTCATGTGCATGTCAATGGTGACATAAGTGTCAAGATGCGGTTTCTGAATCGACGGTGCATGACTAGAGAAGATCAACTAGAATTCGGAAGATACTAAGAGTGGAAGAATATATAGGTCTAAACTTTGAAGGCCTTGCAAATTAGTATTCCAAAAATGCATGTCACAAACACAACATCAAAGCAATTTGAAAAATCAAAAATACCAATTAAATAAAACAAATTTTTATAAATAATTGTATTTAAATAAATGTAAATATATATACATGTAACATCTTCAATGATAACTAGAGATAAAACAAAAAATGTTCAAAAGCCTCCTCATAGTCAATATTTGCATCTACAGAATTACAATTGTATTACGTCTAACTATAAACAATTATATTCGAATCTATTAATATGAAATTGAATAAATAACAACAGTTAAAATGTAAGGTGAAAAAATAAAAGTAAGGTCAAGGTGATACCTATTTAAAGCTGAAACAATCAATTTTCAATAGATTCTTCATAGTCGATATTCGCATCTGCAAAGTTTGAAGACACTAATTCCAGTCTCATCATTGAGAACATTTGTACTTGTAGTTGTATTATTTACACCTCTTCTTTCGGAAAGGGAATTTCAATGGGAAATTGTTCTGTTGAAAGGAAAGGTTTCCAAGGAGTAGTGAGAAACATAACACCTCATGCAACTTTCAAGATTTTTATCCATCTTGTTTCTCAATTTTGATTTTATAAAAGATAAAGCACTGAAAACACTTTCATCCTCCATAGATCTAAAAATCATTGTTTGGCACAACTCATTTAATTGAAAATATTCACTGATGTCTTCCTGTAACACACTACTTTGGTATATTTTTCTCCAAAGCCTTGTAATAACACCACTCTCGGAAGGTTCGTCTAACAATTTAGGTTGGTACCTCGGTGTGGTCAAGCAAATCAATATTCAATATACCTTTGATTTCAATACCCTTGACCTCTGACGTCTTGGTGAAATGATCCATTATTGTACCCATGGATTTATGGAAAAGCTTACTTACAAAATCTGCATGACCACCTTCAATATTCCAAAAATTGGATTCATCACACCCATAGCTTCAAGAATTTTATCTTTGCTGAAACATTCTCTAATTTATGATGATAAGGATTATGTAATTTTTCTAAGTTTTATTCTTGTTTCAACTGTAATAGAATCAAATAGATTACGTGTCACATGAACTTCTTCTCTTTTTGATCCTGTAATATCTTGACATTTTTGCAAAATGTGCAGTGGTATCTCTCTCCCATTAACAATGATACATAGGTGATCATGCATATTAAATATCAAATAATTACTGAGATTATTAAGATCTAATAAAACTTTCCAGTTATAAAAAACACATGTATCAAAACTATCTGGGGAAGTGTACAAGACATCAAGACTTTGAAATACCATTTTTCTCATCCATATAAAGTCAAAAATATAGATTAATCTCTCTTATGCATGCTTCATCAATGTATTGATCTCCTTCAACATTGGAAGAATGCCAACTAATGTAAGAAATGTTTCCAAATTAGTTTAATGGAACAATAAGTCCCTTTCCTCACAACATCATGAAGATATTTGTGCATGAAACCAACCAAGGATGGATACTCACGAATTTTCGCATGCGAGCACATACAAAGAAATTGACCTTGTCTCAACATCCTTCGAAATTTTTTTCCATTTGTAATTCCAATTGAAATTTTTGAAATCAAGAAATCGCTTTGAGATGATTTCCATATAGGCATGCGAGTTCTCGATAAGGTCTTCTACTTTTACAAAATTTTCATAGTTGTTAACCATTTTATATGTTAAATTCATTCTCAGTGAGCCATACAAAGAATTGCTAGCATATAAGGGGCCACCGTTGTTTGCAATCAAAACACAACCTAGTTTGGTGACCCGCATGACCGATGCACCATTTGCTCCAACACAAACCAAATTCATAGAAATTTCATAATCAGTCATGCTAACAATATATTTCAAATGAGAAACAACTATTTTATATAGGTTTTCGGCATTGAAATTTTCAACCATTTTCTGTACACCCAAAGTAGATGCGGTGTCCTTATATGATTTTATAAAGTATAAATGTGGATACATACCCATGTGGTGTTTCAATCATTGTCACTTCATCAATTGATAGAGAGATAAACTTTGCATTTTTACACTCTCTTTCAAATATTCCTTCTCTATCATTGCAAGGCATTTAGCCATTTCCCATGCATTGTTGTCTGACCAATGAGACTGAGGAACGTTGTGCATTCCATTATATTGATACAAAACTTTGAAATCAAGGAAATTTGAAATCGGTCTTCCTTTCTTAAGGATGTGGAATAAAGTAGAGAATTGTATGATTTTAGCATGCAAATTTTATTGATTCATCTTACCAATTTGCGATGTGATTGTTCCACCCTTTTCCACGAGATGTTTGCGTCTTTTCTGCTCTGCTTCATACTCTGTTGTGCTCTGCATTTATTTAACATGCATGCATTCTTTTTCAGTTTTCCATCTATGTGTTTTTATTTTCTGGCCATCCTCTCCCGTTACAGTCAAATATTGTTTTCCACAATGTTTTTCAATTGTGTCCAACTTCAGTTGCATTTTTTGTTGCTTTCCCAATTTCCACGTACATATTATACATGTACATTCGATGGGATATCTTCTCGAATTAGTTGGGTATGTACAAGTTTGATAAAAGGAAATTTGGTAGCCCACTCAAACTTGTATGTCCTCCCAAGTGTTCACATATTCTTTTTTGTTTTCAATGTTTTACTTTTACGAGCAGAATTTTGAGGAATATCACAATTATTTGGTTTCCTCTTTCGTGAACCAGAATTTGCATTTGATTTTTGTGTTACATTTTGCTAAGTATTTGTATTAGTGATATCTTGATGCACTCCTAGTTGCACCTCAATAGGAATATCTTCAAGCTTTGACATCTCAACAGAATATCTTCA
Source organism: Taxus wallichiana var. yunnanensis (assembly GCA_018340775.1). Classification (NCBI taxonomy): domain Eukaryota; kingdom Viridiplantae; phylum Streptophyta; class Pinopsida; order Cupressales; family Taxaceae; genus Taxus; species Taxus wallichiana. The sequence continues at coordinate 925,018,246 of CM031239.1, read as the reverse complement.
AGCTCTCGCATGGTATCATCATAGGTGTCATTTGGTTGATACTGTGTAGAATGCATGTCCACTTCAATAACACATTCCACACAGGCTCTATACTTTGATTGATTCCACTAGTCATTGTATGGGCGTTGGTGGTTGTGGTATCTCAGAAGCGAAAGTTTCCAAAATACTTGAATAGGGAATTCTAAGTTTTTTTACTTTTTGGGTCTTGTGAGCACTAGCAACTTTCATTGTGCTAAACAGTGAAGTTGAACCCTTGTCGTGCGTCACTAACCCCTTTTCACATGTTAGCAATACTTCTATCATGTGCCGCAATACTCCTATCAGCGTCGCCAACAACCGCTTGTCGTGCATCAACAGACTTTTACCGTGTGTCACCGAAAACTATTATCGTGGCGTCAAAGAAAGAAACCTTGTCGTGCGTTAGCAAAGAAACATTTTTGTGCATCAACAGAAAACACTTATCGTGCATCAAAGAAAGAACCTTATCACACATCAATAGAATACCTTTATCGTGCATCGATGAAAAAAAAAAAAAGCAAGGCCAAGAGAGAATCCTTTTCATGTGTCAACAAATATCCCTTGTTGCTTGTCAATAAATATCTCTTGTCACACGTCACCGGTTTAGGATTGTTGTAGCGTCCGATGGTTTAAGTCTATCATGCATCGGTGGTTTAGGCTTGTCGCTGATCGCGAATTTGATCTACATTATGTATTGGTGCTTTGCATGATCACGTTGCTTTATATGCCTACCTCAATATGCTAGTAGTAAGTTACTAGTATACTACCTCGGAGAATAACCTAGGTTTATATAGGAGATGTTTTCAATGGTAGGTGAAGTCAACTCCTAAAAAAATTACGTTGTAAATTTTAAGCGAACACGACACTATCCCGCTCCAAAAATTTTGCCTTTTCAAATTTTCCTAGAATGGAATGTTCACCAAATTATGAATATTCGCCACTAAAAAAATCCTGTTCATATTTAACTAACTCACCCATTATTTTTCTCTACTCTAAGTTATAATTTGATCTTCTATTTACAATTCCATGTACCTAGCCTCCGGCTTTCCCCTTTCTTCTTTACAACTAAACCCTCATTCACTAATTTTGTTCCCAAGAAAATGGTTCCTCCTTTACTCATATTTAACTTCAAAACCCCCTTCCCACTAGGAAATTAAATGTATGATAATGTAAAATAAGAACCCTCACTAGGGAGTCATGAAAAACCACCACCCACAAAATAATTGTTCCATTAAAAGACAAAAACTACTCCCATCAAACACCCTGCGGACATTCTCGACAACGATGTTGTCCTTCTTCACCTGCTTCGTTTCTTCAAATGCTTCATGTTTTCCTCTACCTCCATGCTTGACTCTGCCACATGTGCCAACGAATTGAATGGAAAAATTTTTGTTCTCTTGGTCGTTGCCTTCCATCACTAAGGGCTGCTGGTCAAGCTTGAAACCCATCCCGGAACTGTGTGTCTACTAAAACAAGAAGAGGAAAAATGTCTGGGTAGGATTCACCGAGAAATGTTTGACACTAATTGCGACATGCCCTGATACATTTAAATTCACATTCAATTATTAAATATGATGCGCATAACCAATATTTTGATATAAACGATGTCTTACTGCTATTCGATTTCGATGTATGTCGAAATTCAAAAATATTTGGGCGTGGATTTGTGGGTTGCGGCCATGGCGGGGGCAAGGGATGTCATGCCCTAGGAATTCTGCAGGTGTTCCCATATGTCATTGATGATTTTGGCCATTTAAAAGCCCATTCTCTAACCCAGAGAGGAACTGGTTTGCTTTCCACTGCATTAAGATTTGCAAGAATTCACAATCCCTGTGTGCTCATCCGAGCTGATCCGGCTTCACAAAAAGAAGACCATATTAATCTACACAATTTTCCTGAGTTTTATAAATGGAATATTGCAGTATGAGCCCAATCCCAATCCCAATCCCCGCCAACTATGCTTAATTTTGTAAAGGGTGTTATATGATAGCGGTGCACGTACCCATGGAACTCATGACCACCATCACGTGTGTGATTTCTTAGAGGCAAAAACGTGATTTCAACTCTTCTTGCATGAACACATTTTTTAGGGAGAAATATCCACTTATCATGTTTTCCTTTTGACGCTCTTCATTGTTAGATGTTTATGTAACATGCATTCGACCTCCTTATGAATATAAGCTTCAGTTTTCTAAAGAGGCTCTTCATTGTGAGTTTGTAAAATAAAAATTAAACTACAATATGCAAAGTATAATCTCTTTGTAATTGTGTGCATCGATCAATTTTCTCAATCCCGCCGATATTAGGTGAACGGTTCGATGGAAAACTTTATATATTCCCTATACAACAACTTCATAAACCTTTATTTCATATTAGTTTTTTTAGTAATCTACTAATTAATATAATACTATAACACTAACTAAAAAAACCCGCGCTTAGTGGAGTCATGTATTTTAAAGCAATATTATATGTATTGTATATGAATCATATTTAAAAAGGATCAAAAGGGGGTAGACAAAAAAGTATACTAAGACATGCAGGAAATTTGACATAACACTATCTTCATGTCTTCTTTTTCTATGTTTCCCAGCTAATTACATGAATATATTATATTAAATTTATGTCTCCTCCATATTATACCTCTCACAAAGCACAATGTTCATTTTTCTTACCAATGAAGAATATGTATAGAAAAAAATTGGCTTTCTAATCTATCTCAATACATTTCATTCCCTGCACAATACAAACTACCTAATAACAAATAAATAACTAAAACGTAACCTACATTTAAATCCCTTTTGGTATAGATTTTCTCCTTAAGGAACAACTACTAGTTAAAATGATGGGATTTAGAAGATCAACTTCATTCTTAACAAGATTGGACCACTCGATCTTGTGTAGTCTTAATGTCTTGGAAACAATACCCCCTTCACCAAGTCTTTCAAAAAATCAGTATTTTAAAAATATACAAAATTAAGAAAATAGAGGAAGATCTAGGAAAAATGGAGAGGATAAACAAACAAGGGAAAATATAAAATACTAGAAAAATTAAGGATTTGATAACAAAATGACATAGTTACAAGGAACACTATGTTTAGACACAAAATCATGCACTTTAGACATTATTTAGTCCCGGTCTCATACTACTATTTAGAAGGTTTTTGAGTGAAGAAAGTACTAATTAACCTTTGTGTTTTGCCCATTTTTTCTTATTTTATTTTCATCATTCTGACCTTTTGCACCTACATGCCTAGTAAAATGTTGTCACTTTGCATTATTTTAGTCTTGAATGGGGCACCCAGGAGGCTAGTCTTGGGTTGCCCATGGGTGCTCTGTCCCGCCAAGGGTACCCCGATCCTTTTACACTTTTCCACGACTTTTTGGGCTCTTTCTAGTCGTTTGAGATTTTTTTATCTTTTTGGTGGTTGACCATTTTGGGGTTAATTAGGAAATTAGATCAAGAGAACCTATAAATATAAAGTTATGAGACCATAATGAGGGACCAAGAACTAGTCACTACTATCACCCATCTAGATTTGCATCCATCTATTGCATTGGAGATCACTTGCATCCACATAGCTCCATCACAAAGCACAAGGCTAGGACATCTACATCACACACATCATAGGGGAGGATTCTATTCTATTCCATGCACACATTCTATTACATTTTCTACATCTATTTATTGTTTTCTACTTCACAAAGTGTGACTGACACAAGAGCACCTAGGGAACATTATGCACACACTCACGTAACTACATTTGGGTCTGAAATGTAGTTTACCACTCGATTAGTAAGCTCACTTTGTTGTGGCAATGAGGTTAGTTTGACCCATTCATTTGCATTCTTATTTTTTAGGGTTTTGATACTCCTCTTTGGTATTTTGTAGGTCTTCTATTCATCTTGGAATATCAACAACATATGAAGTAAGTATGTCAACGAACTTGATGCGAAAGACAGTGAGGGTTTAAGACCATCTTTCGAACTTGTAAATATAAGTTCTAAAGCTTTTGCATAGACTAGGGCACCCATTTTGCAAAATAGATCACCCATAGGTGCTCCAGGTCCCTCTCCACACACTCGAGTCCAACTAATCAGCCTAGATCCATCCTTTTCGGGGATTTTGCATAGTCATTCCTACTTTGAGATTCTCCAGTCACCTTTGCGACATAGTCTTTGCGAGCATATTTTATTTAGTTGAGTTATTTCCTCTTCTCTCTTGCACATTAGGGTTAACATTTCCTTTTTCATAGTTTCTTGGGTCATTTACATATTTCTTTACTACATTTATTTACTGCATTTACAATTGTTCATATTATAGATTAACTTTAGGGCATATTCCACATATTAGTTAATCCTTTTGGTTAACCCGAATTGATCCTTCACGCTTCTATATTATTCATTCATACTTTACCATTCTAGGGTTTATTCTCCTTTTGTCATGGCTCACTCTCATACTGATTTTACTGAAGAACATCTTAAGGCCATTAATGATCATATTGTTGCACATCCATAAGATCTAGACTTACTTTTACATGTGGCTCATGAGGAGGCTACTAATTTGGAGGGAATCAATGCCTCCATGGCAATACCCACTTCACTTCTACTCAACCACTTGATTATACTCTTGATCTATTTCTACTATTTAGGTTTCTATTACTACTCTTACAAATCATTTTACTCCGCCTTAGTTTCTCATATATGATAATTTTCATCTATTGGAAATCGGACTTAACTACTCTTTATCGTGATCTTCAAGCTAATTCATAAGCTGCAGTGAGGGATACTTCACATACATCATCACCTTTAGATTCTACCTTATTGTTGCATACTCCATTCGCACCTACCATCTCTACTTATCCACTTCCTCCTAGCTTTTTCACCCCTAATCTTCCCATTTTCAATGGGCATGGTGACCCCAACATCATCTTAGAGCGTTTCATGTCGCTTTTCTAGATTTTTCCAATGATCATATTCTTTTAGCTAAACTCTTTTCTTGTAGTCTCCATGATTATGCGATGCATTGGTTTTACAACCTACCTATTCACTCGGTAACTTCATTCACACATCTAGTGATGCCTTCCTTACTCATTTCTCCATCAATATAGGCTCTAAGATCTCTTATGCTCAGCTAGTGTAACTTAAACATGGATCAAATGAACACCTCGCTAACTATGTTTTGAGATATAAGAAAAATCTAGCTAAGATGAAAAATGTACTTGTAGAATCTGAGCTTCAAGACTTGTTCATTTAGATTATTTTACCACCTCTCCAAGAGAGTGTTCTTTTTGAAACCTCTCCTTCGTTTGATCAAATTTTTCATACTCTTAAGCTTTATGAGACCAAACTCCTATCCATAGGCAAGCTTAAGTATTAGGAAAATGATTTGTCCTCCAATAATTTTCCAAACAAGATGCCATTTAAACCATCTTCCACTAAGCCAACAGATACTAAAATCACTATCAACACAGTCACTCTTACTAAAGAGGTTTAGTCACAACAACCTCGGTGCATGTTTAGTAACTTTCCAATGGCTCGATCTCGGAAAGGGACTTGAGACAAATTAAGGAACCCCTCATTAATTTTTATGGCACTCACATGTAACAATTATATGGAAGAAAGTAATGGAGTTAAAAAATGGAAGATCCTGCATTTACACGACTCTAGTATCTTTGGATATTTTGTCTTCTCTCCAAGATAAGTGGATCTGATTCTATTGATCAAAATGGCACTACCGATGAGATAGTTTGGAAAGATTCTTTTGATGGAGATTACACTGTCAAAACTGGTTACACTTCCTTCTTCGCCTCTCTTTCTAGCAATATTAATTGAACCCGAATTTGGATGAAAGAACTCACTCCTAGAGTCAATCATTTTCTCGTGGTTAGTTATAAAAGGTAAAATCCTCAAAGAAGGATAACCTTATCAAATGAGGATTCATTATGCCTAATGGTTCTTTGCCTCTGTCAACAGGATGCTTTGAAAATATCAATCACCTCTTACTTCATTGTGATTTTGCAAGAAATTTACGGGCCGGATCACGAACATTTAAATCTTAACCGGGTTTTCCGATGATATTTTGGAGGCCTGGACCTAATGGAACTCCCCCTTCAAGAATAATTTAATTAGCATATTTTGGCTCTTGATTTTCGCTCATGGGATTTGGAACATATGGAAAGCTAGAAACGGGTTATTTTCGAGAGATAAGAAAACTTCTCTGACGGATATTATTTTCAAAGGTTTCATCAAAGATGTTAAAGATAATGATGTCACCATCAAACCCGCTAAGAGCATTTCCTTCAATAAAGAAGAAATTTCCATTTTCGAGAAATGGAAGATTATTCCTGAAAACCTCTTGAAGAGAGGAACCAAAATTGACAGATCTTTAATTAAGTGGATCCCACCCCCCCTGGGTGGTACAAACTTAACTTTGATGGAGCTTCAAAAGGTAACCCTAGAGCTGCAGGTGGAGGCGGCATTATCAGAGATCACAATGGTAACATGGTGGTGGCTTATGCTGGGCAAATGGGTTACCAAACTAATCACTATGCTGAAGCTCTCTCAGCTCTCTGGGGTATTAGGATTGCTAAGAATTTGTATATTGAAAAAATTCTGATTGAAGGAGACTCTCTTAATATTATTAACAATCTCAATAATAAACACCCCCCCAGACCGTCAAAAGTTTCATTCATGAATCCATAAGTATCTGTGGCACTTTCAACATATGCAACTTCATGTATACTTATAGAGAAGGTAATAGAACCGCCGATGTATTGGCGAACGAGGAGTTCTGAAACACCCATACAAATCTCACCATTTGGAATTATCATGACGCCATCTCGGATAAGCTTGGAAAGATCTTGGAACATGATAGAAATCCTAGCCGTCTTGGTTAGTTGGATTTATTGCAGGCATTATGTCTTTGTGAAGCAGTACACCTTGCTTGCAAACCAGTCACTTCGCCTATCACGAAATCAAAGGAACAACTACCCTTCACATGATTTACGGGTCTTTAATAAGCCTGCATACGAGAGATGTTAGTTTACGGTTTGATCATTGTTGTTAAGCGGCTGCCATTCTTTGTTAGTTTGCTGTTTTTTCATTGCCGTTTAGTTGTTGTTTTGTCACTGCGGCTTGGCTTGCCGCCGCTCTGTTTCGTTTTAGCGTTTTGGAGTTTGGCTCCATTTGATCTCCTCTCTCGTATCTGGATTTTGATCCTTTCTCTCTTCTCTTGCCCTTTCTCTCGGTCTGTTGAGCTTTTTTGTACAAGGGTATAGTCCTTTCAAAAACTAATTTACCAATAATTAAAAAAACTTTGCAATGGCTCCACATCTCATATTGAAACAAATTATCGAAAGAAATCTTATTAATCTTCCCCATGACTCTAGTTAGACCCATCACAACCCAAAGGTAGAACTAAATTGATAACTCCCTCTCGTGATTTTCATCGATGTGTAGAACATTATACAAATAGATGTATCAATATCCCTACAATAATATAAGATCTAATTGATGACAATAAACTAGAGTTTCCCAAATCTACTAGCTCTCCTTCGACCAAGGACAAGGGTAAACTCTTGAGATCTTTAAAAATGAATATCAACAACATGATAAGAAGACATCCAACTCTTCTACCAATCATACATATCACATAGTACCTCCTCCTGGATTAGGAGCTCTATATTTCTTAGTAGCCAACAATGATGCTTTGCCACCAATCATTTCTTTCTTCGACATTGATTATCATGCGAATTTTTCATCTAATCATTTACATATCAATGCATATATTGGCTCAACCTCTATTAAAAACACCAAGGTTGACCCATCATGGCCCGTTAGTGCATGATCTATTTCACTTCTCAAGGCTATCGGCTATCCTCCATCACAAATCGAGTACCCTTTCAACAAACCCTTTTACGTTGATCAACTTTTTGTCACCGTTGGTTCTCATACGCTGCTTGTACTTTTCATTTTAGAAACACCTTTGAAAAATGTGATATGCTTCTCGGTCTTAATTGGATTCATTGATCTTAACATATCATTTCTATGAATTATTTGCGGCTACAAGTTTATTCACAACAATCAGGTCATCTCTATTGATGGTTTATGTCCATCTATGCCATGGTCATCATCTCCTCGCACATCAGTTAGCACATCATCTACTTCCTCTAACACATCACATTCTATGTTGCTCAAATCACAAGATACTCCTAGCTCATCTATTCGCGCATTGTCTACATAACTTGCATCATTCCACTAGTCCTCCACATAGGTGTAGGACCATTCTAGGATAATTTCAGCATCTCGACATAGATCAAAACCTTGGTTTATTCAATATGGGTCTACATCAGCTTCACAATCCTCATCCCATAGATCTCTGTCATCAACGAATTTTGTGATGCCATGAACTTCATCATACATTCATCATCACATGCTCCTATACTTCACTCACCAACACATCATTTACTTGTCATATCACCATTATACGAATATCATCATATGCTTTCATTATCATATACACCGAATGAAGGACCTTCTTCCTTCACCGTTATTGGATAATTCATTCCTATGTACACGATTGGGGGCACAACATCTAATACATCCCCCCACTCACCTTAACATCTATGCATGTCTCGTCTTTAAATTTGCATATGTCATCATCAGCATACTCACCCTATATTTTAGCATTGTCACTATCCTATGATGTACTTTAATTCCTTAGTCCACACTTGAATGCCGAAGATTTAAAAATCAAATGGAATTTATACTCATCATGTGTTCATCCTTAGAAATTTCACCACATAGAATTTATAGGTTAGTGACATACACTTTAGGATAAATTGTCACCCCTATCCTCTGGTAGTGGTATACACCTTAGATCGCATCACCACTCCATTACCATTCATCTCATAGTGATATACGTTTAGGATAAATCATCACTCCCACATTAATTTTGTCATGATATATGATTCAGCTATAGGTTTCATGCACATATCATCTTTTCTAGGTCGCATCTCATCAATACACATACACATTCATCACAATGGATTAGACAAAACACATACTTTGACCATTTCCCAATGATGCACTCTCATCTATAGTTTATTCTTGGTCGTTGAGGGGGAAAACTCAATGAACCTCACTATGTACACTTCCATTCATTCAAGGGAGCTCACGTGGCTCCTATCACTCCTTTTTTCATTCCATTCCATCCACCCACAACATACTACACATTATGGTTGCTTTTACTCTTGCTTACTTGTTTTTGTTCATGGTCACTTTATTACACATACTAGTTAGATTACTTATATGTCATTTATCTATATCATACACACATGCATGTTCATGTATTTTTCTAGTTATGATCATAGATATAGGTCTCTTACATGTAGCATGGATGCTCACCTTCTACTCTTCCTATACTTGGTCGATGGGTGCATCCACATTGATCTCTTCTAGGTTCTATTGTTTCATTTTGTATTTAATACTTTACATTAATTAGTTCTACACACTTTTGACATACTAGTTATCCTTCTAACATCCTAACAGTGCTTCATGTGTAACATTTTTATGCAAGGATATTTTCTTCCATACTTGTTTGTTACATTTTCTGTTACTATTTGTTCTTGTATGCGGGCCTTGCCCTATGTTTGGTGTGCACACTTGTTTGTTGTTTGCATCCATGATGGCCTTGCATGTCTTGCGACATTGTGAGTGATGTCCCATGTTTGCAAACTACTTTGGCAATATATTTTGTCTTATTGTGTGTTTCCTGCTTTGTTTTGTAGCTTATACATTGCTTTCTATATGCATGCTTGTTCTTACTAACACTTGTCTTTTGCTAGCCTTCTTGTTTATGTGTGCCTTGGTTTCTACCAAGTGAATTCCCTTTCCCTACGAGTTAGAGTTTTAGGGTACATGTAGTTGGTCCTCTTTTGGGGCCACATTTCTCCTATCAGTGACGTCCGCATGCACCCTCTAAGAGGGAGGCATCATTTGGGGTTTTTCTACACACTACACAAATATTATAAACTGGTTCGGTTTAGTTATATATAATGAGTGGGTTTAGACCAGTATAAAAACCCCATACATAATTAATTTTATAGGAAGTGGTTGTCCTTAGCATTATAGGAAGTAGTTACAGGCTTAGAGGTTACATTGGGTGTGACTCCTATACTACTTCGGCTAGTGGTGTTGGATCGCCAAAAACCAAGACATACATAGATCTCTTCACACACATTTAGAGAAGAAGTTACAGAAGGATATTAATGCAAATTTATCCCTACACTTCTTTGCCAGTGGTGGCATGAGATCACCTAAAAAATTGCAGTACACAGGATATCCTTCTACACTCTCTTTCTCGACATGGATCAGGTGCACATGTTCCATTTACACTCTTTCATTTACATATTTTACATTTACAAACTTTAATATGCATCTTTCACATTTCCTTTTACTCATACATACATACATATTTGAATACTTGATCATTTTCTCCTTGCAGGTCCAGCCGTATGAGAAACAAGTAGTCAAATATGGGGAAACATCTACAACACTTTGCGATAGCACACACTATACTAACTATGTAGGTACATCACACACATCAGCAACTACACACACATTTCTGCCCTAGGTTCATTCTCATCACTTTTTTTTGCACATTTTCATCTTTAGTTTCCATGCTCCATCATCTTTTTTCATTCCAAGCCTTTTTAGTCCTTCGGCACATTTTCTACTACAATGTTCATGAAAATTAGGTATGCATCTCTATCTACTTTATGTTACTAAGATTTCCACTCACCAACATAAAGTGGGGAAAATGTAGACACAAAACCATGTACTTCATAAATTATTGAGTCCCAATCTCATACTAATATTTAGAAGGTTTTGAGTGAAGAAAGTACTAATCAACCCCTTCTTTTAACCATCTTCTCTTAATTTATTTTCATCATTCTGAACTTTTACATCTATATGCCCATTATTATTTGGTCACTTCGCATTATTTTAGCCTCGACTAGGGCACCTGTGCTAGTGCTCGGGCGCCCATGGGCACCTCTGGTCCCACTAGGGCGCCTTAACCCTTTTTGCACTTTCCCGCCACTCTTTGGGCTCCTTCTATTCGCTTTAGATCTTTATGTTTTTGGTGGTTGGCCATTTCGGGGTTAATTATGAAATTAGATCAAGAGAACCCTATCAATATAAAGTTATGAGACCATAATGAGGGACCAAGCACTAGTCACTACTATCATCCATCTAGAGTTACATCCATCTTTTGCTTTGGAGATCACTTACATCCACATATCTCCATCACACGGCACAAGGCTAGGACATCTGCATTACACACATCATAGGGGGAGGATTCTATTCTATTCCATGAAAAAAAAATTATTAAATTTTCTACATATAGTTATTAATCACTACTTCACAAAGTGTGACACACAAGAGCACCTAGGTCACATTATGCACACACTCACGTAACTACATTTGGGTTTGAAATGCAATGTAACACTTTGTTAGTAAGCCCACTGTTGTGGTAGCATAGGTCAGTCTGACCCATTCATTTGTATTCTTTTTTTTAGGGTTTTGATACTCCTCTTTAGTATTTTGTAGGTCTTCTATTCATCTTGGAATATCAAAGAACATCTCAAGCAAGATGAAAGTGAAATTGATGTGATAGAAAATGAGGGTTTCAAAATATGTTCCAAACCTTTAAAGATTAGTTTTAGAGCTTTTTCACGTAGACTAATAAACCCATTTTGTAGACCAGAGTGCCCGTAGGATCCCTTGTCCCTCTCCAGTTGCTCTAGTCCATCTAATCATCCTAGATCAATCATTTTCAGGGCTTCTTCATAGTTGTTCCTACTTCCGATTCTCCAATCACCCGTGATTTGACGACACGATCTATGAGCATCTTCTATTCAGCTGAGTTCTTTCCTTTTCTCTCTTGCACATTAGGGTTAGCATTTCCTTTTTCATCATTTCTTGGGTCATTTACATACTTCTTTAGTGCATTTATAGTTGTTCATAGCTTAGATTAACTATAGGGCGTATTCCACATTTTAGTTAATCACTATGCCAAGTGTGTCGAAAATAAAACAACACATAAAGAGAACACATCAATAGAAAAATAATGTAAGAAAAATAAACCAATAATAGTGTAATTTGGACCAATAATAAAAAGAAACATAAATACACAAGCATTATATAAATTATCCAAATCTCATACAAAATTAGTTATCTAGACAATGCCCCACTCTAACATGTTTAAATTTATAAATATAAAAGTAAAATAGAATTACACTTATGTATAATTTTTATAGTATTTTCCTTAATATTTCTCGAATATAGTAATATAATGTACGTGAGTTGAAAGTCAAAAGGAAATAAATGTCATCCATAGTGAAGAGATGCAAAGCTCTTGGAACTAACATCCATGCTCATGTGTCTAGGATATGTGATTATGTGATCTTGAAAACATATGCAAGTAAATCGATGTATATATAAATATGTATTCAGGAACACTTGAAACCTATTAAACCCAAGATACTAGGAATGAATTCATTGGGTTTTATTGAATACAATGAAGATGATGCATATCTTTAAATTTTTGTAATGTAGAATCTGAATCTAATTTTTGGTGTGACTTTTTGTGAAATTATGTAGGTGTACAAAACAAAAATTGGTCTATGGAACTTTGGAAACATAATATTTGGCATAATTTGATTCACGTGGACGATAAATATATATTTCAATCTTGAGAAAACTTTTCCCTAACAAATCTTCCAATCCATCATCTTATCCACGTCTAACTACTAATGATATCTCTTTAAGATCAAACTATCTATACTCTAGATCCACTTTCTATAGTTTTACAACATTGTAAGTGAACCCTTATAGTTATGTTTTCGTGTAAATGTGCAACAGGAAATTGGAAGTTTCCAAGCACGACAACTATACCCCTATGCCGAAATTTTCATGCTTTATCATTCCTAGGCAACCCCAGCTCTGTCCAATCAGTCTAAATTACCTCCCAACCAATGTTATATCATCCCCCTAGGTGATTTAGGAAATTCCATTCATTCCCCTAGGTGATTTTAGGACTTCATTGAAAATGCAAATTTTGGGGAGTCACGGAAGGGTTGTCACTGGCCTTCCTGGATCGGATTGACCCCTTCAAAGTGGAAACGAAGAGAAAAAATCAACATGGAGGTGATTGGAGGACCTTATAACATCATGGAAATGATACTGGAAGGTTTGGGGAAGTTTTGCAAGACTTGGAGCAGTCTGAGTTAAAAATAGGGTTCACAAGCCTAGGCGGCACACATGCCTAAAATAGTTGTTGGGATTCAGAAGAAGATTCCGGGAGCTCCAGATGGAGTTGGAAGTAAAAAAACATATTAGGAAAGAGGATTCCAAGACCTACATGATGGTGAAATAATATTTTTCACAACACCTTGGCACATATGATTGGAAGGCAATTTTTCTCAGGCACAAGTGGAGTCCCATATCAAAAATCTGATTTTTCAAGGATCATATGGTCAAATTAAGACATTATACCAAAATAATTGGATTAAAAATTCCATTTCCAGTTAGGATCATATAAAATTTAACCAATAAATTCCACTGGGAGCTCAAGTTATCTTCATTCCAAGTTACCCTCTCAAAGGTAGTTCAAGACTTAGTCATTTTTTCAAGAGGACACGTGTCAGCACCAGGAGCCTGGTGGGATTTCATGCCCCCGACGTCCCTAAGGTTAGGTACATCAGCCCTTGGAAAATTCACCCAGCCCTCATGTGACCTCTGGGACCCTCATATGACCTCCAGACTTGACAGCTTCAACCTCGGATGCATTTTTAGAGCATGCATTCCCTGCCGTCGGATCGGGTGTTACGTGTCACCTCCAGGGACCACCATGGAAACTAATGCCCATTATGCACCTAAGGTGGGGACATCAGACATGGAAAATTCTCCTAGCCCCTATGATGAGTCATTGGGACACCCACGTGACTGATTTTCAACTCCTGTGTGCATTTTTAAGCAAATCCCCGCCGCCGGATCGAGGACACATGGCATCGCCTTAACCACCGTGGAAATTGATGTCCCTCATGTCCCTGAGGTTAGGGACATCAGGGATATAAAATTTCTCCCAGCCCATCCATGTGCATGTTTTGAAAGTTTAAATCCAGCACTTAGCCATTTTCTTCCTCTCATTTCTCCTTCAGAACTCCTCACCTTGCCATGGCTCCGTGCGTGATCGTCCGTGACACCCTATCCACCATTGTTGCTCCGAACCAACTCCTCCATGGCCACATAAACTATTCAAACCATGAATGCATAGAAATATTCATGCCTCATAGAAAAATGGAGTGAAATGACGAAGAACGAAGAGAAAAATGGAGATTTTTTGCCAGATAACCGTGAAGTCACCCGATCGAAAAATCCTCATATCTTGCAAGATACAAGTTGGATCGAGATGCCATATTTTGTAGAATTCCTCATTTTCAAGGTGATCAAGATCCAATAAACAAGAGGTCAAATGGTGTCTAGAATCATTTGCTCCAACAAAACCCTCGGTTAAATGCACCGCTCACATTCGTCCGAATTTCCCATCATTCTCGGAAATGGAAACGAGCTAAAAACTTGCACATGAGTTCCAAATGAAAAACCTATCACAATGGATTTTTTTCATTGCAAATAAAGACAAAAACCAGACCTAAAAATTTTGAGCTCCATTAATGGCCGCCATGACAGCTCTGCACCCAAAGCCATCGTCAGGTCAAAATTTCAAAATTTATTTCCAGGCATTCTAGTGGGAAAACTATGTGAAATTTAGAGGGTGTGATCGTAACGACAAGAAGAGTCCAAAAAGTATGTTCCATCACAAATCGAGCACTGGAAACACACTTTCTAAAAATAGTAAGTTTTCCTATACATGCTTGCTATTTTTGGCAAGTCTTCATCAAAAGTGGCTTTGGAAAGAGCAAAGCAGTGCACTAAAGATCTCCAAAAGGATAGAATGATTATCCGAGTAGAAAATAGTGGAAATGACCATTTACTAAAAATAGTAAGTCACACTTAAAGGGCAGTTTTGGCACAATGGGACATTCAGAACTTCATTACATTTGGAGCTTTCCATCAACAAGGATCAACAGACTTCATCGAGAGACATATCCTCTTCTTCTTCTCTCTCTCTTTCTCTCTCCTCTTCCCCCAACTTTCTCTCACTTTCAAATTTTCTAATTCTTCATTGGGGTTTGCACTTTTTGATATACCTTTAAGTCACTTAAAAGTGACTTTAGAAACATAATGTAAATTAAGTCACCTTGCTAATATAAAATGGAATTAAATATTTAAAGTGGAATATGAACAATCTTAAGTCATATTAAGGTATTCGAAAGGTCACGAGGAAGATGAAGAGTCATATTCTATTCTATAAATTGTAAAGCCATTCCCATTTCAAAGGGTTGGTAATTGATTTTGTAAACTCAAGAGTGTATTGAGAGAACAAAGGAGATAGCCAAATTCTTCTATTTTCCCCTTCTAAAAATGTCTTCTATTCCCACACTATGTATAAATTCTGCTTGAGCTTCAATAAAGGAAGAAGGAATTTTAGCCTCTTTGATTGAGGAGTTTATTGGTACTTTGTGTTCATTAAGCTCTATTTAGTCTTGTTGTTGTTTTGCATATTTGTTTTCTTCTGAAATTCAAGTGCATGTGATGAAACTTCTGACTGGTGTGTGCAAGCCTCTGATTTTCTACTTGCAACATTGGTTCTCCTACATCAATTCTCACTCCCTTTCCCACTTCCAGACAAATTCTTCCCTAGCAAGAGATTGCTAGCTTTTCCGCAGGGTCAATGGAGTGCCCCTGTTGGATCCCCAGTCAAAAGGCCACCACAAAATCCACCTTTTCATGCACATGCATATACGGTATTCTCTTAGGTTAAGTAGAGGGACTTAGATTCCCAGAGCATTGGTAAGAAATACATTATTTTTTCCACCCGATAAATTTTCTCGCTAACAAGTTACAACCGTAGTAAAGGTTACCATCTCCAAGTAATGTATAGGATCCTTAAACTATTTTTTTATATAAGGAAATATTAATTAAGGTGACATAGACATCTTTCATGTGTCACATGTAGAAAAAGAAAATAAGAGTTACATATATATAAAAAATCTAGGAGGTTATTAAACACATTTCACATGCCTTAAACACCTCACAGTCTATTTATAAGCATTTTCATGGTTATTTTCTTATGATGGTGTTATATTTCCTTGTTTAGTCATGCAATTTGCTTTGTAAATTTTAGGGTGATGTTGTGTTGTCACTATTTGGTTGCAAACGTATCTAAACAAAATCTTAGAGAATAAACTATTTGGTTGTGACTAAATTTTTGAGTACTATACATCATCGTATTATTCAAAGGAAAACTTGTGGCATATTACCTTCTATGGTAGCTTGTTCATTATTCTTTATTTTGTACGTTCATTTTGAAATATCACTTTTGTGGCTATTCTATAGTCACCTTGTTTTAACAACTTAGGGTCATTACGCTGCACAAATTTGACTAGGGTCCCTTGTTAATAAACCTTAGTGGAAATATTTCACGTTTTACCTTCTATTCTAAGTAATGCCTACTACGAGAATGGGGTCACGAAAGTTAGAAGCCAATATATTTGGAGGTGACAACCCTCTTTTGGAGGATAATCTCATGGTTGACCATAGTGGTGGGGAGGAGGAGTCTGCTCGTGCGGAGGTATAGCTTTATTCTCGCCCATTTTGATGACTACATTTTTCATAACAAACATGAAGTTCTTATGTGGGTTGTGGAACTAGGAGCCAAATTACCTTCCATAATAGACCCTTCTCTTATCATCGGCATGGTTCGGGGAGAAGAAGTAGACCACCCTCATCACACTCTTAACAAAATATTGAACCCAGGTCATGCCTCTACTTCTCGATTACAAAAAATGAGGATATGCATTGAAAATGATGGTGACTATTACATACCTACAAGCTAGGGCTCATTGTGAAGATGATGAAGACCATGTTCATCATGCACAACCTTGTCCTAACAAATATCATCGTGAAATACCTGTTCAAGAGGTACATTAGAACAACAGAGTCCAAGCCCCCACTCTCCAATTAGAAATTTTGGCTTCGCATATACAAAAGGAACAATGAAAAGTTATTAAACAAACCATACCAAAGGAAAGTCCTAAGGCTTCGTTTCACGAGTTCCCAATAATAACTCATCAATGAGAGACATGAAATGATCCTTATGAGGAATTTTTCAATCGAGATCGGGGTGGCCATACACCTAGTTTTAATCCTTCATATGGCCTACGCCACCCACGCAATATACACATTTTAATCAAGAGTGGTAAACTATGAAGAATGCCCTTCAAGTGTTACAAGAGGGCAAAACCAGTAACAATAGAAAAAAATATCAGTTTGATGAGTTATGTTCTTACCCATTTGACAAAGCCATGCTATAAATACCTTTCCCAAGACATTTTTATTTTCCAAAATTTGACAAGTATAAGGGAAAAGGTGACCCTCGTGACCATATTAAAGATTTTTATATGGCATGTCAAGAGGTGGCATTCAACGACAATTATCTTATGCACTTGTTTCCATGAAGTTTAGGAGCAATGATGCTAGAATGGTTTGTGCATATCCCTAAGGGATCCATATCAACATGGCTAGAAATAGTAGAGAGTTTCGTATGACACTTCTATTTCAATATAGAAAATGATGTTCTCTGCAATTCCAAGAAACGCAATAACAAAAACTTCATTGTATTTTTACAACAATGGAGAGGGTTATCTAGCCGCTTTCCTTTCTCCATACCCAAAAAATAGATGATAGGAATATTTGTTCCCAACCTCCATCTAGACATTACATTCCACTTGCAAATGCATTATGGTAACACATTCGAAGAGGTAATAGAAAAAGGGAGTCAAATTGAAAAAGCATTATTAGTTAGGGGGACTCTAAAACCTTTCTCCCGCGATCAAAACGATTCCAAATCTAACAAAAACCAAAGTTTGTTCATAATAAGAACAAAAACGTCATTGGTGATGGGATAGTAGACTCTAAACGAGTACAAGTCATTCAAAACAACACTCCTTTGAAGCTTGTAAAGGGAGCTCTACCTATGGAGTATAAGCATCGTACTTTCACTCCTTTATCTGAATCAATGTCATCAATACTAAAATAGATAGAGGCGGTTAATATGGTTAGATATCCTAAAACTATGCCTTATGAGGATGACACGCCTAAACCATCATGGTTTAGAGATAATGAATATTTCCAATTCCACCGCATTAAAGGTCACAAAACAAATAAGTGTTTGAAGTTGCAGCACTACATCTAGGACTTAATCGAAAGTGGTGATGTGGAGATGGATTCATCCACTCCTAAAAAATCCCCCAATATGAAGACTCTTCCTAAACATAATCGAGACAAGAATTCTAATTATGTGTCTAATGAGGAGAATCATTTTGATGCCCTCATTGGTTGTGTAGATACACCTATTGAAAATGTCAACACAATAACCCCTGTGATATCCCCTGGACTATCTATGTCTAGGCATGTGCCAACAAATTGATTATCACATAGTTCCGCATACTTATGACAGAAGGAACCTAGGTTTTAACATTCCCATCAAAGAACTCCTATCACAACTAGACCTCGTTTGATTCTTTGCATGGCTTACAGAGCCCATTCAGTACCACTGTTCCCCACCTTCATCTCATAGTCGGTGGTATGGTTTGGAAACTTTTGATCCAAATTATTATTCGGGTTCATCCCACTCTTTTCGACTCGGATCCAAACTATTATTTTGAATCTTCGATTCACCTCTAGATCTTCTAAAAATTCTAATTTGGTTCTTAAGACACAATACTCCCTTTCTTTGTAGGACCTCCCTTATTCATTGCCTCAAAAACTCTTCCTCCACGAAGATCTAGATGAATCCAAATTCATCTCTTGAGTCATCATCTTCTCAATCTTTAACACCATTTGGACCCATTTCTTCTAATCAACCTCATATGGTCAAAGAACAAATGCCCCTACTAATCGATTCATGTCAAGATGAGGAGATGATCATGAAATTCTTGGGTTCACATGATGTCATTCCCCTAGAGGATTAAAATCAAGGGTTTAATATTGACTTCAATATTCTTACGTATTGGGAAGAATAAATTGATTACTTTTGTTAGAATACTAAGGAAGATCCTAAGACCATTGAGGAAGATATTATCTTCTCATTACCTAATCATTATTTATCTATCAGGATTCCTCCATCGTAATCTTACCTTGGGTCACCACCTAGTAGCCCATCGTATTCTTCTATATGTGGGGCACCTCCAAGTAACCCCACATCATCTATATGCATCTCACCCCTAACATCCCATCTTCGTCTATACTGGGGGCACGTCCTAGAAGTCCCTCACCTTTGATTCTTGGGCCACATCCTAGTAGCCCATATTCTTTCTATATATGGGACACCTCTAGGTAGTCCTTCATCTTCAATCTTAGGGCCATATCATTTTAGTCCTTTATCTTCAATCTATGGTACACCTCCGGTATCTCATCATCTTCAATTATTGGATCGTATCCTTCGCGTCCATCATATTATTATTCTATCAATGATTGTGGAAATCCCATCATCATTTCTCACATCAATTCTATTCATCTAATTTCTTATCCTACTTCTTGGGATCAAAAAGTCACATAATAGCTTAAAAGAAACCCAAACGGTTCCTTCATCCAACTACGATAAAAATTCCAACAGATCCAAAGATCACAACAATTTAAATGATCTTAAAATT
Organism: Taxus wallichiana var. yunnanensis; assembly: GCA_018340775.1. Taxonomy (NCBI): domain Eukaryota; kingdom Viridiplantae; phylum Streptophyta; class Pinopsida; order Cupressales; family Taxaceae; genus Taxus; species Taxus wallichiana. The sequence continues at coordinate 924,998,390 of CM031239.1, read as the reverse complement.
TAGAATTTAACGCGCCCATCAATTATGGTGTAAAGTACATAAACCTCTAGATAGGGACTTGAATATCCCATATAAAAATCCATGTTTCACGATAAAACATAGTCTTCTATTGAGTATGATCTCACCACGATCATTGAGATTGGGGATAATATAACTCTTGATAAGAAACACGCTTGGTCTTTTTATCAAGGAAATTTCTATCATTGTTGTTGGATCTTATCATGCCAAGTGACCTTGTTGGTCCCACTTTTCAAAAAAATTCAAAAATACAAAAAAGAGAAACATTTCAAAAATAAAAGGTAAACGAACACACATTGCAATCAGATATTGTGTACACATGGATGTTCTTTCTTCCCTTTCTTTCTATTCTTCTACAAGTCTTCCTACCATTTTCATCCCTTCGGTGATATTTTGGTTAGCTAATTCACATGCATACTTTGACATTTATTTCTATGGTATCCATTTGACCTTGGTCTTTTATCACCTTGGTAAATTAAAGAACGTCCGACCTCGTAGAGATCCTATCACAATCAACATCTAAAAAACTTGTTGCGAAGAAATTTTGGACATATTTGTTGACACTAGCCAATTTTGTCATCGCAATCACTTCCGCCTCCTTCCATCAAGCCATCAGATGGTTCTTAACCCCTTGTCAAACAAGAGAGCTGAAATAAGTTTTTAGAAAGCAAAAAAATCAATCAAATCAAAAATCCAATGCTAAAAGCAAAATCAAATTGATAAACTCTCTCTTGGGGTATTTTCAATAATCTCTATTGGGGCTATGAATGCATGACTAAAAATAGTGAAATGTTGTGATTAAAATCAAATGCATCTCCGTCGGGGTTATCGATGCCTAGCCGGTAGCGGAGCAATGTACGACTAACCTTCCATAATCCATTCACAAAACAAAAATCAACTTTGAAAAATAAATTATTCCTACACATTGGCTAGGGTGTCTTCACTTATTGTCTATCAAATCTTCCCTCCAAGAGGTAATAAATTTCCACTTGCACACCTTGAATCTTAATGAGAAAACATGATTAGTACTTTACCAAGTGTCTTTTTTTGGACCTTGTTCGACTCTTACTCTAGTCTCGTATCTTGTCTCAAGATTCATTCCTTTGAATAACCTCTTATTCATCATGAGGCTTCTAATCTACATTCATTCACATTCGATATTCTTCTACTTCATTCAAAACATCCATGTGTATAATATTTCCTTTTTGCAATGTTTTCTCGGCACCTTTGTCCCATTTCTTAAAACAATATTCCACCTTTTTATATCATGTGATTCTTAACCAACTTACGCTAGAGGCATCCTTGTTCCTTGCTAAAGCACGTCATCGATTTACATTCATCAAGATCTTGAACCTATCTATATTTTCCCTAATCTAACTTCTGCGTGTGAAGATTTTGCCTTTGAATATTCCCATCTAACACCTGGGAAATTTCGTATCTTCACTTTCTTGCACATGTGTATGACATTCTACCCTTATACATCCCTTTTATCACCGAAAACATCCATGTTTCATGTACATAGCTTCAAAAAAATTATAGAAAATAAAAAAAATTCAAATATGTTTCAAAAATTAAAAAATGATGGTAAAATTATTAAAAATCCAAAAAAATTGCAAAAAAATCAAAATTCTACAAAAATTGGTAAACAACGTGCATACAGCTGAAGCCTGTATCACTTGCATTATCCTCAAACATTGAAATTTGTCCTAAAAAAACATCTTTCTAAGGTTCTTGTTTTTTCTAGTCTCAAAAACTTGCGGATCATCGTGATCTACATCCATTAACAAAAGCTAGGTTGCATGTTATGTCGGTCCTCCCATGCAACAATGAGTTGTCAGGGATTGTGTCATAGTGCATGAAAGATTTTCCATGGGACTACTTGTGTCCTCCATTTTTCCCTTGCATGTGTTATTGCTTGGGCATCATTTTTAACCCTTTTCGTTACAACACGAACATTTGGGAACTACAACTTGATAACAAAAATATTGGTGCAACTATCTTAAATGTTGTTTGTTTGAGTACGTGTGATTGTACTAGTTTCTCTATTAGGTTAGCTGGTTTACTTTCTCATATTGCATTGCATTTTGTATGTTGCATGGAGCTAAATATCATTTTACTTTCTCGTATTGCATTGCATAATGTATGTTACATGGAGTTACGTATTTTAAGCAAAGTAAACAATTTTCATAATTTATCTATTCATATTGTCTCACACTTGTGATTGTTTTAAATAAAGGTCGATGAGGTAGACCTAGGGGAAAAATGATATAACCAGGTTGCTTATTGAAATGTTGGATGTAAATATTGGGCTTGTCCTATATCCTCCATTAATAATTTCTTCTCTATTGTCATTTATTATCACTACTAATTTTTCTTATAAATCACCTAGGGAAATCAACAACCACGTTTATCCCTAATTTGCTCCCTTCTAAATAACCAAGGGTTTCAATCCATTCTAACCTATTTTCTTCTATCCTTTTCGATCATATTTTCGATCGTCAATTGACTTCTTCTATCACCCACTCGACACTCGAGGGGGAATCCTTCATCTTGATAATTTTTCTTCAAGAATTTACCTGCTTTACGCTTGTATACAATGTTTGAAGTGAAGTCACTAACTTCACCTCAAACAGGGAAAATATAGACATCTAAATTTCACTTTTACAATAGTATTGCCAAAACACACATAAATCACCCCCATTCTTGCCAATTCGATTATAAATAGTGTTCTTTACTAATAAGCTAATTTTTCATGCCACTTTGGTTAGTTAACAAGCACTTCGTTGATCACCAAACCTCTTTCACATTCAGGATACCACTTTATGATGAATCGTAAGTCAAAATCCTCTTCAAAACAGATAATTAGCGTTTATTAGCTAATTATGTGTATTTTGTGCTTGATTTGGTCAATATACCCTAGTATTGACTCAAACCCCTCTTCCAACCACTCAAAATCACCCCATTCACCTCTACAACATCTCAACAAGCTTCAAAATCTTATCCTAGCCTCCTAGTTAACCCTAAGTGGTTGATTAGGGCTTCACACCTCTTAATCACTTGGTAATTCACTAATTGTGATTAGCAAGGCCTAATCATGATTAACAATTCTAATCTAATTTGGGGCTTTTAGTCCCACATGCACCAAAATAAAAGTTTCTCCCAAAAGGAAAACTATAAAAGGGTGCATCTCATTCCTTTATACTTTACACCATGCTTTGATTTGCATCTCATATAATAAATATGATATATAGCCAAGTTCAATCCTTGCTTAAATCCTTCAATGGGGTTAGTAGATGGATATCCAAAATGACCAAGTAGTCATTTGGAGAGACCATTTCACCTTGTTTGGAGTAGCAACCATAACCATTTGATTTCCCTCTTAGGTCTATTTAGGCCCATGTTAGGTAATTCAAGCATATTAGTAGGCATGTTTAGTTAGATTTTGTATTATTTTCATACTAGTTAAACATTCTTTTAAGCTTCTATCTTAATGTTACATTCCTAGACTTAGAACCTTGGCTAGATGGATGGAAATGGTGTTAGCTTTCCTTGTTTAGTCATGTAATTTACTTTGTAAAGTTTAGGGTGTCATAAAAATATTAATTAGGCGACATAGACATTTTTCATGTGTCACATGTAGCAGAAAGAAAAGAAGAGTTACCTCTATATAAAACATATATGAGGTTATTAAAAAAACTTCACATGATCCATTAAACACCTCACAAATATTTGAGTAATCTCATTACATCGAGGATCATTACCAAATAAAATAAAATTTTTACAATCTCTCAGTAGTATCTCTAGATCACTCAAAAGATATAAATATGAATTCAATGAGATTAATATTGTGTTATGACAAATGTCAAAGTCAAAAATAATTTTAATTGTTTGAGAACATGATTTGACACATACCGACTAATGAGGGAGAAACTACATGCATCTTGGTCCTCTTTGGACTATTGTTGTTTAGGAAATGATTATAAAATCATTAGGAAGTTGAATCAATCTCTCTAGCCCAAAATGTTATCCCATTTGTAAGGGTTCCATGTGCTCTTTAAAGAACAAATAGGATTTGGATGAATAATTGATTAGATATAGGTGCCAATACAAATGATCAAAAGGACTACCAATTTATCTAGAAGTAGGTTGGGGATAGATGGAAATAATAAAGAAGGAGAGGGAGAGGGAATGAAGATGATAAGGACTCGATGGAAGAGTATAATTCCTAAAATTTGTAGACCTCAAAAAAACTCCCATAAAACATCAATAAATTTTAATATTACCGATCTGAGAATAGGTCTAAGTATAAGGGTAGTATCCAAAAATGTTCCACCTCACGTTCTTATCTTGATAATCTAATGCAACTTTTCCATATCATTCTCTATAACTAACACACATCATGTGAGTGACATACATCCCGAATCAACTAAGTAACTCATATTTCTATTGTCTTATCACCCCAAATCAAGTAATGGAAACATGTAATTTCTTAAACAAATTCAAATTATTTCTACCTAATAGTGCATAATTATCTAATTTATTGTATTTAATCACCTTTTTGTATGAAAATTTGTTAATTTTTTGATCAAATTGATATTTTATTTGAACGTAAAAACATTAGGTTTCTTCTACTTTAGGGTTTTTAAATTTCTCTTAAGGTTTCAACTTGATCTCCTTTAAGATTTTTACCATTAGGTATATAATTTTACTTCCCTCATTACATGAACCTAATCTTGAATATTAACTAGTGATGTGAAAACATCCGAATCTTATATGAAATCGTAAATAATTTTTGTTCTCCCAATTTGTAATTTTTAAGTGTTTTGGATCTCGCTTTCAAAATATTTATGGTTACCAAGAACCTTTGAAGGGAATTAATAATCTATCAATGGTAAAAACATGGTAAAATGAACCCTAAGGAATGATATATCAAATTAAAAATTATAATGTCATTGGTTCTCATGGTCATCATTTTCTCAAGAAATGGAGAGTCGATTTTCTCTAAAATGTAGAACAATATCCTAAATTTCACAATAATGAAAAGTAAAAATTATATTTTATTAGATCACTTTAGGATAAATTCAATCCTTAGGACACCGTTTCAAGAAAACAATTCCTAAGGAATGGGGTCCCTTTATAAATTTGAGATAATGGGGCTACATGTTTACTAGGATTATAGGACACATTAAGAATATTGGGAAAATAACATATCTAGTCCTCAAGGGTTTAATGCATTGATTCCATTGGTTCGGTGTTATACTCATGAGCTTGATATCATATGTTTGTGATGCATGTCATATTCATATGGTGATTAACTGAAATTAACTAAATCTAGGTTAGCTAAGAACTAGTTAATCTAATCTAGGAGGACATATAACACTATAAATAACTAGGTAAATGTAGTAAATAAAGATGATAAATGATTTAGAACAACGTATGAAAGGAAATATTAAAACCCTAATGTGTAAAAGAGGAAGATAAATGACTTAGCTGATAACAGATGACTGTCGCAAAGTGTTGTAGGTTTGACTGGAAATTCTAGGAACAGGAATGAACATGCAGAAGTCCTAAAAGACTAGATCTAGAGGATCAAAGTGGACTGGGGCTCCTGGGACTAGACTAGGGCACCCAATGGAACTCTCGTAAGAATTCCAGGTGCCTTGGTGTACGTGAAAATCTCTAAAATGGGTTTGTGTAGGGTTGCAAAGATAATCTATAACCTTCGCTAGCTGTCACACTAATTTTTTTAAACTATGTTGAATGCTCCAAATATTCCAAGATGAATAAATGACCTGTAAGAGACCAAAGAGAAGTATCAAAACCCTAAAAAAATAAATATGCATAATGAATGGGTCAAATGACCTCATCTCCACACAACAGGGGCTTACTAAACTAAGTGTTGCACTACATTTCGACACTGCATGTAGTCCTCGATGTGTGTGTGCATGTCATGCCCTAGTGTGCTCTTGTGCTAGTCACACTTTTGTTAAATATCGAGAAATATCTAGATGTAAAAATAAAATAGTATGTGTGCATGGAATAAAATAGAATCCCTCCCCCTATGAAGTGTGATGTAGATGTCCTAGCTTGTGCCTTGATGATGGAGCTATGTGGATGCCAATGCAATAGATGGATGCAACTCTAGATGGAGTGATAATAGTGTATGATGCTAGGTCCCTCATTATGGTCTCATAACTTTATATTTATAGGGTTATCTTGGTCTAATTTCATAATTAACCCCAAAAAGGCCAACCACATAAAATATAAGAATGAAAAACAACTAGAAAAGACCCAAAAATGGCAGGAAAGTGGAAAATAGATGAGGGAACCCCGAGGTAGGACCAGGGCACTCATGAGCGCCTAAGCTTAGGGTTAAAAAACGTGAGATATTCAGGGAATTACTGGGTAAGTAGGTACCATAGGTCGCAAAACTATGAAATAAAATAAATAAGATGGCCAAAAAGACGGGGTTAATTAATACTTCCTTTCCTTGAGAACCTTCTAAATAGTGGTCTGAGACCAGGATAAATAAATGTCTAAAGTGCATGATTTTGTGACTACATATGGAAAATGATTATTAAACTCATAATTACTTAGGCATAAAGGGAGTGTGTTGATATGAATTTGAATCATGTCATGTGGGCCCCTTTTATTTTTATTTTTATTTTCTCGGTGTTTATGAGAAGGTCGAGACATGGGAGTCACTAAAACCTAAATGCATGAAGGGATCGTCAACAAAAATGATGGATTGTAACATTTTTGTACATCCAATAGACCTAATAGATTGTTACTTGTATCACCTTACATATTGGGGTCGAGCACCACTTGTCTTAATCATGTAGAGGGTTTGTTTTACCACTATTTATAGTAGTGGTGGTGATATGCAAATATTTTTGCCACACATAACTTTATAAGGGAACATCATTGGGAATAACCACGACTTGTTAGAAATATCCCGCCAAGATATTTTTAATAATTTTGGAATTGTATAAATTGGTTGTAGTGATAAGAATATTTGAGCCCCGAGATTTCTGGGGATTCGTACATAATTGCATGAGTGCCACTAATTTAAATTTTTAAAAGTGTTGGCCATTGTGTGTTACCATTTTCATTGATTTAAATTCCATTGATGGAAAAGGGTGTTATGAGGTCATATCAGGTCTTTATGTGCTATTAGTCAAAGACCAAACATGAAGGTTGATTGGTAGTGTCATGTTTGGTGAAGTCCTATGGTGTTCTAGAGCATGTTTTAGTGTGCATGGTCATAGTATGAGTCCTCCCAAGTTGAGTGAAGGTTTTCATGAGGTCACGAGATGGTCTTAGAGGTGTGTTATAGGTGTCTACGAGTATGCATTACGTCAAAAGTACAGTTCATGGGATGTATGTCTTGAGTTAGGTCATTCAAAGCTTATTCATAGCCACTGAAGCATGAAGAATTATATGGTGACTTCCATTTTTGAGCTGATAATTTATATAAAATAATGATAAAGGTGTTTTGATATGATATAGAATGTGTATGATGAGTTTCACTTCATTAATCGTGAGGTACAATGCATGTTTGAGGTCCTTGGGAAGCACAAAGGTAAGAACAAACAAGATAACATGGGTAAATGAGATTGGTTAGAGAGTTTCAAACCTATTTTGGTTATATGGTGAGTATGGTAAGTTATATGATGTTTTTATGATGCTTCATGAAAAGTTTAAGGTCATTATGAAGAATATTTTGAAAGTTACATCATTTTGGGTGAAATCGGGTATAATAGAATGTGTTTTTGAGGAAAACGTTGACTTTTTAATGCTCGGTGTGGACTGTGTACTTTGTAAGGGCACTTGAGCTATTTGGAATATATTTTTAGGTCAGTTATAAATATTTATAAGAAATAATTAGGTGGTTTTATTGTCATTTTTTTATGAACGATCACTAAGAATATAAGTTGTTTTGAAACCTTAGCTAAACCCTAGTTAAAAGTGACTTGGAGAAAAATGAGTGATCTGAATTTTTATTGAATGGTTTTAAAATTTATTTATTGGATATTTAATAGATATCCTACATCTTTCCATAGATGTAAGATAGTTCTTGTGACAGTATGTGGGCCCCACCTAAAAATGCTTATTTGTAAAGAAGTTCAGTTTTTGGCAAAGTTATCCAAAGAAGATCATGAATAAATTGAAGTTTTTTTATCCAGGAGTTTATCTACATGTAAATGATATGTTCAGATCATGGTTGAGGTGATAAAGCTAAAAGCGTGCCTTATTTATGAAGACTTGTTTTGGGGGCAATTTGGAGCAACTTGTGGTAAAAGTAGAATTGCATGAGCTACAGGTGGAGTTAGGACTTGATTCAAGTTGTGTTGTGATCCTAGTTAAGATATATTCCAATGGTATATAATTTTATTATTATTATTATAAATGAAGAATTTATGACATGTTCTTTGAGGGTTAAATATGGAGGATGCTTTGTCTAGCATAGTCTCTGGTAGCTTCATGAGGTAAGTGATTTATATAAGTTTGTTCATTCTTGTTTAATTTTTTGAGTGATTATACATCATTTATAAGGGTGTTACATGATTTGATTAATATTGTAAGTGATTTCAAAGGTGATAGAGAAATTTGAGCTCAAGCTTAGTTCTTGAGTCCTAGAAGGCTAAAGGAGTAGTTTTAGAGATGGACCTATTTGAAGGCCTTCCACTTGGAGTTGGAAGGAAATGTAATACGTCGTGGAAAAGGATTTAGAGATATTTTCAATGGTATATGGTTTGTATCATGCTATTTATATCTAATAGGTATTCCAACTTAATTTGTGAAGATGAAGGTTTGTTTTTTCAAGACAAAATTGATTAGGCTGAAATATTTAGGTAGATAGTGCATGTTTTGGATTTGGTGATGCTTGATATCAGTTGGAGAGTGAAGAGGGATGAAATTTTTTCCTTGTGAAGGAATTTTTAGGTCTTTAAAGTGCTAGAAAGGGTGAAAACTATTTTAGTTTATAAAACATCTCGTATGTGATCTATAGTTCCCGGGGATTACAATGAGTGGTTACATGAAAATTTTTATGTATTCTTTGGTGGTCTTGAGGCCCAAAGGTGAATACTTGTTCCTATAAACAATTGTTTTGATAAGGATATGATCCTTCTTGAGTGAGTTATGATTAATTTGATTGGTGAAAGATAATTAACGACCATGGATGATGTTTTTATGTCATATTTGACATGTGTGATGAATTTGGGAGTTTGAATAATCATGGTTATGGTTTTATGGCTTTTAGTCATCCAGGTGATGGGGCTTTGAGATTTTAGAGCCATTTGAGTGCATTTGAGCATGACCCATCTACATGTGCCCATTATAAATGTTTTTGAATGTGTTGGAGTTTTTAAAGTTGTATTAGTCAAAATAAAGGAGGGAGACCAAATTACTTTGTGTTTTTATATAATAAGTGTATAAAACAAGGGTTTGATTTCAAATTTGAACTTGTTATGCATGGGGAAAAGTGGGACCTAATAGAGAGAGGAAAACAAGTATCAAGGCATCTATTCAACACTTTGAAGAATTGGGGAAAATACCGAGGAATGTTAGATGTGTTGGCACATGAGTATGTAGTGTTTTCATTGATGAAAGAGGTGTGTACCCATTAATGAAAAAGGTGAATGAGGTCTAGAGGAGGCTTGGTATGTTGATGACATGGTCAATTAGATGGTAGCATGATGGCATGAGTGGAAACAAAGAAGAATTTCTTGGTTCATTTAGCCTAATCTTTAGGCCTAGTCAGTGGGATGAATTCGAATGATGGAATGAATTATGGTAAGGTCATGGACAACATCAAGATACTCTATTAAGATAGGTTTATGATCATAACAAGGAAGGTTCATAATTTATTTGGTGACATAGGCTCAATTAGGCCCAAATCGGAGATCTAGTGCAATAAAACCATGGTGTATGGAGAAAACAAGCCAAGTAAGGACACCAAAAGTATTATAAATGTGTAGGGACATTTTAGAAATCATGTAACAGGTGCTACTGATGCATAATTCGGCTGGTTTAGGCATGATTAAGGCATTAGGAGGAATTTCCTTAAGAATGGGAAAGAATTCATGCACAAATGAGATGGGATTGGAATTTATTGGGTGAAAAATTAAAAATTAGCCATTATAAATCATGGAGTAGGTATTCATGAAGGTGTGGACCAAATTTGAGGACTAGAGGATGAATTTTGTGCAAGAAATTGAAGTTTTGTCAAAATTGGGCTAAGCAAGGTATGCCAAAATAGTGCCTTGAATTCTTAGCGTTTGATATAAATTGAAAATAATTGTTAATATAAATCATAAGAGAAATTTTTTAATAACATAAATAGACAAAGACTATGCAAAATGTCTGAATTCAAAAGGATGAAGGATAAGAAAGTTTTATCCATTTTTTTGGCATTGTCCAAAACCCTCCTACACCCCGCTTAGAAGCGGTATGGAGGAAAATACTTGGTTAGGTGCTCAAATTTAAATATTTTTCTTTTTAATGAATATAATAATGCATATAACACATCATATTATCTTTCCATGGTGGTTTGAGTACATTAAAGTTGGTGGGCCCCACAATAACAACATTGTTTTGTGAAAAATTCAAGATACAGAAATATTTGCAAAGGAAACCATGCTCAATTTTTTTGTGAAATATTTTTGGTATGGTATATTTATTTTTATTAAGTCATATGGGTTATTTATTTGAATAATATTTATGATACAAGTCAAACAAGGTGAGTTACTTCTTAAGGGTTAGAAAAGACAAAACTAGTCAAGATGGACTGAGAGGACATTGATGAAAATGTAAGTTACTTGAAGAAATATATGATCATAGAAAGCTGATATGAGTCACATATGACATTTTGAACACATTATCTTATTTTTGAAGTGATGTTTTGTGCAAGTTACAATGGCCAAAACTGCCCTTTTAGGCATGTCGAGAAGGTGGAATAAATTGAAGTTCAAGTATGATTTTATCCACATAACCCCTGAATGTGAGTGTTTTAAATTTAATTAAAGGACACATTTGAATTATTCCAATCATTTTTTTTTTATGAATTTTTTTTTAGTGTGTTGGAAGTCTTCTTGAACAAGACTAGTTTTTGTGGTCTAAAACACTTTGCTAGAGTTGTCTCGAAATGTAAGAATTATCATGCTAATATCCTTCAAATGAAGTTTTATGATAAGTTTAAAATATGAAAAATATCAAGAAATTTATAGAAAGGTAGGGTAAGATCCATGAAAAATTGTATAAATAATGTTATACCTCATTTTGTGAGGACTAATTTTCTGGGTCTATAACTCCATCAGGACCTTGTTGAAAATCAATGTGTCTTGATGAGAATGGAGGTGTTTGATCTGGTAAATTTTTTTGAAGTTGAATAATAGGTCCCTTACATATTTCTCCAAGAATTTATAAGTCTTGAATGATCATAAATTGTTGTTGGTGAAGCAATATCTTTACTAGTTTTTGAAGAAGCCATGGCTATGCACATCACTTGAGAAAATGAGATCTAATGGAATATTGTGGAATAAATGGAAATTTTTAGAGGTCATCAAGGATTTATAGTAATTTTATAATACCTTGTTAATGTTCACACGTCATTATGACTCTAGGAATGAGTTATAGTTTACTAGAAGACAAAGATTCCAAAGTGGAAGAAAAGACAAAACTAGAAATGACAATTATAAAGTCATATGCCAGTCTAAGAATGGCTTATTTTAAATTAATTAAAAGGGGTGAGAATTTGAGGATATATTTATAATTAATATTGGGATTCATATGTGTCATGAAAATCTTATGGAATTTAATAAATTTTAACTTTCCTTCTGCAGATGCAATGATTGCATATATGACCAATTTTGATGATGTCATCAAGAGACTTGCATTTGAATGGAATGGAAAATAAGTTGAAGGGGTTAGAATGGGAATATGGATATTATGTCATCCTTATGTATTTTTACAGCTAAGTGTGCATGAAAGTGAGTTTTTAGGTACTATGTTTTGATTTAGCAAATTGGCATGCAAAACTAGGTGAATTAAGGAAGTATGATGAAGCTTTCATGACTGCATGATTTTTGCGAGAAAGATATATGCTTAGAAGAGGAGATGTTTGAATTTTTCATCCAAGGAGAGAAACATGAATTTTTTTATGTGAAAGAGTACATTAAATTATTTTATTTTAAAATCCTGAAGTGAAGGAAAGAGAGGTGAATCAGGAGGTGGAAAGAGAAGACAAAAATTGATTTAGTGATCACAATTTGTTGTGTTAGACAACCAAATGAGGGTGATAAAACCTGGTTACAAGTCTAAGTTATTTCTTATCAAATAGGGAGTTGAATCCTCCTTGGAATTTGTAGATTATAGAAGGTCGGTGGGTGATTGAATGAATTTGGGATTTGGAGCTTTCACACAATTAGAACTTTGTTAAAGATCAAGTGGGTACTTGGTTAAATTTTGGAGTTGTAGCTTCAAGTTGAGTGGATGCTCAACATATGAAATATTTGTAATTTTATAGGATAATTTTTCCAATTTAGTGCATTGATTTTAGTGGGGTTTTCTCCCTTTAAGGGTTCCCCGCATTAAACATTGTCTCCATGTGTGATTGCAAGCTATTTGGTCATGTTTGAATGTCTTTATTCTCTCATGACAAAAGTTGATTAAGAATGAGTAGCTTACTAAGCTTATGAAATTTTCTCAAATTTTTGAGAAGCATTGATTCACCCCTCCCATCTCAGTGCTTGTGATTTCAAAAATTGGTATTAGAACGTGGTTCTCTTGGAACAAGTTTAACAACTTAGAGGATATCCTTGAGGCATAAGCATGGATAACCTAGATGAAGTAGTTTAGAAAAGGAAGAATGAGATTGCTCGGTCCTTGATTAATGGAATGAAGAAGGAAATCAAGCATATGGAATATGATCATGGCCAATCCCTCAAAGAGATGGAATATATAGGTGACATTATGTCAAAACCCTAAAGGATCAAGAAGATGTTTTTCATAGACATGAATAAGAGTTGAGAACCTTGATGGATGAATTAGAAGATGCAAACAATACACTAAAAATGTATGTAAAGCTTGAAAATATCTCTAAAGTTTTTGGTGGAATGTTTGAGAGCCAAAAATTTTTAGATGACAAGGATGGTATTCTTAGTTAAGAATACATGAAGAAGACCAATGAAACAAACTTGAGAAGGTCTAACTCAAATGAGGCAACCAAATGCATCCAGGTATGAAAGAACCTTTAATGCCTATTATTGTCCTTGTCATATTTTTTGGGCATAAAGCTAAGGAATGTAGGAAGCATCTCATAGATGACCATCCACGAAGTTATAACATATATGATAAAGTAAAACATGTATTTTTAATCAACTTTGTCAAGAAAAGGGACCCACTACCAATTTTTTCTTAGGTGAACCATCTAGTAATTTTTTTAGATAAGAAGACTCAAGAGGAATGAACAAGATAGTTTTATATGATTACAAGGTTGGACACTTTTCTAGGAAATGTTAGAATGAAAATGATTTTAAGTATGGTTGGAGTCTCACCACATCAATTTGGAAATAAGAGTAGTGTCCTATGTTACTTAACATTATGAGCAAGGACACTTTTATAAGCAATGATATCAAAAAGAATTTCATACTTAAAATAATATATCTCATGCATTCAAAAGGAAGGTTAAAAAGGTATTAAAAATGAAGAATAATCCAAAGAATGATTCTTAGCCAGCCATGTCTCGAGAGATTCATTAGAAAGAAGAATGTGAAATAGGTATACAAGTTTAAGGAATCTAATTCTAGGTCTGAAAAATGTAAAGTTTGACAAAGAAATAACATGTGTAGATCATGATAAGAAGAAGCAATCAAGGAAAATCATGGAGGAGTCCAATACAAATTAGATATCAATTTTTTTAACCAAGTCAAGAAGGAATAAAGCAAGCCTAAGACTATTCATGAAGAAATTTTCCCCTATTTGTGGTAGAGAAATTTTATGAGATGCACCATACATGCTTAACGGCCTTCGATCTAAGGATGAAGACATGCGAGATGAAATTATCATCTCTAAAAGGAAATCCAAGATGAATAAGATGACCTCAAATGAAGAAAATGAAAGTATAGAGTCATTGAGTCCCTCTTATGACTGTACACTATTCTAGTGATCTAATGGAGACTGTGTGTCTCCTCTAAGTTTCTAGGATACTTTTTTCACTAGGAAGAACAATGGTGTGTCATTAGAAATGCACCTCTATATTTAGTGTTGGCTGAAGACTTTTTGATGCGTAATCACAACACCCCTGAATGTTTGTAACTCGATGGGTTGAAACTCTCAGCGTGATTGCATAACATGGAGATTTTCCCAAAGTGTGGGACTTTGTAATTAGGAAAGCTCTCCAGATGAATTCTAGTTCCTATTCCTCTATTCTGATGCACACATAAAATTGTAGAGGATCTACTATTAAAACCTACTCTAACTTGCCAAGGAGATAGGGTTAAGAAGATGCAAGAAAATAAACCTAAACTAATAGAGGTGATGCACCAAAGGAATGTTGAACACCATGCTTTGCCATTAAACATAAACCATTAAAAATGTAATATAACCACCATGCACAGATAACCAAGATTGTAATGAGAGATCAAGAAGAAAGCAATGAAATTAGGGAGGGTTGAAAATCATCCACAAACTTTTAGTATTACTCCAATGATTTGATACGAGTGTAATACAATGGCCAAGAGGTAATATTTCATTTATAGTTCGGATGGTAGGTTTGAACTCCATAAGATCAATTACGAGATAAGAGAAGGAGGGAGGGTGGAAAGCCAAATTGTCTAACCTTTTGAAAAATGCCCTTCCTTACAATATAAAGGAAGAAAATGAGATAGAAAAGAGAGAAGAATTTGAATTCTTTCTCCAACCACCGTAGAATGGATTTAATTCACCTACAATAGTGATGAGCACCCCTACAAAATCCATACCTCCATGTACTATTCCTTATTGGGAAAGAAAGGAACCCATACTTCATTATTGTGGTAGGTGAGAAACCTAGGACACTCTCTAAAATGGTAGACTATATTTCTTCATTTTGAATAACTTAGTCCCACTCAAATTAAGATAACCATGTAGAGGAGACTATAAGCTTTCCAAAAATTTCTTTCTTGTGCAAATCCGAGCTCCCAGTGAAAAATTTATGGCCATCTGAAGGTCGGGGTGTCATTCTACAAAAATGGTGAACTACATGACTCTATCTTTTCCCGGAGTTTGAAATGCTTTCAACCTCCAAAATCCTAAAATTCAGACATTTTGGTTTCAGAAGTTGAGTTCTTGGTCATTGAAAAAGTGGCATGAGAGTTCTGAAACTCCGATCTCTCGAAACCTCGAAACCTCGAAAGTCTGAAAATTTTAGACTTTCTGAATTTCGTGACATTTTCCTTTTTGGACCTTTTCACTGTTCATCTCCCAAATCGCCTCAAGAGTTCCAAAACTCAGAAACCCGAAAGTCGGAAAATTCCACCATGTTGACCCCGAACAATGTTTGACTCCCAATATCCGAACCCTTTCAAACTTTATAATTTTAGGATTTCGACATTTTTACTCACTTTTTCAGCTTTTGCTTGTGGAGGCCCGAAGACTCCAAAACTCGAATTCTGCATCTCCAAAACACTGAAACCAAAAAGTCCAAAATTTCAAACTTTTAGAATTTCAGATTTCGGGATTTTTGCTCACTTTTTTCAAATGGCCATTCTCTTTCTCTGAAACTTGAAAGTCTAAAATTTTAGAATTTCAAAATTTCAAATTTTGGGCTTTTTCCTCGTTTGGAATGTATTCAATTTTTTTCGCCTTGTCTCCAAAATGCCAAAAATGCGAAGTCTAAAAACTTTGAGCCTTTCTCCATTCTTCCACTTGAGCTCTAATCTCCTTTGATGTTCCCTCATCCATTCATTTTTGACCTTGAATTTCCATTGTCGAGCCTACCTGCAACCTGATTTTTGGAATTGAAATGTGAGCTCGCATGACTGAAACAACCTCTCCATTTTCTCCTATGTAAGGTCACGTTTGATCAAATTTTTCCCAAGGGAAAAAATTGGATAACAGGAGCTTATTAAGTTGCAAAGGTGTAAATAGTCCAGGTATGGATGTTTTCCTCTTTCATAAGGTATACACGCATGTCCGAGTCTATATAGAAGCTATAATAAGTCTTGAAAGAGTTGAAAAGATATGAGTAGTACCTTAAGCTCATGATCTTGTATGGTTTCTTTTGATTAATTCATCTAGCTCTAATTTAGGTCAGTTTTTAATCAGTCATAGTCATATGAGAATCTATCCCAATCCTCAAGTTTTGAGTCATGAAAAAGTAAATAAGTTAGCCAATTTGTCATGTTAACCTATCAATGTTTGGAATAGGTTTGATTTGAATCGAAGCTTGAACCTATATGATCTTTAATCCCATTATGTATGGTGAAAAATAAAAATATGGTTTTCCCGCGCTATGTAGGTGTGTGTACAAAAATATTCTTAAAGGAATCACTCGTATCCCGAGAGGTGTGTGTCCTGAAATGCTTGTAACCTCTAAAATCTTGAAATTCGAGACTTTCGAGACATTTTGGTTTCAAAAGTTGAGTTACTATTCATAAAAAAATGGCACGAGAGTTCGAAACTCCGAAAAACAAATCTCCAAAACCCCAAAACCCAAAAAGTCTGAAATTTCAGACTTTTAGAATTTCAGACAATTTCCCTTTTCGGACCTTTTTCACTGTTCATTGCCCAAATCACCTCGAGAGTTATGAAACTCAAAACCCGACACCTAAAAGTTTGAAAATGCCCCACATTGACCCCGAACAAAGTATGACTCCCGAAATTTGAACCCTTTCGGACTTCAAACTTTTGGGATTTGAGACATTTTACTCACTTTTCCCGCTTTCTTTGTCAAAGACTCGAAACTCGAATTCGCATCTCCAAAACTCAAAACCCGAAAGTCCAAAATTTTGGACTTTTGAAATTTTTGATTTTGGGATTTTTGCTATCTTTTTCTAATTGGCCATTCTCTTTCTCTAAAACCCCAAAACCTGAAAGTCCAAAATTTTGGAATTTTGGAATTTTGGATTTCAGGATTTTTCCTCTTTCGAACTTTATTCAATTTTTTTCCTACCTTGTCTCTGAAATGCCGAAAATGTGAAGTCTAAAAACTTCAATCCTTTCTCCATTCTTCCACTTGATCTCTGATCTCCTTCGATGTTCCTCGTCCATTCATTTTTCGACCTTGCATTTCCATTGTCTAGCTTGCCTATAACCTAATTTTGGAATTGAAATGTGAGCTCGCATGAATGAAACAACCTCTCCATTTTCTCCCGCAAGGTGCAGGTCGTTTGATCAAATTTTTCCCAAGGGGAAAAATTGGATAACAATTTGGTGACTCATGGGATCACCTACCTGCTAGGTGAAAGATCAGTTGCCTTGAAGTATCCATTGGGCACATAGTCATGAATGATAGCTTGATATTGATCTCGTACTTGAAACTTCAACTTTCGCTTGCACTTGTTGATCCACAACCTGCTTTATTTCTTACATTCTCAATTTTCCTAAGAAAATATTGAAGATGAGATTTGTGAGAGTAGAATTTTTTTCTTGACCTAGAGCTTTCACCTATCCTGAAATGGACTATCCCGAAACTTGATTTTAGTTGCTCTGCATTTGTTTTCCTTTGAAATTAACAATTGTTTCCCATAAGTATAAAACTCTTTCCTATGGCAACACCCATCGGGAGGCACATCGAAATCACAATGATACAACCTAGGAGCAATAAAACATGTGCTGAAGGCACTTAGGGAAATTGAAACCTAAACTACAACAAGACAATGTGCATACACACTTAGAGGAATTAAAATCCTAGGATAATATTTACAAGGGTGAAACTCTTCCTTTTAGTAGAAATTTTTAAGGTAGATCCCATTGACCAGAATCAAAATTTCTTCTCCATCCAATGTAGACAATTAGAAGGCATTGCTACTTTTACATCTTGTGACCATGTAGGGGCCACTCTAAATGGAATCAAACTTGGAATGTATTCCTAGTTTTTCCGATCTGCATCCCACTTTAGAACTAGATCCCCTTCCTGAAAGGTCCTTGCTCTTACTTTCTTATCAAACCATATTTTGACTAAGGCTTGATCTTTCTCTATTATTTGAACTGCATGTTCTTTGATTTCTTCCAATTCCATCAACTCTGCATACTTAGCATCCATTGGTTCAAGATCGAGATGACTCAATCTACTTCATGAGCTCCAATGCGGGTAGCTCTAATGATATACGCAACACTGCCTCTTTCCCATAGAATAACTTATAAGGGCAAATACCTGTTGACCTCTTTAGTGTGATCCTATCAGCCCATAATGCTTATTTTAGTTTTGTATGCCATGTCCTTTAGTTTTCATCTAGAGTCCTTTTTATGATTCTTAGCAAATTCTTGTTTGTGGACTCTTTCCTTGCCCATTACCCTATAGGTAATAGTTTGAAGAGGTACTCAAGTAGATTCCATTATTAACAACCCATTCTATGATCTTGTAACCTAGGAACACTAATGCATTATTTGATATGATAGTGGTCGATAATCGAACCTTGTGACTATTCCTTCATAGAAGTCTAATATGCAAGACTCATTTGATTCTTTGAATGCTACTACTTCGGTCCACTTGGTGAAATAATCTGTCACCGTGAGTATCCACTTATGGCCTTGGCTTGAATTTAGATTGATGACCTTGATGAATTCCAATCCCCATTACATGAATGATTGGTCAACTAAAATTTGGTGCAATGGAAGTGTTGCTAATATTTCTTTTCTTGTGAAGAACACACATTTATTACACTTTTTGATCCAAGAATAGTAGTCATTGAACATTGTGGGCCAATAGTAACCTGCCTTCATTATTTTGAGAGTTGTTACCCATGGAGCAAAATGACCTCCGGCCTCTCCATCATGAAACTCTTGTAACACCCTCTCAATTTGACTTATCCAAATGTACCTCAATAGAACTCCATTGATGTCTTTTTTGAACAAAACACCATAAAAAAACACATGGAATGACTTGTAATCTGAAATACCTCCTCTTTGTTTGGCTCATTTCTGAAGGGCATAGGCCTATTTGTAGAAAGTGTATAATATTATGATTCCAACAAGGAGTGGGTATATTATCATTTGCTTTCTCTTGACTATCTGTAGTACCAAGATAACTTCATTTTCATCACCAACGATCAACTTGTTGACTCGAGGCCAATTATTCACATAGTCCCTTTCCACGGACCAGCTTAGTGACTTTAATTTCAATGTCATATTCCATGATGCGAGTGATATATCTAGCAGGTTTCTCATTTAGTTCCTTGTTTAGAAGGAAGTCCTTAACTCCCGCATGAGAGAATAGTAGTTGGATCTTATTGTTTGGGACTAGATGTTTGAATTTCCTTAAACTCCTGATCACTGCAAGGAAATGCTTTTCAATAAAGGAGTATCTCACTTCATAGTCCTCTAAAATTTGATTGAAGAAGGAAACCAACTATTCGGATCCCTCTTTGTTTTGTTGTACTAGGATTGTAGAAATTGTATCCCCACCACCAAAGGTGTAGAGCATGAAGTCCTTGGAGAAGTCCTGGATTGACAAGAGTTGAAACTTGAGATATGGCCTCTTGTATTGCTTCAAAAATTTCTTTACCCTCAACTTTCCACCTAAATGCCATACTCTACTTCAACATCAACATTATTAGCTTCACAAGAGCGGAAAAGTTTGGCACAAATCTGCGGACAAAATTGATCCTTCCTAAGAAGCTTTGAAGAGCCT
The DNA here is from genome assembly GCA_018340775.1 of Taxus wallichiana var. yunnanensis. Lineage (NCBI taxonomy): Eukaryota > Viridiplantae > Streptophyta > Pinopsida > Cupressales > Taxaceae > Taxus > Taxus wallichiana. The sequence goes on along the minus strand of CM031239.1, from coordinate 924,978,538 downwards.
TCTTATGACTTGGCAAGGGAATTTCTCAAATTGCTTCAAATTTTTCTTGGTCAATAGTCAACCCTTAGTTTGACACAATATGGCCTCGGAGCTTTCCTTCGTGAGCCGGAATATGTGTTTTTAGGATTCAATGATACCCCAAATCTTTTACACCTTTGAAATACATGTCTCGGATGAAAAATATGGATCTGTTTTGTTTTTAGAGAACACAATGATATCATCAATATACATTAGCACTATTTTTTTGATCAACCCCTTGAATTCCATATCCATCACCCTTTGGAAAGTGGCTCTGGCATTAGATAATCCAAATGAAATTTTTTGTAGGCATAGGTGCCCCACTTAGTGGTGAAAGTCATTTTGAACTGATCATCTTCTTTCACCATTATCTGATTATACCCCGAGTAGCCATCTAAGAGAGATAATCTTTCGATCTAGCTACTACCTGTAAGATTTGTTCCATTGAAGGAAGTGAGTAATGGTCTTTGAGAGATGTCCTATTCAAGTCTCGAAAGTCCACACACAACCTGATTTCCCTATTTTTATACTTAACCAGACATTAAATTTTCCACCCAACTTGAGTGCTTGATTAGAAATATAATGTTTTCCTCTATTAACTTATTTAGCTCCCTCTTCATTAGAGGCTCAATGTGTGGGTTGACTAGTCTTTGCTTTTTCCTGATTATCTTAGCTTCTGGATCTAGTTCAATTGTATGTTGTGCCACCTTTAGATTGAATCCTCGTAGGTCCTCATAGCTCTAGGTGAAGACATCTGGAAACTCTTGGAATTTTTTGAAAACTTCATATCTTTCTTGTTCAGTCGCCACTTTTCTCGATTTGGAGTGTCTTTCCTTCCCCAACCGAAATAGGTTCTGAATCCTCTCCTTTGACTTGTATTTTGGATTTCTCTTTATGAAACTAGTCCTTAGGACTGAATATTGACTCCAGTGTCACTAAAACTTTTAGAAACTTATTTTTTCATAATTACACTACTTGATCCCCATACTTTGCTTTGCTCTAATTTGTCCCGATTCCTAGTAGAGAGATTTCAACCTCTTCTTGTAAGAAATTAATGATATGTTGATCACTCTTAAACACTTTCCAAATTTTTTTATTGTCTAGAATTGATACCCTTACAATCACATGGATATGTGGCTATGTTTTGTCTCTTTTGATGCTATCCACCACATCAAAAGTTTCTCTAACTTCTACGAGCCTATCTGAGCAACTTCATTTTTGTTTATGGGTGTGGACATAATGTTAAATGCTTAAAAATATTCAATTAGGTCCCATACCCTATTTTTTTAGCTCTTGAGTAGGTCATTCTTCACAGCATGTTTTCCCCTGACTTGGTTAACAATCATCTTGCTATCCCCAAATACCTTCAAGTTCTTGATGCCTCTTTTCTTGGCCTAATGAAGTCCATGAACCAAAGCCTCATATTCGGATGTGTTATTCGAACAAATGAACTGAAATATGAAAGATGAATAATACTTGATATTCTTGTGGTGAAACCAACATTATCATGTCGTCCTCCTCGACCTTGTCTTCTTCTTGAACGGGGTTCATTTTAAGAGACCTCTTAGTAATCGAAGGTGGAAAATACGATGAATATTCCCGAATCGGTTTCACGGGAAGGAGAATTTTAGGGGTTATAAGTAAAGTTTTCAAGTGGTGTGGTAAAAGGCTACATATGTGCAACATTTGTAGATTTATTGTCATGCATCTATAGCCTCCGCCCTCATGTCATGCATCAACAAACTCTCCATGTCACACATATACAAACTCTCTATCTCGCATCTACAACCTTTGCACACTCTGGATGCATAAAAAAATCTCCATGTCGCGCATCAACAAAATCTCCATGTCACGCATTAACAAACTCTCTGTTGCGGTCTCTTGACCCTTTGCCCTCATGTCAAAAATTTATTATACTTGATAATACATATGACCCCCAGGTTATATGAGTGAGCTAGTAGTGTTCTACCTAGCAAATAATCTAGGATTATATAGGGGATATTTTCAAGGGTAGGCGAAGCCGACCCTAAAAAAAATTAAACTGTAATTTTTAGGTGAACAGTCCTTTGAATCCCTCATATTCGCACTGTGTTTTTGATAATTCACCTTTCAAATTTTTCAAAATTGAAATATTCGGCATATTAGAAATATTCACCACTAAAAAAACCCCTTCTTCTTGAGCTCTCGAAGAATAACCACTAAACTTCATTGTCATCCTTATTTTTGGCTTGGTGATACTAGGGATAGGTGAATTTTCTTCATGTACACAATATACAACTAATTATGATTCTTCCATTTCCTTATATGGGTTAACAACATGTCTTTTGTTCTCCCATTTATCTAGAGTTAAATATGGAATACCCTCAACTTTTGTACATGTTTCAGGATCATTTGAACACTCTTCCTGATTAAAGGTTGAGCAATTTGCATTGATAGGACTTGGCACATGGGGCTCAATGTGAAATTTTGTAATTGGTTCTGATTTGATGGTCACCTTGGCTCCATACCTCATCCTGAAAATCATGTGTGACTAATTTGTAGATAGATACCCACCAATTTTGGTAGTGAAATCCCTTGATAGACACAACACAAAGAGTGGTGGAAGGTCAATTATAGACACATCTGTACAAAACTATGACATTAGGACAAGCATGTAGTGTAAGACTTAATCCTTTGATGATCCCAACCATTCCTATTGTTGTTCCATCCAGTTGCACTACTCCTTTCAACACTAGCTCATACTTTAGACCCAATTGATCTACTTTTTTCTTTGGAATGACTGAATAGCTTGCCCCCGAATTGATCATGTAGTTGTGTACCAAGTGGTTCCCAACAATCAATGACACATAGAATGGTGGAGGCTTCAAATTATTGCTTGGTTGACCTCCATCTTGTTACATTGCATTAGTGAGAACTTTCTCCTATCTTTGGTTTGATCCATTTGAGGTAGACCAATTAGCCATTATTACTGACTTGCAAAAAATCTCGTTGTCTAGAATTTCCAAAGTGATTTCACATGGAAATTTTCACATGTGTTTTCTTCATTTGATCGATGATGTTGAAAGGGGATGAATTATCCTTTTTTTTTTCCCTTTTCTTTACACAACCTTTTCTCGGATCTTGAACAGGCACATGTGCTACTACAATGATGTGTGTTGGGATGATTTTGCATGTTTGGGGCTGCATTTGGTCTACTAACTCCTTGTTGTGTAGGAGTGGGATGAGAAAAAATGGATTAGATGGTTGTCCCTCCTCTATGTTCCTCTTCTTTGACCATGTGTTGGCAGCCACACCTTGAAAATGTGGTTGGTTAACTCCACAAAAGTCTTTTGTTTTCCAATTGACCAATGTGGTTTCCGTTGGAGGTGCCTCTTGTTGAGTTTCTTGCTGTTGATTTCCCTCTTGACTTGGTTCTTGGGACACACCAATGGTCTGTACCATCAAATCCTAGTTTAGTGCACCATTGAAACACGTTGATTGATTGTGAGGTAGATTGTAGGGGTAACACCATTCATACTCCTGTGCCATGTTGTTTTGTGTTGGAACCAAGGATCTCAATGTTGAAGCTGTGTTTGGATCATATGGTTAGAATGGCCTGACAACTTGAGATTGTCCTTGGTTTGAATTTTTTATTTTCAACCTAAGTTGGTGGTCTATTTTATTATTGTGGGGCCTAGGTTGATACTTTTGAGTTTGAGGCTAATACATTCTAGAACTCTGAGCTTGTTGTCTCTTGATAGTCACTAGCTCATTTCCTAGGTTCTTGTAAATTGTTTCATAACCTCTTGTAACTCTTTTGAAGTACTAGAAGAATTTGATGCCTCATTATTTCTTTGATTTCTAGGGGGTGGAATGGGATTCAACTCTGGTGTTTGAATTATTGTAGTAGTTCCCATTTATGGATAGAGAGGCATTGGTGGCCTTGGTGTTAGCTTACCAACTTGAATCAAGCATTTTTCATCTCTAATAGCAATGTTATAGGTTGTGGGTAAAGTTATACCTCCCATGGATTGTATCATCATTGCTATATCTAAATTTATAGCCTTTAAGAAATAGAGGAATGCTCCTTCGGTAGTTGGTCTAACAGTTATCAGAATCTTATCCCATGTCCTCATTGGAAATGGAAATTGAAATATGTCATTTGCTCATTAGGAGCCCTCTTGATTGTTGTCAATTGTTCCAATAAAGACAAATTATCTCCCTTTTCCCCAAATTGATTGTGGAGGGCTATGCACAAATGGTCCCAATTTTGGATAGACCCTATTGTTAGGCTCTAAACCATTACAAATCTTTACCCTTAAAATATGAAGCTAAAAACTTGACCATAATATCCATTTCATTGATTTCATGAATTACACAAACATTGGCGATGTCCTGGATGTGGTCAATAGGAGTAGTATGATTTTCTCCTATGAAACAGGGAATATTCTTTAGTGCTACAACCGAGACCTGATTTTGAGCATTTAGGGTAAGTGGGTTGTTGCCCATGAAGTTGACATAGGGATTGGGTTGCGCCATCCTGATTGGTTGGAGAACTCTCGTTGATTGAAGAAAATATCTACCAGGTGGAGGTGTAGACAAAGTCTTGTTAGGTGGAGATGGTGATCTTTGTGGTCTTCTTCCTCTCCTTCCTCTACTTGGTGATAATTGTAAGTAGACAAATAGTCCCTCTTCTCGAGTATCAAACCTAGTTTGAATTCTTCTCATGTACTTGGGAAACCTATGTTGGTACATGACTGAAATCTATCGCTTGAGTCTCCATATGTGTTGGGGAATGATCCTCAAAAGGATGGATTTTGCCAAGTTATACACCAAACTTGAAAAAAATAAAATTAAAACTTTGAAGGACCTGTATATTTGATATTTTGGAGGTTGAAATTTGTTTTGGAATGACTTGATCTGAAAAACTTAAAATGCAAGACTTTCAAATGTCCAAAACTTTGAAATCACAAATTTGGATAATTCGAAATCCAAGTTACGATACCAAAAATTTTGAAATCCTGAGATGTCCAAAATCCCAAAATCCCAAAACCTAAAATTCAAAAAAATCAAATTTTAAAAATCAAAATTTCAAAAACAAAAAATACCCTTTTGAAGATTAGCCCCGATCTATCAACTGGTGAAATTTGGACTTGTTTTGAGCAAGTTAAGCCTTTGAAAATTGATTTTGGAGTTAAACACGAGTGGTGAAATATATGAAATTAGAGAACTCAAAATTTGTAAGTCTGAAAATGATGAAAATGCCTTCAAATATCATGGAGCGACTTCTTTCGTCCCCACTGGGTGTGCCAAAACTATTGATCTATAATCACAACACCCCTGAATGTCTATAAATTGATGGGTTGAAACTCTCAGTGTGATTACATAACATGGAGCTCTTTCTAAAGTGTGGGAATTTACAATCAGGAAATCTCTCAAGATGAATTTTGGTTCCTATCCCTATATTCTGATGCACACATCCAAATTGTAGAGGATCTACTATTAAAACCTACTCTAACTTACCAAGGAGATAGGGTTAAGAAGATGCAAGAAAATAAACCTAAACTAAAGGAGGTGATGCACCAAAGCAATGTTGAGTACCTACTTTCCGTTAAACATAAACCATTAAAATGTAATACAACCACCATGCTCGAGATAACCAAGATTTCAATGAGAGATTAAGAAGAAAGCAATGAACATAAGGGAGGGTTGAAAATCATCCACAAACTTTTAGTATTACTCGATGATTTGATACGATGTAATCAATGGCCAAGAGGTAAGATTTCATTTATAGTTCGGATGGTAGGTTTGAACTCCATAAGATCAATTACATATAAGAGGAGGGAGGGTGGAAAGCCAAATTGTCCAACATTTTGAAAAATGCCCCTCCTTACAATATAAAGGAAGAAAATGAGAGAGGAAAGAAGATGAAGAATTCAAATTCTTTCTCCAACCACCATAGAATGCATTTAATTAACCTACAACAATGATGAGCACCTTTGCAAAATCCATACCTCCATGTAGTATTCCTTATTGGGAAAGAAAAGAACCCATACTTCATTATTGTGGTAGGTGAGAAACCTGGGACACTCTTTGAAATGGCGGACTTTATTTCTTCATTTTGAATAACTTAGTCCAACTCATATTAAGATAACCATTCGTAGTTGTGTAGAGGAGACTATAAGATTTCCAAAAAGTCCTTTCTTGTGCAAATCCGAGCTCCTAGTCAAAAATTTATGGCCATCTAAAGTTTGGGGCGTCATTCTAGAAAAATGGTGAACTGAGTTGACTCTGTCTTTTCGAATCCAAAACACTTGTAGCCTTTGAAATTCAGACTTTCGAACATTTTGTTTTGGAAGTTGAGTTACTATTCATTGAGAAAATGGCTTGAGATTTTGAAACTCCAAACCCCAAAACCCGAAAGTCCAATATTTCAGACTTTTAGACATTTTCCCTTTTCAGACCTTTTTCACTATTCATCACCCAAATCGCCTCGAGAGTTCCAAAATCTGAAACTTGAAAAGTCTTAAAATGCCACCACGTTGACCCCAAACCAAGTTTGACTCCCAAAATCCAAACCCTTTATACTTGGAACTTTTGGGATTTCCGAGATATTTTTACTCACTTTTCTGCTTTGCCACAACTGAAGACTCCAAATTCCTCATCTCTCAAACTCTCAAACCCGAAAGTTCAAAATTTGAGACTTTAATTTTGTATTTCAATATTTTTCTTGCTTTTTCTCGCGACTAGCCATTCTCTTTCTTTGAAACCTCAAAACCCAAAAGTCTAAAATTTTAGACTTTCAAAATTTTAGATTTCGGGCTTTTTGCTCTTTTAGATTTTATTCAAAAATTTTCCCGCATCATCTCTCGAAATGCCAAAAATGTGAAGTCTAAAACTTTGAGCCTTTCTCCATTCTTCCACTTGAGCTCTGATCTCCTTTGATGTTCCCTTGGCCATTCATTTGTCGACCTTGCATTTCCATTGTCAAGCTTGCTTGCTGCAACCTAATTTTGGAATTGAAATGTGAGCTTGCATGACTAAACCAACCTCTCCATTTTCTCCTATGCAAGGTCGTGTTTGATCAAATTTTCTGAGGGAAAAATTGGATAACATACTTCTCAAGTTGCAAAGGTGTAAATATTCCTACGTATGTTTGTTTTTCCTCTTTCATAAGATGCATGCATGTCTAGTCTCTGTATAGAAGTTATAATAAGTCTTCAAAGAGTTGAAAAAATATGAGTAGTACCTTAAACTCATGATATTGTATGATTTTTATCACTTCATCTAGCTCTAATTTAGGTGGAGTTTTAATCGGTCATAGTCATATGAGAATCTATCCCAATCCTCAATCTTTGAATAATAAAGAAAGTAACTAAGTTAACCAATTTTTCATGCTAACTTATCAATGTTTGAAACGGGTTTGATTTGAATCATAAGATTTAACCTATATGATCTTTAATTCCATTATGTATGGTGAAAAACAAAAATATGGTTTTCCTATTGCTATGTAGGTGTGTATGAAGAAATATTCTTAAAGGAATCTTTGTATCATCAAGGAGTATGAGGTATGCTAAGAGAAGACTAGTTTGCTAAGGGTTAAAACTACTATAAGGATCAAAAGTTGTGAGATGTCCAAAAGGAAATATTTGAACAAGTGTAAGTACTTCAAGATTTTTCATTAAGAAGGTAAAGACTGCAAACTATGACTAGATCAGTGTCAATGAAAGAAGCAAGGTTAAATGAGGTCTCCAAGGTTGTGAAGGACTAGGAAGAGTCCCGAAGATGAGAGATTAATGAGGAAGGTTGAATAATAAAAGGATTTCATGAAAGGTAAGGTAAGACTATGTTTTCCAACTTCTTTCCAAATATTTCTTGATCATCATGATTTCACATAGATTAAGATCTCAAGGATATCAAGTGGTGACAAAGATTAGAGTGTTCTTTAGGAAATAAGAGGTAAGTTTTCTTGAAGCTAAATCACAAATTTTGAGTATTGTTCCACCATAATCTTTTGAGTTAACCTTTTAAAGCTCTTACTATGGATTAGAAAACATTTTTCATGTAAACAACATGATATCGGGATAAAGAAGGGTTAAATATGCTTATTGATCCTAAAGAAATATGATAATGACTATCTAATTTATTCCAATCATGAAATCCTTATTGTTTTTCCCTTGCAGTGTCATCCAGGTTCATCTAGCGAATCCAAGTGCGACAGAAAAAAGAATATTCAAAGACACTTAATGGCTGTGCCAAATTAGAGGTTTGAGCATTTATACTATTCCGACAACCTAGAATCTATACCATGGTGCCCAGGGTGCCCCAAGACACTCCCAGTGCCTAAGTCACTTCAAACAACCTAAATATGCCCCTCTGTAGGGCCTATAAGTGTTCATCTACACTGTCAAGTTCTAGTTCAGATCTGTGACAACCTGTGACAGTCTCTTGTTATCAGCTAAGTCATTTCCTTGTTACCTCTTGCATTCTAGGGTTTTATTTCCATTAGATCAAATCATGTAATTACTTTACATAGATTTAACATATTAGTTTGTTGTTAGTTATTACTATTTAGTCTCTTTTACAAGCATTTTATTCCTCCTATATTAGATTAACTATTTGTTATACCTTCCCTAGGTCTTAGTTGATTTTTAGTTAATCATTTTGGTGAACCCGATCCTCTTTCATTGCACCTTCTAGGTCTTATATTTAAGCATCATGAGCATCTCTATTTTTTATTATTTGATCACATTTAGCATGCATCCCCTTTCGACATCCTACACATTAGGGTTTCATGTGAATTTCTACTCATCTTCCATCTAGGCTATTTTCAAGTTTCTACACCATGAATATCTCTCTCCATACTTATCTACAAAATAACCCTGATTGTATGACCAAGATTAGAGAATATTTAGCTACTGAATTCATCCCTCCTCATACTTCACCCGAATATGTCTATCAAAAATTTACCTCTGCTTTATCTTTTGACGAAGATCACATAACTTTCACTACCAATGATTTACCCTCCCATGAAATACTACAACATGACCTACCGTTGTATATCCAAGTTTGTATCAATAAAGTAGGTGTCAAAAGGGCATTAGTTGATAATGGATTTGGCCTCAATATTTGTAATGTTACCTTTCTTCACCACTTAGGTATTTCGAATCATTTCTCACTCCATCATCTATTTCCATTTTTGGATTTGATAACATCCCTAAGCATGTGTTAGGTATTGTAAACCTCCCTATTACCATTGGTCCAAAATAGTTACCATTCCATGCCATGTCATGCCCAATGACCTCAACTATAACATCCTCCTTAGAAGACCTTGGATCCATGCCATGCATGGGGTCCCTTCTACACTACATGTGCATTTTAAATTTCAACATCAAGGCACTATCTATGATGTGTTCATTGACCCATCTCCTTTTGAATATTGTAACTCAATTGAGCAATCTAGTGATCCTTTTGCCAACAAGTCCCAAGATTTTTCTAAGTATGGGTCGGGCATGACTATTTACAATGTTATGGTTTCACTAGTACTAGTAATCAAGACCCTAAAATCCCAACCCATTGGGATCTTCCTACATAAAACATAAGAATGGGTTAGGCTATCCCTCTTTACTCTCTACAATTTTTCAAATACCTTCCATCCTCCTCCACCTAATCAACCCTTATTAGAATCAATTCAGGCTATACATGCATTGTTTCACGACAAGTTTCAAGCTATAGAATCCATTATTACATCTTTCAAATTCGAAATCCAATAACTTAAGGATGCTTCTCAATTAAATGTTTCTCCTCCTCTTACATCTCATATACAATATAGGTCCACTACATATCATATAATTGACCCTTAGGACATGCCATCACATGAGCCTCTTATACTTGAACGTAATAATAATGCGCATTCCAATGGATTCCCAACCCTGAGTCATCAATAGCTAATGACCAAACACCACCTCAGCAACCTCCTCTAGAAATTAATTCAAGTAACTCTTCTCAAGTAATCCAAAACACTACCAAGTCAAATTACGCAACCACCTCTCACAAACAGTCCACCTCCTTCTCCTACCAACACTTCTACAGCATCACCAATCCCACATAAGCTCCAACCAATCACTGTTGACAAAGACACTACTCCTTCTACTAATGGGAAGTCCACATTTCCAACTCCATCATCGTTGCATGGTTTTAATGTTGTTTCATCCTACCATTGTGTTGGCCCTCTCTCCTATCATGACACAACCAATGCTCTCCCACAATGGCATGACACCTCTTGTGTGGCTGTATATATTGCTATCATCATAGTACACTTGGGGGCATAACACCCTACACCCACCTACTCACTCACACATTTTTCATCTTTATATAGACATACAATATCATGCATTATAGCACCATCATTACCCGATGACGCACCCTAGTGCTTCAGTTCACATTGGATTATTGAGGGACCACTATTCCACTAAACCCCACACATTGCGCTACCGAAACATCCGTATAAATTCTACATCATCCTATACATACCTCATCTACTCGTCATACCTCATCTATCTCATACATGCTACACTAGTCATCATCATATATGAGTCTAGTTTTCTATGTCATCCATACATCCTATACATTCTACATACTACACTAGATTTCCTTATACTTGGGTCTAGTTTTATCTATCATCATTATGCATTTTATTCCTATCTACACACTTATTGCATTACACCTTCCCTACCCACATTTCATTCATACACCCTACCTATCCTACACCCTACACTAGATTTCCTTATACTTGGGTCTATTTTCATCTCTCATCAGTACACATTCTATTTATACCTACCCACACACTACATTACATTTCCTACACCACACATTCACATACCTTGGTCATCTACACTACATTTTTATACGCACTACACCCACCACCCTATGACGCACTCTAGTTCCTCGGTCCATACTCAACTACCGAGGGTTTACCAATCAAATGGACCTTACCTACATGTGACATGTCATAACACATTTCATTAGACTCGTGACCAACACTCTAGGCTATATCGTCACCCATACTCGTCATCATATCATGTAGTGGTATACACCTTAGGTTAAATCACCACTCCTTTCCCCATTCTACATTATCCTCTTACATACTATCATCACATATTCTATTATCCTATTCTCAGTCATTCTACTACATCATCACCTCTCCTACTCATCCATTAGTGGTATATGCTTTAGGCTAAATCACCACCCTCACCTTCTTCATCACATAGTGGTCTACGCTTAGTGCTAACATCACCACCTTTTGTTATTCACCACCTACTTATATACGTTTCATACACTCTCATCACTCGTATCGTAGTGACATACACCATAGGCTAGATCATCACCTTCTTCTTCTATCTTATAGTGATATACTCTTAGGGATAAATCATCACTCCTCTATCTAACCAAATCATGGTATACACTTAGGCTATAGGTTCCATGCACACCTTTCTATATGATGCATTCCCATCCATTCATCTTGTAGTGATATACACTTAGGGATAAATCATCACTCCTCTATCCAACCAAACCGTGGTATACGCTTAGGCTATAGGGTCCACGCATAGCTTTCCATACATCTCATCATCCTCCACTCATCTTATAGTGATATATGCTTAGGGATAAATCATCACTCATCTATTCAACAAAGTCATGATATACACTTCAGCTATAGGGTTCACGCACATCTTTCCACATGTCACATTTCATCACCACTACACATACACACTCATCATAACGTGCTAGATACAACCAACACTACTCGATCATTTCCCGATGACGCACTCTCATTTACGATTCATTCTTGACTAATGAGGGGGAAAATAAAATTAACCTCACTACATACACTTCCATACACTCGGGGGCACATTGCTCCTATCATTCCATCTTACATTCCATTCCATCCATCCATAAGCATACTGCATTGTCTTGGTAGCATTTAATTTTTCTTACTATTGTTTTACATGTTCACTTTACTACACATGTTAGGTTTCTCTTTTATATATCATTATCATACATACATGCATGTTGACACCTTTGTCTAGTGTGATCGTAGATACATGACATTTACATGCGGCATGGATGCTCACCTTCTACCCTTACTATCTTTGGTCGCTTAGGGCATCCAAATTCATCTCACACGGTTCTATTTTTTGTTTTGTACTTAACATCTTATACTACTTGCTTATACATGCTTTTACATATTGGTTTCAACTCTAACATGCTAACAGGTGTTCTATGTGCATCACTTGTTTTGCGGGACAACATGATTCCATGACTACTTGTATTTCTACTTATCTCGCTTTGTTTGCTATTGCATGTGGGTTTTCCCTATGCTTGTGTGCAAAATTACTTGCTTGTTTGTGGCCATGATGGCATTTCTGTCTTGAAACATCATGCATGATGTCACATGTTTTAAACCTGTTTTGTGAGGTCTCTGTGTTTTCTTGCATGTTTACACTACTTTTCTTAGTAGTTTTTACATTGTCTGTCTTTTACACTTATTTACATGCATGTGTTTGGACTAACACTTGTATTGGCTAGCCATCCCCTTTTGTACATGCCTTGGTATCTACCAAGTGCTTTCCCTTTCCCCTATAGGGCTGAGTTGGTTACAAGGTCAGAGTGCGGTTGGTCCTCTCTTGGGGCTGCATTCTCCTTCCAGGGTCATTGCATGCACCCCCAAAGAGGGGGCATCATTGAGGGTTTCTACTAACACAACATATCTACACCGGTTCACACATAGTGAGTGAGTTTAGACCAGTCTACGAACTCCATACACAATGGCCTTAATAGGACATGGTGTCCTTCGACAATTCATGGGTTGGTCACATGCTCGGGGTTAAAGTGGGTGGCTTCTCAACGCTTCTCCATCCAAAGGGTGTAGGATCACCCAAAAACTAGCATAGTACAAAGATGTCTTCAAAAATTTCAATACAGTGGTTAGAGTTGGAGGACACCAAGCATTTCCTCCCTACACATATTCAGCTGGGTGGTGTAAGATCACTCAAAAAGTCACAAAATTACGGGATATCCTTCTACACCCTTTTTCTCAACATGGATCAGGTGCACATGTTCCATAAATCCATTTACACTTTCTACTCTAGTGTACTTTACATTTACGTAATTTACACGACATTTTTATATACATATATATTTGACAACTTGATCATTTTCTCCTTGCGGGTCCACCGTGTGAGAAACAAGTTGTCAAATTGGGGCAACAACAAAAAACAATGACAATGACAACACACCATAATGGTACTTTCCATACTAACCATGCAATTACACCACACACATGCGAAAATACACACATTCCACCCTAGATTCACTCTCATCACTTTTTACACATTTTCCATCTTTAGAATCCACACTCCTCCACATATTTCTTTTTGTCATTCTACGCTTCTATTCCATCGACACATTTTCTTCTACACTCCGTACATGGAGACATCAGGTACACTTTTCTATCTACTTTATGTTACCGAGTTGTTCACTCACCAACATAAAGTGGGGGAAAATGTAAAACAAATATTGCATATTATACAATATTTAGCCCTATCTTATACTACTATTTAGAAGGTTCTCAAGTGTACAAAGTACCAATTAATCCCCCTTTTTTCCATCTTTGTTTTATGTTTTACTTTGTCTTTCCCACATATTTCCCGATACTTATCACCCCATTTTATAACTTCCCTGAGATTATATCCCTAATTTTGGGCACCCACCTATCTTTAGGGCACCCCGATCCCACTATGGGTGCCCCAATCTATGCTTAGCCTTTTTGCTCCTTTTTGGGTCACTTATAACCATTGGTCATATTTATCTTTTCCTCAGTTGGCATTGTCGGGATTAATTGCGAAATTAAACTTGAGAGACCTATAAATATAAAGATTATAAGACCATAATAAGGGTACTAGGTCATTGCATCCTATCACTACTATCAATCCATTTAGGGTTGCATCCACATAACACCATACATTCAAGCTAGGAAAGTCTACATCACACACATTCATGAGGAGGAGGGATTCATTAATTCTACTATCTACATCTTCTATAACTACCATAGCTCACTATTTCACAAAGTGCAACTGCATGAGAGCACCTAGGGAACGACATACACACTCCCACTTCAGAACTACATTAGTGTTCGTAATGTAGTGCATCACTCAACGATAAGTCAACCGAGTTTGATAAATGAGCTCGGTCCCACCCCATGTTCTTCTTCATGTGTAGGGCATCATCCATTCATTCGAGAAAATCCAATGTGACAAATAAAGAGTATTTAGAGACACTTAGCGACCATGCCAAATTAGGGTTTTGAGCATTTATATTGTTTGAGGACCCAAAATCTAGACTAGGGCACCCTTAAGTGCCCCAACACACTCCCAAGTGCATATGTCACTCTAGAAAACCCAAATATACCCTCTGTAGGGCCTCTAAGTATTGTTTTACACTCGTTGAGTTCCAATTCTGATCTGCCACAACTTACGCAGGTTTTCACTCTTTATCAACTAAATAATTTCCTTGTTACCTCTTGCATTCTAGGGTTTTATTTCCATTAGATCAAATCATACAATTACTTTACATTGCTTTAGAATATTTTGTTGTTGTTATTTATTACTGTTTAGTATCTTTTACAAGCGTTTTATTTCTCATATATTAGATTAACTATTTTCTATACCTTCCGTAGGTCTTAGTTGATTTTTAGTTAATCATTGTCCAAAAACATCCTAAACCCTAGTTGGAAGCGGTATGGAGAAAATTTCTTGGTTAGGTGCTCAAATGGAACTATTTGGCTTGTTTACGAATTTTATAATGTATATAATTCATTAGAGCATCTTTCTATGGTGGTTTGAGTTTATGACAAATCAGTGGGCCTAATAAGAAAAACCATGTTTTTTTAAGAATTTAGCTATAGGAAAAAGTTGCATAGAAAACCATGCACAATTTTTTTGTGAAATATTATTGGTATGTTCTCTTGATTTTCATGAATTCATTTGGGTTAGTTATTTCCAAAATATTTATAATATAGGTCAAACAAGGTGACTTACTTCTTAAGGGCTAGAAAAGCCAAAACTAGTCAAGTTGGACTGAGAGGACATTGATGCAAATGCAAGTTATTGAAGAAATATATGACCATGGAAAGATGATATGAGTCTCATATGACATATTTGAGCACATTATCTAATTTGGTCAAGTTACAATGATGACAAAAATACCCTTTTAGGCTTATCAAGTAGGTTTGATAAATGGAAGTGCAAGCATGATTTTCTCTAGGTACCCCATGAATGTGAGTGTTTGAAATTGAATTAGAGGACTCCTATGAAGTATGAAAAGAAATAAATTTTATCTGAAAGTGTGTTGGAAGTCTTCTTGAACAAGACTAGTTTTTGTGGTTTGAAACATAGTCAAATTTGTCTTAGAAATATAAGAGCTATCATGCTAAAATCCTTGAAATGAAGCTTTATGGTAATTTTAAATGATGAAAAATATCAATAAATTACTAGAAAGGTATAGAATGAGCCATGAACATATGTATAACTTAAGTTGTACCTCATTTTTTCAAGACTAATTTTATTGGTTTTGCAACTCCATCGGGACCTTAACAAAATCTATGTGTATTGATGCGAGTTGACGTGTTTGATCTGATAAAAAATTTGAGGGTGAATTATATGTACAAAAATAATTATCCAAGAATTTATAAGTCTTTAATGATCATAATTTTTTTTTGGTGAAGAAATATCTTGATTGATTTTGAAAGAAGCCATGTTTGTGCACACTTGCTTGAGAAAATGAGCTAAAATGAAGCCTTGCGGAATAAATGGATAGTTATGGAGATCATCAAGGCCTTATAGGAGTGTGATAAGACATTTGTAACATGAAAAATTCATCATAAATATTTTCATGAGTTACATTTTTTTAGAGGAAATCAGATTCCAAAGTGGAAGAAAAAGATAAGCCTAGAAATGGCAGTACAAAGTCTAATGTCACAGTGTGAAAATGGAATATTTTTAGTTACTCTATAGGGGTGGAGAGTTGAGGAGATATTTATAAATCATCTTAGGAGTCAGATGTGTCATGATAATATCATGGAATATTATAAAATGTAATTTACCTTCTGCATATGCAATGATTGCATATATGGATAGTTTTGATGATGTGATCAAGAGATTTGCATTCAAATTAAATGGAAAAGAAGTTAAAGAGGTTATATTGGGAAGATGGATAGAATTTCATCATAATGCATTTTTTCAACTAAATTTTCATTAAGAAATTTTTTAAGTACTTTGTTTTGATGTAGCAAATTGACATGCAAAACTAGGTGAATCAAGGAAGTATGATGGAGCTTTTGAGTTAAATTTTTGTTGTAAGATATATGATTGGAGGAGTATATGTTTGAATGATTCATCCAAGGAGAGAGACATGAAAAAAATTATGTGAAAGAGGCCATTAAAATCTATTCTTGCAGCATCATGAAGTGAAGTTATGAGAAGTGAATCGGGAGGTGGAAAGAGAAGACAAAAGAGCTGATTTAGTGATCACAATTTGTTGTGTTAGACAACCATATGAGGGTGGTCAAAACATGGTTACAAGTGTAAGTTATTGCTTATCAAATAGGGATTTTAAGCTTCCTTGTAAGTTGCATCTTACATAAGGTCAGTGGGTGCTTGACTGAATTTGGGAGTTGGAGCTTCCATTCAAGTAGGAGCTTGCTAAAGATCAAGTGGGTGCTTGGTTAAAGTTTGGAGTTATAGCTTCAATTTGAGTGGATGCTTAACATATTAAATCATTGTAATCCATATAGGAAAATTTTTCTAAGTTATTGCATTGATTTCAGTGGTTTTTCTTCCTTTAAGGGTTCCCACATTAAACATTGTCTCCATGTGTACTTGCAAGTTACTTGGGTGTATTTGAATGTATTTTTTTATCTCATGAAAAAATTAGATTAAGATTGTGTAGCTTACTGAGTTTATGAAATTTTCTCAAATTTTTGATATTAACTAATTGACCCCTCCCATCTCAAAGGTGCTTGTGATTTGAAACAATAGGGCATGTGTGCAATGATTTTAAGATAAAACAATTCCATGAAAGAAGAAGAAAGAGAGAGTTAAAGGAATGAGGGTTTGAAGATGTGTGTGTGAGCTGAAATTGTGATCTCCATTAGTTGTGGTAGAAACAAAATTCATATATCTTCATCTACAGATGGTTGAGTTGGTGCTTGATCATCTTATGGGGTTGTAGCCTCCTTTTGGAGTGGGTGCTTCACTAAATTAGGGGTTGGTTCTCTTTATAGGGTTGGTTCTCTACTAAACTAGGGTTTGGTGATCCTTATGAAGTTGGTGCTTTACTAAAAATCTCTATGTAATATAAGTGGAGTTTTAGTGGGTTTTTTTCCCTTGAGGGTTTCCCACTTATATCTTGTGTTCATGTGTACTCTCTTTTGGTTGTGTGCTTATGTGTTTCATTAGTTTATGATGTTAATATGACATTAATGGATGGATAAATATTAATGGTGCATGTATGTTAATATTAAATTGTTTTAAGGGTTTAAATAATTGATTCACACCCTCTCGGTTCATTGTGATTACAACAATTGGTATCGTAGTAGGTCCTTGAGAAACAAGTTTAAAAACTTGAAGGAGATACTTTTGAGCATAAGCATGGGTAAGTCTTTAGATATTGGGGCTCCATTAAGGATGAAATGCGAAGTTACAAAGTCTTTGATCAATAGTTTACTAGATTAGATCAATTGCATGGAAAAAAAAAAGCATGGTTAAGTCATCAAGGGTTTTGAATTACAAATTGATAGAGTGACTAAATCCCTAAGGAATAAAGAAGAAGTTTGTTTTGTTTATGAAGAGAATTTTAAATCTCTAGAATATGATTTAGTATATGCATTTAACAAAGTTGAATAATAAGTTAGAAAAGATTACGAAAGCTCTTGATGGGATATTAGAGAGACAAAGAGTTAGAAATGACAAGAAAAGCCAAGGTTATAGAGGAAAGTGTTAGGAAATAAGGGTAAAATACGTGAAATAATCCTCATAGAATCGTAATAGTAGAAACTAATATGCGTAAAAATATTACAGATCTCAAATAAAAGTACAGAATAAAATAACACAACACAAAGAGACAGTATTTAACATGGTTCACCCAATTTGGGATACGTTCACCAAGAATCACTTTCTCATATTTTATTACAAGCCACTAATCTCTCAATACAATACCTGGATCTTTGTAGCTATGCTCAACAAACTCTATAGATTTCACACTTGAATTCAAAACACATCTGTGATGTTACATTAACCCTACCATATGAACAAAACCACATAAGTAGACAATTACTTAAGTAGTTTTACAAAACCGTGGTATCAAAACCATGGGCCAAACATGTCCTATAAACCTATGTGTCAAAAATCACACCCATATGAGAAAAGCACATTGCCCGTATATCGAGCACGTTCTAAGGCCAAAAATTTTTTGGGGCTACACCTCCGAACCCTTGCTACTAAGGGTTGCCACCTGACCCCTGCTGGGGGCCCATCCCAGCCATGAACCCAAACAAGACAACTATGGAAAGTGTACAGTACTCTTAGTGTATAGTCTTCAACACTTTCACACATGAAGAAAGGATACATAACCTAACAATCTCCCACTTCGAGACTAGTTTTCCTTTGAGCAAGATTCTCAACCCTTCACTAGTTTCCATGAAGACAAACCAAAGCTGAACAAAACTTCATTTTTTCCCTTATGACCACCTTGGTCATCATGTCTGTAGGATTATGAATGGTATGAATCTTCTCCACTGCAAATTCTCTTCCTCCAAGGTTGTTACGATGAAATGGTACCTTAACCGTATATGCTTCATCCTACAAAGGAAAGCAGATTTCTTAGCTAGGTGTATAGCACTTTGATTATCACTATGCAAATTTTCTTCCTCCAACTTATGCCCCAACTCCTCAAGCAATTGTCTGTAACCAAACAATTTCTTTTATTTCCTCTATGGCAGCAACATACTCATCCTTTGTGGTTGAAAAATCCGCCACTTCTATAGTCGTGAAATACAACTCATTGTTGTCCCACCTGATGTAAACATAACCTATCGTGCTCCTCCTTCTATCTACACCTCCAGCCATATTTGAATCTACATAACCATAAAAATTGGTCTCTGATCCATTGTAGAAAAAAATTGTCCCCATGGTCCCTCTCAAATACCAAACGATCCACTTTATTGCTTGCTAATGATCTCTACCCGGATCACTCATAAATCTACTTACCATTCCCACTACATGGGCAATATAAGGCCTACCACACACCATGAAATAAATAAAAATACAAACCATTGATGAGTAAGGTACCTTGGACATTCGGTTTCTCTCATGCTCTGTCTTAGGACACTTTCTCCTTTGATAACTTGAAATGGATTGCCAAAGAAGTCCCAACCGGTTTAGCATCTTGCATATTAAACTTCTCCAAAACCTTCTTAATGTACTCTTCTTGAGATAAAGTCATCTTTTGTTCCTTCCTGTCCTAAGATATCCTCATACCAAGGATTTTTTTGGCTGCCCCCAAATCCTTCATATGAAAGGATTCATTTAGTTTCTTGAGTACTTTTATTTCTTACATGTTTTTACCTGCAACCAACATGTCATCCACATACGATAAAGGATAATATAACTGCCATTCTCAAATTTCTTTGTATACATGCGATGGTTAGAATGACATCTAATATAACCTTGCTCCATCATGAAGCTATCAAATTTTTATACTATTGACATGGAGCTTGTTTCAAGCCATATAATATCTTCTTCAGGTTTGCACACCATATTCTCTTTACCTTTGACCTCATAGCTATCTGGTTGTTACATATATAGTTCCTCCTCCAAATCACCATGGATAAACGTAGTATTTACATTGAGTTGTTCTAAGTGTAAGTCTTCTACTATAACTATTCCTACAATAGTCCTAATAGAAGTCATTTTTACTAGAGCAGAACAAATATCATCAAAATCTATGCCTTCTTTCTCGTGTAAATGCGTTGACCACCAACCGGGCCTTGTATCATTTATTGCCTCTTTCTTCCTCTTTGAATCTGAACACCCACTTGTTTTGTAATGCTCTTTTCCTTTGGGTAGCTTCACTAAATCCCATGTCTGGTTCTCCATGAGATCCTAATGCTCCTCATCCATGGCTTGCTCCCACTTCTTCCTAGAATCTACCTCTATTGCTTCATCAAAGCTCTCTGCTCTCCACTATCATTGAGTGATAAATAATAAAGAGAAAGAGAAAAATTTTCAGGTTCTCTTCTTACCCTAGAAGATCTCCTCAATATAGGAGTTTGGGGTTCATGTTTAGGAGGTTTCTGAATTGATTCATGTGTCACTTTCCCATCCGTAATATCCTCTACCACCGTATATTCTTTCTTGGAGTCTTCCTATTTTCTGCCGCAATCGTTGCTTATACATGACTTTCACATTAAATACCACATCCCTAGATTGAATGATTTTATTGTCCTTAATACTCCAATATTTATATCTAAAGTCATCACCACCATAACCAATGAAAGTACATTTTTTAATTTATCCTCTAGCTTGGTCCTATCATCCTTGTCTATATGGAAAAACACCTCACATCCAAAGAATCTAAGAAATGTATAATCATCCTTCCTACCATACCAAGTCTCCCCCAAGTATGCCTCCATCCAAGGCACTTGAGGGTCCTCTGCTTATCAAGTACACAACCGTGCTCACTGCTTCCACCCAAAAAGAAAGAGGCATCCCGCATGTAACCTCTTTCTCCTAAAGACACCCCATTATTATTCTCGTTCATCTTTTCGACACCCCATTCTCGCTGCAGAGTTACTCAAGAGTATTTTGCCTATGGATTCCACTCTTAGAATAGTAATCATAAAATACATTTCTGCAATACTCCCCTCCATTATCGACTCGAGACATTTTAGCTTAAGACCTATTTCATTCTCTACCAAGTCTTTCCATTTAACAAAATTTTCAAATATATCTGATTTGTTTCTAATACAATAAACCTAAACTTTCCTTGTTTCATCATCAATAAAAGTAACCTAATAACTTAAACCCCAAGAGATGATACCTAAACCACCCTCACACATCCAAATGCACCACTCTAACTTACTCTCTTTCTTTGTAGGTCCAACCTTGAGAAACCTTAATTTCCTTATGTTTCCCATATTTTCAGTCCTCACAGAATTCCAAACATGTTTTTGTATATCTAGGAAAATCCTTCTTTATGATCTCCATGCCCTTATGGCTCATATGGCTGAGCCTATAGTGCCACAATGTTGTATCTAGTTCAAGCCACAAGATTACAAACATTAGAGCTATAAGTGTTTAAATATAAGGTTCCAACTTGATTACCTCTTGTCACCACAAGAGCACCCTTGGTAACCTTCCAAGAGTCTCACTGTAAAAATCACAAGACAACTATCACTTCCCAACTGCCTACCCTACCAATATAAGATTTCATCTTAATGTAGGCACATGTCCGACATCCTTCAATAGCCAAGTATTTTAATTCTAACTATGTTGTAAGGCTCATCATCACCAAGAAAAATATGCCCAAAATCTCCTTGAACATAATCAAGAAAATAATTCCTATGTGGAGTAGCATGGAAAGAACCCCGAATCTAAAACTCAAGATTCACTAATATTGTGCAAAGAAAGAATCAAAGCATCCCGACATAAATTACCCGTTGCCACATTTTCCCCCTTGTTTTCTTCCCCGTTGTTTCTTCTTGTCCCAAAGTTCCCAATAGTCCTTCTTTGCATGCTCAGACTTTCCACAGTGCTAGCATACTATCTTGATTTTGGATTTTGACCTTGCCTTATCCTTTGATTTTTACGGCTTTGTCTATTCTTTTGTCTCCCTCTAGTTTCCACTTTGTCAAAGCATTCCCCAAAGTAGAAGATTACCCAGAGATTTTTATTCACATTTCCTCACTTAGAATCACACCTATAACATCCTCAAACTTAAAATTTGAGTTAGCTAGAACCGACTTGCTTACCACCATTACCAGGCTATTCCAACTCTCGGGTAAAGAGACACCTGAGAACTAATAAAGCTCTAACTTATTCATCAAATTCTATTATAACCGAAGCTAGCATATTTACAACTATATTAAAATCATTTAAATGATCTTCTACTAAACCATTCTCAAACATCTTCATATTAAACAACCTTTTCATTAAAAAGATCTTATTAGAGGTAGAGGGTTTTTCATACAACTTCCTAATGCATCCATCAATTTTTTTGTAGTCTTTTCTTTTGAAACATTAAATAATACCAAAGATGCAAGACATAGCCGGATTGTCCCAAGTGCCTTCCTATCCAAAAAATCCCATTCCACATCTGTCATACTCGAGGGTTTTCAACCTTCTCAGATAGTGGAATATAAAGATCCTTCTAATAAAGGTAATCTTCTATCTCGCATCTTCCAAAGACTGAAATTCTACCCGTTGAATTCATAAAACCTTAATCTTCCATCATCTATCATAATTCCCGTTCAAGATAAAAATTTCCCTATGATTCAACACTTCAAAAACCAAACCAGGATCTCGATACAATTGTTAGGAAATAAGGGATAAATATGTGGAATAATCCCTCACATAATCACAACAAGAGAAACTCATAAATGCAGAAAATATTACGTATCTTAAATAAAAGTGTATAGTAAAATAACACAACACAAAGAGACATTATTTAACTTGGTTCACCCAATTTGGGCTACGTCCACCAAGAATCACTTGCTCATATTTTATTACAAGCCATCACTCTCTTAATACAATACCCCGGATCATTTAGAGCTATGCTCAAAAAATTTACTGGATTCACACCCGAATTCAAAACGCATCTACAATGTTACATTAACCCTACCATATGCACAAAAACACATAAATAGACAACTATTTAAGTAGTTTTACAAAACTCGTAGTATCAAAACCATGGGCCAAAACCGTCACATAAAACTATGGGTCAAAAATCCCACCCATATGAGAAAATCATATTTCTGGTATATCGGGCATGTTTTAAGGCCAATTTTTTTAGAGGCTACACTTTTGAACCCTTTCTACTAGGTGCTGCTATCCCTAGATGCTGCTTAGGGCTGCCCATTCCCTAACCCCAAAGAGACAACTATGGAAAGTGTATAGTACTCTTAGTTTGCACAGTCTTCAACACTTTCACACGTGAAAACAAGCTCCACAACCTAACGAAAAGAAGAAGGAGGATGATGAAAAACTTGGTCCAAGTACTCAATCAAACATGAAGGAGATAAAGAGGACTGAATTAAAAGGTTTAAATTTGTTAGAAAACCTAATGTTGCTAGGTATGGTGCTTCTTTTAATGGTTATTGCTATGTTTGTCATGATTTTTGTCATAGAGATAGAGAGTGCAAAAGAAGGTCTCCTAGGAATGGTTTAGGCCTCTTCAAAGGTGAATGACATTCATGTTGTGAGTATGGCCATAAAGATAAGGAATTTTGTTGGAAATTGAGTGTATATGAGAAAAGAGGAAAGAATAATGGAATTATATGATAAAAATATCACAAGCAAGGTCATATTGCAAGGTATTGTCACCAAATTGAATCTTCAGGGTATACTAGTAGGTTTCAAGCATCCAAAAGGAAGAAAAAGAAAGATTTCAAGAGGAAAATCATTCCTAAGAATGTTGAAGATATTTTTAGGTCTAATCCCATGGTCAAGAAAGATGTTTCTCAACCAAAATATCTCAATAGAGTTAATTCACAATTTGAAAAACAAATCATGATGTCTAATCCAATGAATGCTATCAAAGATGGTTCTCGTGCCATTAAGATGGAAGACAAGATCATCAAGACCAAATCAGATTGAGGAGGTATGTTTTCTTTGTTTGAAAGGAAAATGGTTGAAGAAGATCATATGTGTCTCCTAGGTTTTGGGACACTTAAAGAGTGATAAGATATGATAAGGGATCTGTTTATGAAATTTTGAGCTCTTGTTACTTGTAGTGTGTCGATTTTGTCAAGTAGTCATTTAAGGGAATTCTCATTGTGTCACTTTGAACTAATTTTTTTCACCATGAGTCTAAGTATTCTAAATGTGAGTATTGTAATGTAGTTTGTGTTGAGTTAGAAGTAGGGTAATATGATTGAAATAAGGTCTTGGAGTCTTGAGTGCATATGACTAGATTTATACATAGTCAAGGTATTTTAGGTATACATTGAGATTGAGGATATTATGAAGAGTGTTTTCTCAATCAAATCTAGTGTCAAGGATGAGTTTTTTCAAGGTCTTCTCCCATCAAGAAAGTTTTCACTGTTTTGAAGAAATATATGATTTCCATAAAAGTAATGAAGTGTGTATGGTCCTGGAAAAGTCCATGTCTTGGTCATTGAGGTCCATATTCATGCATCATAGAAGTTTATAAGCTCTAAGTTGAATTTGAATCTAGGTATGAGCATAAGGTAGAGTATAATGTTGTTTAGGACGTGGTCATGTTTTAGAGGAAGACACAATGTTAATTGTTGATCTAATGTCAAGTGAAGTATGTGATATGTATAAGTCTATATTAATACTCCTAGTGGACTACATCAAGATGTGTGACAAGGGATGTTTGAAGGATAAATATTGGAAACTCTGATTTGATACATAGTTAGAGAATAAATCAAGGACTATGAAAGATTGCTCATGTGTTGACTATAATATTTTAGTCATCTAGGTGTATTTTTATATCGAAAGAGATTCAAGTTGTAAGCGATTCATCAAGGTATATCTAGTTCTACATCATTAAGGAATTCAAAATATTTGTTATTCTAGGAAAAATAATATTGTTGTTCTTTATCATCAAGTTCTCAAGGTATTTTTGTAGCTCCTCTTTTGTTCAATTCATGAAAAGTGTGGTTATAGCTAAAAGGATCTTCATTTTATACAAGTCATGTATTCAAGCTTGTGTTGCCACGGTTGAAATTTATTAGTTCTTGTTATTAAGTCTCTAAGGTATATTTGTGATACAAAAACAAGGTTTAAGAAGTGTATTAGATTGATTATAAGTCATGGTGGTATTTCAATATAATCAATTATACCTCAATGGTCACGATATTCTTCACAAGTATCAAGGAAATTATGATATGTCATCAAGATCTCACCGATTACATTATGTCTCGATTTATGAGTTGAGGGCAAATGAATTAACTTCTCAAATGATATATAGTGTATGAAGCCTATGTATGGGTGTACATAGGGTTGAAATGGTGTCTCGGTTTTGTGTAATGAGTTATTTATGACTCCTAACAAGTGTTACCAATATGAAGGATCAATAGATGGTTGTTCAAAGTCACTTCATCAAGGTGTTAATATCATAGGTTTGCACTCGAAGGTTTCAATACTCATTAAAGGTGTCTAACAGAGGGCTGAAGTCTCAAGATGTTTTGAGCATGGTGTTAGATAAGTATCAAGAAGTTATTTACTCCTGTGATTCAAACATGAGGTGTGGTTGTCTAAGGTGACATGAAACATGTTAAGGCTACGTATGGTGACTTGGAATACTATAAGGTTATCTCAAGTAAGAAGATATAGTAAGATGTATTCCTCATAATGATGACCTATAGGTATGTTGATGCCTTCTTAGAGTTGAAATTATCCTCAAAGGTTATAAGTGCATACTCCCGGGGAGTTAGGTACATATTGATCTCAAAATTTTGATCTATGTCTAGGGGCTATTTTCATGCTCTAAATCTTTTCTCAAAGCTTGGTTTAATTGTCTCCGTCATCAAAATTTTGAGATAGGTCACAAATGGAAAGAGTATCAAGGGTTTGCACAAGGAAGTATGAATATACCTAATCAAGGAATCAAATGATGCTTCAAAAAAGCATGTCTTAGGATTTTCAAGTATATAGTTTGATCAATAAGAATATCCATGGAGATAGTATGAGGATAAACAAATTAGAAAAGGTATGTGTGAATAATGTTTAGCATTTTGGACTTATGGCAAGTAGTACATGTATATTCAAGTCATGAAAAGGTTGATCAAGAGTTATATTAGACATAAAAGGAGTGATTTATGAAAGTTGTTATCATTATACTCAAACAAGATAAAATGATTACTATGCTTTAGTCAAAGAAGGGATCTGATCGAGTTTGAGACAACTATGTTTTGATATGTCACCCATGGGAGCATGAAATGTTAAAGGGTGAAGCTCTAACATTATATACATAATGTTAAATCTCAACGTTTTTTCGTCATTATTGCAAAGGTATCTAATATATTTAGAGATGTTGTATGTTATATTAAATTGCAAGAATGCCAGATCTAAAGAGAAAGATATTTTTTCATGATTTGAGTTGGTAAAGGGTTTTGTATTATAGTTGTAGTGATTCATATTTTTTGAAATGATGCTATAACAACATGTTCATTTGGTTATAATGATCTCAATGATCTTGAAGTCATCCAAATATTTTGTGAGCTAAGTTAAAGTGATAACAATATGAAGAATGGGTTCTTACTTCTAAATGTGACATGACCTTATCTAGGTCTACTTAGTATGCTCTTGAACTGTGTTGTACCATTTGGTTTTTCTTACTTTAAGGGTGAAATGTGGAGTTGAGGAAGGTGTGTCTTATGTACAAAATAACACGTGGTCAAATCACTTGAAGTATGTTTTAGGGAAATAAGCAAGAGGTTTAAGGTTTAATGTCATGAATATAAAGAGCTCAAAGGGACAAGACATGTATGCTATAGTTATGAAGGTCATCAAGAAGTCTTAGAGTACTCATAATAAAAAATTGTTCAAAGGGTTTCATATATAAGTTATGTTTTTTTAAGTCTAATTGTGTTTTCAATAAAAAGTCATAAGGTTAATGAAGGTACCTTCACAATGTTGTAGGAGATCATTAGTGAATGTTGTGAATCTAAGCTTGTGTATAAGAAGTTTTTGAGATGGTCCGAGTGCTTCAAGAAGGAAAAATCATGATACATGTCTGCAGGAGCCATACACAGTAAGAGAAGTTTGTGTTACTTCTTGTTCATGTATGAAAGGTGCCATAACTAATATGAGGGTAGAGTTGTAGTTGGTTGAGAGTTTAGTTCAAAGGAAAGTGAGTCCTTATCTTTAGAGGTAATGATAACATGGAAAGAAGATAAACACACTTTGAACAAGTATCTTAGGGTGTGTGGTAAATTTTTTGAGCATCTCTAAGGAAACCATACAAGGTAAGAAGATTAAAAATTTTCACTCTTTCTCATAATATGGAAGTTTGAATCTAGGGGGAAACTTTGCAGATTGTTTTTTATGATTGATTTTAGTTTAGAGCTTGATAAGTTTGGTCAAGATGCACCAAGGAGATGTTTAGAATCATAGTACTAAGTGTTGTTATAGAGGTAAAAATTATGCATTTTTTTCTAGATAAAGATGTTTTGTTGATAATGAAGGAAAAATTAAGAATATATCACTTCGGGGCTTTACTGAGGCTTTATTAGATCCTTGGATCATCACATGCTTTCTTGAAGAAGTCAAAGAAAACCATGTACGGTCTAAGTGGGGTCATGTGAACAAGTAAGTTTTTTTTTTTGGATTGTTTCCATTATGTGTTGTCATTTCTCATGTTGTGTCATCATAGTAGCATTTTTCATAAATATAAAAGGAGGAGAAAATTATTAGAAACATGCAAATGAGGTCTTGTAGGTTTGTTGGTCTTGTTAGTTTCCATCAATGTTTCTAAAGGTGGTTGCCATCAATAAAAAAGGGGAGATTGTTGGCCATTGTGTGTTAGTGTTGTCATTGATGTAAATTCCATTGATGGAAAAGGGTGTCATGAGGTCATATCAGTCTCTATGTGGTGTTAGTCAAAAGTCAAAATTTAAGGTTGATTGGTAGTGTCATGTTTGGTGAAGTCTTATGGTGTTTTGGAACATATTTCAATGTGTATGGTCACAATATGAGTCCTTAAAAGTTGATTGAATGTTTTCATGAGGTAACACATGGTCCTAAAGGCGTGTTATATGTTTCTAAGAGTTTAAATGAGGTCAGAAATGTCAGTTCATGGGATGTATGTGTTGATTCATGTCATTCTCGGGCCTATTCCTAGCCCTGGAGCATGTAAATGGTATGGTGAACTAAGTTTTAGAGCTGATTAGTTCTATTAAAGCATGGGAAAGGTGTTGTGACATGATATAACAGGTTTATGATGAGTTTCAAGTCATTACTTAGAGGTATCGTGCATGTTTAACATCCCCGAAGCAATAAGGTGAGAACATGTAAGATAACATGGGTACGTGAGATTAGTGGGGAGTTTCAGACATATTTGGGATATATGGTGAGTATTTTCAGTTATAGGATTTTTCATGATGCTTCATGACAATTTTTAGGTCATTCTGAAGAATATTTTGAAAGTTACATCATTTTTGGTGAAACTGGGTATTCTAGAATGTGTTTTTGAGGTAAAAGTTGACTTTCAGATGCTCACTATGAGTTGTGTAATTTGTATGGAGACATGCGATCCTTGGCATAACTTTATAGGATAGTTATGAATATTTAGAAAAAATAATGAGGTGGTTTGATAGTCACATTTTTTATGAACGATCGTTAATAAGATAAGTTGTTTTGAAACCCTAGTTAAAACCTAGCTAAAAGTGACTTGGAGAAAAATAAGTGTACCGAGTGTTTCTTGATTAGTTTTGAAAATGTGATGATATGAGATTATAGAGGTATCATTTAGATTTCCATAAAGGTAAGATAGTGCTTGTGACAATATGTGGGCCCCACTTGAAAATTCTTTTTTATGAAGAAGTTTAATTTGTGGAAAAGTTCTCCAAAGAAGATGAAGAATAAATTGACATTGTTTTTATTCAAGGATTTTTAATACATTTCCATGATAGTTTTAGATCATGGTTAAGACTCTAAAGTGCAAAGTGTGCCCTATTTATGAAGATTGGTTTTTGGGGTAGCTTTTGGTAAAAATGGAATTTTAGGATCTACATGAGGAGTTAGGATTTTATTCAAGTTGTGTTGTGATCATGGTTTAGATATATTTAAAATGGTATATAAAACTTTCTTTTGATGATAAATTAAGAGGTTATGACCTATTATTTGAAGGTCAAATATGGAAGATGGTTGGTCTAGCGGGTCTCTAGTAGCTTCATGAGGTAAGTGATTGATATAAGTTTGTTAATGATTTTGAATGTTAATGAGTGCTTAGAAATCATGGAGAAGGGTTTTCCATGATTTTTAAATATTGGAAGTAATTTTTAGGTGATAGAGCAAGTTGAGTTGAAGCTTAGTTATTGATTCATGGAAGGCTAAAGTAGGAGTTTCAAATATGGACCTAGTTGAAGGCCTTAAACTTGGAATTGGAACAAAATGTAAGGTGTTATGGAAAGACGATTTAGAGGTATTTCCAATGGTATATTGTTTTTCTCATGATTATGATATCCGATAGGCTATCCAACTCAATTTGTGAAGATGAAGGTTTGGTTATTTTTCATAACAGAATTACCTAGGATGAAAGATTGAGGTAGATAGTGCATATTTTGGATTTTATTATGTTTACTATCAGATTGAGAGTAACAAGGGATGAGTGTTGTTCCTAGTTAAGGCATTTATAGGTATTAAAAGTGGTAGAAAGGCTGCATACATCGTTGAGTTTCTAAAATTGCTCTTTGAGCAACTCGGTTTAGTGAAGAGGAAAGTGAGTGTGGTTTACAAAAATATATAAGAGGGATGATCATACCACCATTTAAGATATTTTATATAATTATATGTACCTATAAAAACCTTGAGAGCACCTAGTTTAAATTTTAAAACACATCCTAACTATTTTTAAAGATATGTACGAATTAGAGACTTCTATTTAATTGTATTATATACATAAATCAGTGACCTCGCATAGAAAAAAATATGGAATATAGAGAAATGTTTAAAAATATGTAAGTCACTATGATTATAATTTGAGAGATTAATGTATATATTCTCTATTTTTTTCTTCCATTTGAGTAGTTTTGATCACAATGTGTCTTAGATTTTTCTTCTAGTGATGTAATTATTTTTAGATTTGTGAGCTCTCTCCTTTATGTGTTTAATACATGGATATGTACTCTCAAGTTATTTATTTTATCTCTTTTTTGAGCTTCTATTTTTAAAATCATAATATTAATTGCTGGTATCCCCAAGATTTAACTTAGAAATCTTGGGATACCCTTTAAATTTTTGGTCTTTTCACGTTGTGAAAGTTTTAAGGTCATGTTGTTTGTATGCTCTTGAATAATACTTTATTGTTCAGTGTTTTGAATTTACTCTTACTGATTGAAGG
Source organism: Taxus wallichiana var. yunnanensis (assembly GCA_018340775.1). Classification (NCBI taxonomy): domain Eukaryota; kingdom Viridiplantae; phylum Streptophyta; class Pinopsida; order Cupressales; family Taxaceae; genus Taxus; species Taxus wallichiana. The sequence goes on along the minus strand of CM031239.1, from coordinate 924,948,181 downwards.
ATTGCTCAAGATTCCTTGACAAGGTTGCAAAGAGGTTGCTTGGTTCACATTTTCAAAATACCCACTTCCTCCGAGATTGATCAAAATATCTAAACTCAACTTATTAGTAATGCAGGTTTTATGAGTTACTTTACTTTAAAACTTGCACTAAGACCTCAATAAAAATATGATTTATACTACACAATGCTTATAATTTGAGATATTTATGTATATAGTCTCTATTTTAGTCTTCTATTTGAGTAGTTTCGATCACAAGGTGTCTTGGATTTTTCTTACGGTGATGTAATTATTTTTAGAGTTGTGAGCTCTCTCTTTTATGTGCTTAATATATGGATATGTACTCTTAAGTTCTTTACTTTATATCTTTTGTAGCTTTTAATTTTATAATCATAATATTCATTGTTGGTATCCCCAGGATTTCTCTTAGAAATATTGGGATACCCGTTAAAATTTTGGTCTTTTCACCTCGTGAAAGCTTTAAGGTCATGTTGTTTGTGTCTACTTGAATAATACTTTTTTGTTTAGTGTTTTGCCTTTACTCTTTTCGATTGCGGGATTGCTAAAGATTCCTTGAGGAGGTTCAGCAAGAGGTTGTTTGGTTCACATTTTCAAAATACCCACTTCCTCCAGATTGATCAAAATATCTAAAAATTGAACTACTCAACTTATTAGTAATGCAGTTTTCGAGTTACTTTACTTTAAAAGTTGCACTAAGCCCTCAATAAAAATCTGATTTATACTACACAATGCTAGGTGGGTCTATGCTACTACTTTAATTCTTTCAAGTAATTATGTAAATTTATTCCTAAAAGTTTATTCATACTACCATCAATACATTGAGGAAAAATGATATTGATCTACTTGATAAAGCATCAAGCAAAGTTGAATTCCAATCCCGCAACTCAAGTCAAGACCATATCAGACTTTTTGAACTACTTTAATAGTAAACCAATGTTAATTCATTAAGTAATGTAAATTTAAAGCCCCACATTTCTACTTAAATCCTAAACAAAATCAGGTTTATGATAGCTCTTTACTCCATTAACACAAACAAGAAGAGTTGATAAAAACCCACCTATAAGAGAATGCCGACGTGGCTTAATCCCACTTGTCACTAGAGAACTTAATAAGGTGGAAGGTTTAAAAGGAAAAGGAATTCCACATCATTTCCACCTATGTATTCCAGTCATGCAAATAAGTAATCCACCATGCAAATTCTAAGAAACCTCGAGCTAGCCTACTAGAGTGATTTTCGAGCATCCATTGACAACACATATGGAAGATAGGTATGTTAATCATTTTCCTTTCTTTTATTTCAGTTATTCCTTGTGTTTTTCATATTTTTTTCAAAATCCATTTTGGTGTCTAACGATTTTCCCATTCTAAAAATCTATGTTTTCCCATTCGACATGCAAGAATTGGTTTAAATTTGTGGGAGAACTTTTAAGTTGCATAGGAAAGTTATTTTCATTTTTATTTTGTGAAAAATCTCAAACTTTGGAAATTCCCTAATTTTTCCCTAGTATGCAAACCAACAATTTTGACCATTTCGGACATATTCTTGCTCACTACTCACCTTCATGTTTGGTGGAACCCTTCTTAGCTCTTACTTAGCATGGAAAACTTAACTTCTAAGACTCACTAATTCCCACAATGCTTTGTGGAAAAACAACATCTAATTGCTAAATCCTATATTAAGTGGGTTTTCAAACTTTATCTTTTGCCCAATGTATTGTGGAAATTTGACCCCCCACTACCGAAATCATATACTAAGTGGTTTTTAAACTGTTGTTATTGCCCCAATGTATTTTGGAAATTCAACCCCTATTAACTGAAAGCCCATACTAAGTGGGTTTATCAAGGACTTTTACTTCATGGTTCATTGTGGGAATCCACACCCTTACTTCTTACTTGCTTAAAACTTAAGCAACTTCACCTTGTAAACCTGCATTCCATTGTGAAAATGAGCTTCATTATTTTCTCGCTTACTTAAATCATGAAACATTACTTGCAAAAGATTTTTGAGGAACACATTTTACTAGAAGGATAAAAAATGGTAAGCAACAAGAGTTAACCATGTCCTTCCACATAAATCTTCTTTAGAAAATGATGGAAAAGATGAAAATGTTAGAGGAAGAAGTGGATGAAGCTATGGATCATCTTTGTGACTTTATCTATTTTTTTCACCGGATACACACTTGCCAAGCCACCATGTACTATATAGGAATTTATTTATCTTATTAAGAAATAAATTGATGAAGTCATCACTCCTTTCACATGTGATTCAATTACTAAATTAATAAATCTTCATCGTGATGTTAAGAATATTAGACCAACCTCGTAAAATTAAAAGAATTCTCATAATATATTAGCAAAGGAGCTCCTTAGGTACGAAACAAAAATGTAGTCTATTGCTAAAGAAGATGAAAAGGATGTACAATATATGTTGATACACATGCTAAGTACTAGGAGAAAATCAAGACTAAGGTTCATCAGTTATAATAATTTCTTCTTCTACTTCTTCTACTTCTACTTCTTCTTCTTCTTCTTCTTCTTCTACTCATTTTTCTGGATAATGTAGTTTAAGTAATTAAAATATAAAACTTAAGTAATTCGGTTAAAAGCCATTATTTCAAGTTATTTTTAAAAATTCAATTACTTAGAAATAGTTGGCACTACATGCAAATTAGTTTATTTTGTTTTGAATTGTAGAACATTCAAATATCATGAATGCAAAGTAAAGAGAAATTCAAGGAGAAGGATTCTCAACTTCTTGCGCTTTGTAGCTAAACACGTGTGGAAGGAATAATTAATGTCTCCCACTTGTAATATCTTTATAGATACTATAAATATAGGAGGGAGACTATGGGTTAAAGAATTAGAAAATTTTGGCAATCAACTATTAAAAATTTGTGCATGAAATTTAAGATTTCAAAATTTGTGCTAAGATTCTTGAATATCCATTGTGTATAATGGCTAGGATTGAAGAAGAAGAAGGTGGATTTCTGAAGAAATTTGTTATGAAGAGTCTTGTTGTGCATTATGTGAGGATTTAATGGTAAAATTTGCGTTATCTTGAATCTGAATCTGAATTCATTTCTTTTTCATTTGCTGAAAATTTTGAAACTTATTCAGGTGTTTATCTATTTTGTATGGCCACAATAAGCTCTGGAATATACTTATCATACATTACATTCTCTTGTTTTATCACCTGCTACTACATTTCTATATTTTAGGTTCTCTCCTTTTACGCACAATTTCCAAAAACATTTTCTTACTTGCTCTAAAATTGCTAAGCTATGGTTCATGACCTTCATAATTAATGTAATACCCTGGAAAACAGTTTTAGTTTACAAAAATTATATAAGTTGCTAGTATTAAAAGTTTTGGTAGATAAATATCTTGCATGAGAGCTTCACCATTAAATGAAGGGGATTCATCCCATGAATACCTAGGTTTGTATGTGTAGCCAAGCATAAAATCTAGCCAATAGTTTCTGGTGACTCTCTTGGGGACCCAAAAGAAATCTTTACTTGGAAATATTTGCTTTGCTCCAGTTAGCATTGTCCTACACCTTTCCCGTGAGATTTGAATTAAAACTAATAATAAATTTTTGAGTTACGAGTTGCTTAAAATGCAATCCTTATCATTGGAAAGAGGCATTTAAACTAAATTTTTGGTATATCTAGTCTATTTACTTAGTCAAATTGTAAGCTTATATACGCAAAACCCAATCACTAATTATATTACGCATTCAACTTATTTAAATCACCCAATAAAGAACTAGAGTTGTCTCGCATGCTATCACCGAGTTTAAAGTTGAATATTATTTACGTGATTGAGTTGTTGTGATCCATTTGACTAAGTATCTTACATATAAAACCAAATCCTACTTAATCTAATCCACATTTATCACTAGTTCCTTAATCCCGACCAATTTGTCCATTTACACAAGTAAGTAGAGCTAAAGGTAGAATCGACCATTTCTTTAGATTTCAAGAGAAATTTAATTTCAACCATGTGCCTCGATCGTAACGTGTAAAATGAGTCTCTCACATGTGGGAAGAGTGTAGACCCTCAGTGAGGAATGCACCCACACAAATTTCATTAATCATAACCAAAATTGGAACCACATCATTGTTGCTCGTCAATCGCAATTGAAGCTGCCCCAAGAAATAATGTTGAAATGAATGTAGAAGATCAAGAAGTTTTTGTTGATCAATCTAGAAGTGATGATTTCTTAGACCACTGATGGAGACTCCAACATTGGATACCTAGAATATGAATCAGAAATGACTATAATGAAACTTTTGAAGATGATCATGGTCATAATTTTGTAGTGTTTACAAGATCTCAAGCCTAGCAAGGTGGTGAAAATCATGTTGATGGTTCCGAGTAAGAAGTTACTATTCTCAAAAGAGTTATCCCTCTACCTCCTCCAACTCCAAAATATAAGTATGAAAGTTCCTCTTCTTCTTCCCAACCATAAAGATAAATTGTCCACATTCTTGAAGCCAATCCAAATGCATCTATCCCTTATTTTAATATCATTGATCACATTAAGAAAACCAAAATCCAGATGTTAGAAGATGAATACTTGAGATCATTCCTGACCAGTTGAATAGGTTAGTTAGGTATGTTCAGAGAAATGGGTCAAAAATTCACCCAATAATACAACAAAGGGAATTTTTCCTAACCCCATGAACACTCCTCCCCCTAGAATAATGTTGCAACTATTACTCCCACATCTTCTAAAAGAGTTGAACCATTTTATGTGTCTTTTCTAATCAATGGTTTCAAATTAAGTAATTGCATCTTAGATTCAAGAGCTTTTGATAATGTCATGCCAGCCAAAGTTGCAGATGATCTTGGAATCACATTGACTAAAACAATAGGGAGATGTTATTCTATAAAGATACAAGTCCCCTTGATCAGAAAAATAAAATATGCACATGTTGTTTTGGTAGCCTTCCCTAACAAAAGATTAAAAATGACAATTCTAGTAGCATACATTCTTGTCTCCTATGGGATGTTGTTGAGTAGAAAATTATGCAAAGAGGCTGGGGAGGGAAAGTTCAAATGGACTAGTCATGTGCTCACATTCTAATCAAAGGTGTGAATCAAAGGTTAAAACCAAAAATAAGTTGAAATACACACTCACAAAGTTTGAAGATCCGAGATCTCATATTATCTTCCAAGAATCATACCATGGAGTGTATTACTTAGAAATGGACAAATAAATTCTAGAGCCAAAGATTCAAGAAGTACCCCAAGGAAGAAGAAGAGAAGATTTAGTCTCTAGAGTTTAATGACATTTGTTGGTATTTCAGTTAAGGTGCAAGTGTTGTATTAATATATCTAGAAGGAAAGGTAAATCCATCCTCGTACAAATTAATGTTTAATAATACTAATAATACAAAAGAATATGAATATTTATTTTTAGAAATGGAACAAGCCGAGAAAGAAAGAAGTGAAAATCCTCAAAGTAGAGGGAGATGCCGAGCTCATTATAAAACAGTCCAAGGTCAATATAAAGTAAAGAGGGATAAATTAAGACACTACGGGATAGGGTGTTTTCTCGCCACACTTGAATTTTCAGCCTTCTCCATCAACTTTATTCCTAGAGATCAAAACTTTAGAGATGATTCTCAAGTAGTGACTATTGCACTTTGCTTATGTCTAGTTCATTTGATCGCAATATTTAGATAAGGTGACTGTAAAGTAGAAATGATTTACCACCCAAACTTCCCGACAATGTTGAGAAGTTACAAGTTTTCAATGATGATAAGAAGATAGTTACATTTCTTCAAAGAATAAGACAACTTTAAGGGAAGCAATTCACCTCCACTTCAAACAACAATTAGTGAGACTTATATTGAACATGATTATAGAAAGATATAATTCAGATGAAAGGTATTAAAATTCGTAAGGGTTTAGTCTCTTTAGAATAAATATTTGATAAACATGATCAGTTCCTAAAGAAGAATAAATAATATGGTGAGAATTCTTCTTGTAAGTGCAACCATTAAATTTGGGTGTTGAGGATGAACCCAAGATGGTGAATCTTGGAAAGTGTTGTTTTGATAAAGAACAAGAATCATTCACAAAGCTTCTTCAGAAGTATATTGATTTATTTGCATGGTCCTACAAAGAATTGAAGACATACCAGCCACAAGAAGTACAACACTATATTCCATTGTAGTCGAGGCGAGAATCCTTTCAAACAGAATCTCCACTCGACACAATCCCTCTATATCGTCGTACAATCTACACCGAGGTCCGAAGTTATTAGATGTAGAAATAATATATCCTATTCATCATTTAGAATGGTTGGCTAATATTATACCTGTGAGGAAAAATAATGGTGAGATATGCTTGTGTGTAGATTTTCAAAATATGAAAGATAACTACCCTATTCCCATCATGGATCATACCCTACAGGTAGTTACTAGTTCAGAAATGCTATCTATGTTAGATGGTTTTTTGGGTTACAATCAGATATAAGTAGCAAAGGAAGATCAATACAAGATGACATTCACCACACCATGGGAACATTCTCTTATCAAAAGATGCCTTTTGGGCTAGTCAATGCAGGAGAAAATTTTCAAAGGGAAATGGATTTGGCATTTTCTCATTTGAAGGATAAAAGTATAGTGGTATACCTTGATGATTTGACAGTCTTCTCTAAAGTAAGAGGTAACCACATTTCTGATTTAGAGGAAGTTTTCATTTAGTTTAGGAAGTACGTAATATCTCTTAATCCCAAAATTCAATATTTCTTCTTCTTGAAGGAAATATCTAGGGATACATTTTCTCAAAGGAAGGGACTAATAATTATCCTAAAATAGTGCAATCCATTCAAAAATTTCCTTTACCAACTTCTAAGAAAGGATTTCATTCATTCTTTGGTAAGGTAAATTTTCTTAGAAGATTCATTCCATATTTTTCTAAACTAACTCACCACATTTCAGATATGATGAAGAAGAAACAAGAATTTAAATGGAATGATGAAGGGAAAAGGTATTTTAAAAAATTAAAGCAACCTTAGCTAAATCACCAGATGATGGAATCACATGATTTCAATAAGGAGTTAATCCTTTTGGTATTCTTATGAACACACCATGTCATCTATATTCATGCAAAATAATTCGGAAAGCATTGAAGCCCCCATAGCCTTCATGAGTATTCCTTTGAAGGCTTATGAATTGAAATACACACCCATGGAGAATCATGCATATGCAATCGTCAAATCACATAAGGCATTCATGTATTATATTCTATCCACACATACAATTGTATGTACCTAATACTTTAATCGTCACATCTATCTTGACACAACAAGAGTTGGGGATACTTTGAGAGGCACCTAGGTGACTAAAGTGCAAGAGTATGATCTTGACATAAAACCAACCAAGCTAGTAAGAGGAAGAGGTCTTTTCCAGTTGATGACATAAAGGAAGCTAGTTTATCATGCTACATCAACCTCTCCACTTCAAAAAGAGCTTAATAAAGATTTTCCTACCCTCCTCTTTGTGAACTTGGTTGATGAATGATACAGTAAGATTTCCTACTTCCTGAAACATGGGGAAATCCTAGATCACCTAACAAACAAAGAGAAAAAAATATCAAGCTAAAATCAACCGAATTTGTTCTTTGGGATAATGGTTTATACAAAAAGGGAATTGACGGTGCCTTTCTCTAGTGTGTGGGAAAATCTCGACAAGAAATTTTATTGGAGTAGTTCACTTTGAAAAATCATGTAGATAATACTTCTCAAGAAAGATTTATTACACACAAGATACTTTAGAAAAGGTATCATTTTCCTACCATCTCACAAGATACTACAACAATTTGTTGGATGTGACAAGTTATCACATTACCTTTAAAACTAGTAGTGATTAATGAGTCATTCCAACAATGGGGCATTGATTTCATTGGTATGCTAAATCCTCCCTCTAGTTCTAGTCACCACTACATTATGAGAGAAACTGTTATATCAAGTAAATGGGTAGAATCTATTTCTATTAACTTGGAAAGAAGTGTGTAATTTTATCAAGGAAAATATAATTGTGAGATTTTGTGTCCCACATAAAATAGTCACGAGATAATCCTATAAATCTTTCCTCCGAAGAGATAATTGACTTTTGATACACATATGGTGTTTAGTTCACATTATTCAAATTATTATCCTCAATGAAAATAGGAAAGATGAGTCTAGCAACAAAAAAATATGATAACAATCATTCAATAGCTGGTGGATGAAAATCAAATAACATGGAAAAAGAAGCTCTTTCTTTCTGGGCTGATAGGATTATACCCAAAGAAGGCAATGGGTATGTATCATTTCCAATTGATGTATGAGATATATGCTAAGATACCTATTCACATTGAATTTCCATATTTGTAACTAACAAAATCCATTGAAGATGCTTTACTACCAAGATGCACTTGAAAAAGGGTTATGCACTTGTCAGAGTTTCAAAAAGTGAGTATTTAGGTGGCTAATAGGTTGGATGAACATCAAATGAAAGGTCAAGAAAGTTTTTGAAAAAAGGCTAGAGATAGAAAGTTTGAGATTGGATTAAGGTTATCGTATGGGATAAGAAAAATGATCCAAAGGGCATGCATTAAAAGTTTTATTTTCTATAGAAAGGAATCTTTATCATTAAAAGAGATGCTGAAATAGATGTTGGGGTGTGGAGCCTGTTTTTGGTCTTCTCAAATTAGTATTGAAGTGTGGAGTTCAAATTGGGAAGATGAAAGGTCATGACCATTTCTTTTCTAGCCATGGGAAGATGAAAGGTCATGACAGTTTCTTTTCCAGCCATGGGAAGATGAAAGGTCATGACTTTCAAACTTCTAGGGTTGGCTTTTGGACTTCTTAAAGGATTGTAATCCTATAAATAGAGGTGTTAGGGTATCTTGAAGATATCTTGTGTGTTCAAGAGGTCTTGAGTCTTAGTGATCAAGAGGTGATCAAGAGTGATCAAGGTTAAGCAATTGGGTGTCAATTATGGTTTATATGTGGTTTAGCATCTTTGGAATTTTGTTGTGAGTTCATAATTGTGAGAAGAGATCTGTGAGAGTTATTTTACTCTTGTTGATAATAAAATCTAAAAAGTTCTTGGTGGACATATCCCACATTGGGTTAACCACGTTAAATCTTGTCTTGTCTTATTTTGTGCTTTATTTATTTATGTTGTTATATTTCGCATGTATACTTTTGCTATATAGTTTCCCTCTGCTGTGATTTGAAGAATTTTTCCGTATATTTGTTCTCTAATTCCTAACAACTGGTATTAGAGATTTGGTGGTTTTTTTCGGTGAAGTGGTAAATCACAGGGAAATTTTAGCTTGAGTGGGAGCTATGGTAGATGAGGGTAGATCAAGGGTTGAGAAGTTCAATGGGAAGAAATTTGGTTTGTGGAAGATGCAAATGGAGGATTACTTATATCAAAAGGACCTCCATGTTCCTTTAGCTGGAAAAGAAAAGAAACCTACAACCATGTCGGATGAGGATTGGGAGTTTCTAGATAGCAAGGTACTCGTGGAAATTTGGTTATGCCTTGCATCTTTGGTTGCTTTCAAGATATCATAGGAGAAGACCACAGAAGATCTCATGAGTGTGTTGGGAGGTTATATGAAAAACCCTCTGCCTCTAATAAAATATTTTTGATGAAAAAGTTATTTAATATGGAGATGTCTCGAGAATGGTTCTATTGATGTTAATTTGAATGAATTTAATACGGTTGTGACTATGTTAAACTCAAAAAATTGACTTTGATGATGTGGTCATGGATTTGTTGATTTTTTTCTCCTTGCCGGATAGTTGGGATAGCTTGGTTATTACCTGTAAGTAATTCGAGTCTCAAATAATTCAAAGCTGAAGTTTTAGGATGTAATAGGTGTGATCATAAGTGAGGAAATGAGATGGAAGAGCATCGGAGATTCTTCTACTTTTGGAAATGATTTGATAGTGGAGAGCAAGGGAGACAAAACAACGAGAGGAAAGGTAACCATGGGAAGTCGAATGATCACGGAAGGTCAAAGTCCAAGAGTAAGTTATAATATTGGCATTATGGGAAGGTTGGTCATCTTAAGAAATATGGTTGGGCTCTTCGGGATTCGAAAAACATGAAAGAGGAAACTAAAGAGGTAAATGTGGCAGCAAGTGATATGTTTGTCAAGATGTCTTAATTATTTCTTTAGTTAATATTGTTGAGTCTTGGGTGTTAGATTCAGGGGCTTCTTTCCATGCCACCCCACATAGACATTACTTTAATAATTTTGTTTAAGGAGATTTTGGACATGTATATGTTGGTGATGATGAACCATGCGAGAATAGTAGGGAAAGGTTGTGTTCGCATGAAAATGTAGAATGGGAACACATGGCTAATTAAGGATGTTAGGTAATTGCCTAAGTTGAGGTAGAAATTGATATCATTGGGTCAGGTGAGAAATGATGGTTGTAAGGTCAGTTTTATAGCAGATTGTTGGAAGGTTTCAAGGGAGATCTTGTGGTTGCAAGAGGTAAGAAAAGCTGGTAATTTGTATTTAACCAAAGTGGTGTTGATTATTGTAATTTAGTTGCTGCAGATGTAGATGTAACTTTATGGCACGAGAGACTTGGTAATATGAGTCAAAATGGCATGCAGATTATAAAGGACAGTTTGCACTGGACTAAAAGACTTATATTTAGACTTACGTGAGGACTGTGTTTATGGAAAACATAAGTAGGTGAGATTCCTCAAGGTTGGACCTATCGGGTAGGAGGGTAAGTTGGATTTAGTGGATACATATGTATGGGGGCCAACTAAGGTAAAATATATTGGTGGTTCATGTTATTGTGTCACTTTCATTGATGATGTAACTAGAAAAATTGGGTATATTGCATTAGAAAAAAATTGATGTGTTTGAAACCTTCAAAAGATGAATATCCTTGGTTGAGAATGAAATAGGTCTCAAGTTGAAATTTCTTAGGTTGGATAATGGAGGGGAGTATTGCAACAATGAATTTCTTGATTACTGTTTGGTAAATGGGATCCGTAGGCAAAGAATGGTTCTAAATACTCCATAGGAAAATGGAGTGTCAAAGAGAATGAACATGACAATCATGGAGCGTGCTGTGTGTATGAAGTTACATGTGGGGATTCCACTCATGTTTTGGGTGGAAGCAGTGAGAACAGATATTTATCCGATTAACATAGGAACCTCTATGGGTTTGGATGGAGGTACACACGAGGAGGTTTGGTCTGCGGTAAGAAACTTGATTACTCATTTCTTATAGTATTTGGATGTGAGGTATTTTTCACATTGATAAAGATGATAGGACCAAGTTAGAGGATAAGTTTGACAAATGCATCTTTGTTGGATATGGTGAGGATGAATTTTGTTTCGTGTTTAGAGTCTTAAGGACAAGAAAATATTTTGTTCTAGAGATATAGTCTTTAATGAAAAAGTCATGTATAAAGATCAGTTGCAGGAACAAAAAGAGGAATCAAAGAAATAATACACCATGTTAGAGGACATTACGGATAACAAGGTGTCCAAGGGCTGGTTCAGTGCGACATGTTTCAAAGATAACTTGTTTAGGAACCTACTCATCATAAACCCCAAACTCATGAGGTGAGAAGGTCTTCTAGGCTAAGAAGGGAACCTGAACAATTTAATCCATCTTTGAATTATTTATTTCTCACTGACAGTGGAGAGCCAAAGTTCTTTGAGGAAGTAGTGTAGGTGGATGTCAGGAAGAAGTGGGAGTAAGCCATGGATGAAGAGCATAGATCTCTAATGGAAAACCAAAATTAAGATCTGGTGGAGCTACTTGAGGGAAAGAGAGAGCATTGCAGAACAAGTGGGTGTATAGAATAAAAGAGGAAGATGGAGGTAAGAAAAGATACAAGGCCCGGTTGGTGGTCAAGGGATTTACATAGAAGAAAGGTATAGACTTTGATGAATTTTTTTCTCCTGTTGTTAAAATGACTTCTATTAGACTGTTCTTGGTTTAGTAGTAGTAGAAGACCTGCACTTAGAGTAGTTGGATGTGAAGACTACATTCCTTCATGGTGAGTTGGAGGAGGAATTTTATATGCAATAGCCATAGGGTTATGAGGTCAAAGGGAAGGAGAGGTTAGTGTGTAAATTGAAGAAGAGCTTGTATGGCCTAAAACAAGCTCCACGACAGTGGTACAAGAAGTTTGATAGTTTTATGCAGGAGTAGGGTTACTCCAGGTGTCACTCAGAACATTGCGTGTACATAAAGAAGTTTCTTGATGGTAGTTATATTATTTTGTGCATGTATGTGGATGATATGCTTGTTGCAGAGAAGAACATGCAGGAAATAAAGGTACTCAAGAAGTAGCTAGGTGACTCCTTTGCTATGAAGGATTTGGGGGCAGCAATAAAAATCCTTGGTATGAGAATAACTTGGAATAGGAAAGAGATGAAGTTGGTGTTATCTCAAGAATATTACATAAAGAAGGTCTTGGAGAGGTTTTGTATGTAGGATGTTAAACCAGTTAGTACCCCTTTGGCGAGTCACTTTAAATTATTAAAGGATGGGAGTCCCAAGACCGAGGAGGATAAAATCCAAATATCCAGGTACTATACACATCGGTGGTTGGTAGCTTGATGTATGCTATGGTATGCACTAGGCCTTGCATTGCCCATGTAGTGGGAATAGTGAGCGAGGTTTATGTGCGATCGGGTAGAGAGCACCTTGACAGAATGAAGTGGATCCTTCGGTATTTGAGAGGGACCATGGGAGAAGCATTGTGTTTCGATGGATTGGACACTACATTGCGTGGATATGTAGATTCAGACATGGAAGGAGATTTGGATAGAAGGAGGAGCATGACATGTTATGTGTTTACAGTTGATGATACAATAGTGAGTTGGATTTAATGGTTACAAAAGGTTGTAGCTTTATTAGCCATAGAGGATGAGTATGTTCTTTATCACTAAGGAAAGCAAGGAGATGATTTTTCTATAGTAGTTGCTTGATGATTTGGGTCATAAGAATGAAGTTTGGAGACTATAAAGTGATGTTCGAGAGCACTATTCATTTAGCGAAGAACTCCACTTTTCACTCTAGGACAAAGCACATTCAGCTGAGATATCATTTCATTAGGGAAGATTTGGAAGAAGATAAGTTGAAGTTGGAAAAGATTCATACCAGTCAGAATCCTACGGATATGATGACCAAGGCGGTCACAAGGGAGAAGTTGAAGTTGTGTTCAACTTTGATTGGCCTTCATGGTTGATAATGAAGGGTTGAGAACTTTGCTTAGTAGGAACAATCTCCAAGTGGGAGATTGTTGGGGTGTGGAGCCTATTTTTGGTCTTCTCAAATTAGTATTGAAGTGTGGAGTTTGAATTGGGAAGATGAAAGGTCATGACCATTTCTTTTCCAGCCATGGGAAGATGAAAGGTCATGACAGTTTCTTTTCCAGCCATGGGAAGATGAAAGGTCATGACTTTCAAACTTCTAGGTCAGATTTTGGACTTCTTAAAGGATTGTAATCCTATAAATAGAGTTGTTAGGGGGCATCTTTAAGATATCTTAGGTGTTGAAGAGGTCTTGAGTCTTAGTGATCAAGAGGTGATCAAGAATGATCAAGGTTAAGCAATTAGGTGTCAATTGTGGTTTAGATGTGGTTTAACATCTTTGGAATTCTGTTGTGAGTTCATAACCGAGAGAAGATCTGTGAGATTTGTTTTGCTCTTGTTGATAGTAAAATCTAGAGACAAGTTCTTGGTGGACATATCCCAAATTGGTTGAACCATGATAAATCTTATCTTGTCTTCTTTTGTGCATTATTTATTTATGTTGTTATATTTTTGCATGTATACTTCTTCTATATAGTTTCCTCTGCTTGTGATTTGAGGAATTGTTTCGCATATTTGTTCTCTAATTCCTAACAATACAGCTTTCATCCTTGCGTATTAGGATGGAATTGAATTCCCACTACCATACAATGGGAAAATTTTGAAGCTTTTCAGAAATTGAGATACATGGTAAAAATTGCATGGACATAAATAAAGTCTTAGTGGTTCCATTATTGTGTTTTTTTAGTCTTTATGTTTCCCCTTCGCTTGACCCCAAACCTAATGAACAATACTTGAAACTAGAGATGATGGGATCTCATATTCACTTCTTTCATTTTGCTAGAAATAAAGATGTCCATAGATGGAGTCAACTGGTGTCCCCAGGATTTCACTTAGAAATCTTAGGATACCCCTTTAAAAATTTTGTCTATTTGCCTTGTGAAAGTTTTGAGGTCATATTGTTTGTGTCCCCTTGAATAATACTTTGTTTTTAGATTTTTCCTTAACTATTTTGGATTGCACAATTTATAAGGATTCCTTTAGGAGGTTCCAAGAGGTTGCTTGGTAACATTTGCAAAATACCCACTTGCTCAAGATTGATCAAAATCAAAAACCTAGGTAGTCAATTTATTAAAAATGTGGGTTTTTTTGAGTTACTTTACTTTATAAGTTATAATAATCCCTTAGTAAAAACCCAATTTTTACTACACAATGCTAGGTAGGTTTACACTACTACTTTACTTCTTTTAAGAAATTGAGTAAATTTAATCCTAAAAGATGATTCATACTACCATCAATACATTGTGGAAAACCGATATTGCTCTAATTCATAATGCAATCAAGAAAATTTGAATTCCTATCTTTCATCTCAAGTCAAGACCATATCAAATTTTGAACTACTTTACTAATAAAGAAATGATAATTCATGAAGTAAATTAAAGTTAAAGCCTTGAATTTCTAATCAAATCCTACACCAAATTAGGTTTCTTATAGCTCTTTAATCCATTAACATAAACAAGCAAATCTGATCACAAAACCCACCTATAAGAAAATGTAGATGTGGATTAATCCCACTTGTCCCTAGCAAATTTAATGAGGTGGAAGGTTTAAAAGGAAAAATAAATTCCACATCATTTCCACGTTTACATTCCATCCAAATAAGTAATTTTCCTTATAAATTCTCGAGAAACCTCAAGTTGGTGTATTGGAGCGATTTTCAGAATCCATTGGTAGCCCATCCGGTGTGTAGGTATGTCAATCATTTCCCCTTCTTTTATTTAAGTTCTTCCTTGTGATTTTCATAGTTTGTTTGTCAAAAAGTAACTTTTTCATCCGAATATGTTATCATTATTAAAATCTATGTTTTTCCATTAGGTCACACAAGAATTGGTTTAAATTTGTCGAGAACTTGTAAGTTGCATATGCGAAGTTATTTTCATGTTTTTTTGGCAAAAACTCAAACTTTGAAATGCCTTAGTTTTTCCCTAGTATGTAAACAAGTGATTTTTACTATTTCGGACATATTCTTGCACACTACTCATCTTCATGTTTGGTTCAAACCTTCATGGATCTTTCTTGACATAGAAAACTTAACTACTAAGACTCAATAATTCCCACAATTCTTTACAAAAGCCAACCTGTAATTTTTTAACTCCTATATTAAGTGGGTTTTAAAACTACTATTGTTTCCCCAATGTATTGTGAAAATTCAACTCCCCATTACTGAAAGCCTATACTAAGTGGGTTTTTAAGCTTCCGCGATACCCTAATGTATTGCGAGAAATTTGACCCATTTATCAAATCCTATACCAAGTGGGTTTTTCAAGAAATTTTACTTGAGTTCATTATGGGAAACCATACCCATCCTACTTACTTGCTTAAAACTTAAACAATTTCACCTTGCAAACCCACATTCCATTGTGAAAATAAGATACCTTATCTACTTGCTTACTTAAAGCTTGAAACATTCCTTACAAATGATTTTTAAGGAAAAAAATGTACCATAAGGATTGACGTAAAGGGAAAGCAACATGATTTAATCATGTACTTCCACATAAAGCTTCTTAAGAAAATGATGGAAGACATAAAAATATTAGTGGAAGAAGGGGATGAATTTATGGATCATCTTTGTGATTGTATCTATTTTGTCGAAGATACACACTTATTGAGCCACCAGGGTACTATAGAGGAATTTCTTCATCTTCTTAAACAAGAAATTGAGAAAGACATCACTCCGTTCACATGTGATTTAATTAAGAAATTAATAAAGCTTCACCGTGATGTTAAGAATCTTGGACCGATGGGGTAAAAGTAAAAGGATTCAACAATATCTTAGCAAACCAACTCCTCAGTACGAAATAGAAATGCACGATCTATTATTAAAGTAGATTAAAATATCATATAATATATGTTGGATTCGCGTGTTAGGTAACAGAGGAAAATCAAGATTGGGGTTCTTCATTTAGAATAAATTCTTCTTCTTCTCATTATTTTTCAATAAAAAGTATTTTAAGTAATCAAGATGAATTGTAAAACTTAATTAATTTGGTTGAAATCCATTACTTCAAGTTATTTTGAAAAATTCAATTACTTAGTAATAGTTGGCACTACATGTAAAGTATTTGATTTTGTTTTGAATTGTAGAACATTCAAATATCATGCGTGCCAAGAAAAGATAAAATCAAGGAGAAGACTTATCAACTTGTTGTTTTGTAAAGCACGTGTGGAAGACATAATTAATGTCTCCTAGTTGTACTATCTTTCTAGACACTATAAATGTAGGAGGGAGCCTATGGGCTAAAAGATCATAATTTTTTTGCAATAAACTATTGTAATTTTGTGTATGAAATTTAAGATTCAAACTTGTGTTGAGATTCTTAAGTGTCCATTGTGTAAAATGGCTAGGATTGAATAAGAAGAAGGTGGATTTATGAAGAAATTTGTGTCTAAAGAGTCTTATTGTGTATTCTATGATGATTTAACGGTATAGTGTGTGTTATCTTGAATATGAGTCTAAATTTATTTATTTTTCATTTGATTGTGACACTTATTAAGTGTTTATTTATTTTGTACAACCGCAAAAATCTCTAGAATCTACTTATTGTAAAAGTACATTATCTTGTTTTGTCATTTCTGCTACCTTTCTATATTTTTCATTCTCTCCTTTTTGCACAATTTCCAAAAACAACTACTTGTTATAAAATTGCTAAGCTATGGTTCATGAGCTTCGTGATTAAAGTAATACCCTAGAAAATAGTTGTAGTCTACACATAAATTGTATATTTAGCTAGTGCTAATATTTTCAGTAGATAAACATATTATACAGGATCTTCACCATTAAATGAAGGGGATTTATCTCATGTCTTCCTAGGTTTGTGTGTGTATCCAAACATAAAAGATAGCTAATAATTGTGCTATGTAATTTGACACAAGATTAAGGTTGAGATATTGTTAAGTTGAGACCCCTTCCATGAATTCCACACTAGTATGGTATCAAAGCATAAGATTGAATCATAGGGAGATATTGGATATCTCTTGAGATAAGTGAGACTCTAGGTGTTGGAAGAAAAATAATGTGGGGGGTGCGTAAGTCCTTTAAAAATTTCATTCAATTAACATGAAAAATTTTAAACCTTTAAGAATTAAGTTGATTAAACCATGCACATTCAAACATACACATGAGAAAATGACACAATGACACAAGAAAAAAAAAGAAAAAACTTTGAGGGGAAGAAATCCCAGTAAACCTCTACATATATTAATCAATACAAAGGACTCTGTTGAATATTATACATCACAAGAGATTTATTTAGTGAGGCACCAATCCCAAAAGGACAAAAACCCCTATTTATTAGAGCACCCACTCTACAAGGAGGTTATAACCCCAAAGATGACCAAGCACCCTCTTAGCCACTTGAATATGAAGATCACTTGATTAACGTGTTGCTCAACCAACTGATTGTAATTAATTTTTCAGCTCTCTTCACTCAAAACCCTCTCCAACTTATCTCTCTCCTTCTTCACTCATGTATGCACCAAAGTGTGATAATTATGTCAAATGAACTTGAATCTCTACTCCTCTACTCTTATCACATTCTCATGCTCTTTTTTCTCTATGCTCCAAAACCCTTAAAATACTCACACACACTCTTCTTACTCACTTAAACATCCATCTTCTTCACTGACTAAAATGAGAAAATACAACTTCCTTTATATATGACTCATGCCACAAAACCATATAGGTCAAAAAAATACCATATGACCATGAAACTTAGGTCATCTAAAACATATTAAGACATTTTATACATTCATATAAGTTACATAAGGGGACCATATAGGTCGGCATATAGTTTTACAAAACAAAATTTCTCAACTAGGCCTAAAAATTAGGTCTTCACTCCAACAGTCACAATTTGAATTCCAAGGGCACAAGGCAGATCCAAGAAGACTCCATCAACTTTACCAAGTCATAAACAACCTCTAAAACCATATACATGACACAAAAAATATTTCAACCTTCATCTTCGGTTTGGACTCACCATAATACTTTCTCCACTAATTAGGTCTTAAGCACGTAATTATCACTCTCTAAAAGTGGACAACTTTGCACACCTCAAAAGTATTATCCAAGTCACATGTGGATTGTAAATAGAAATAAATCATCCTTATCAAACTTATTCAACTCATGAGAACATTCAAATTATAGGCAAGACCCCAAAACACTTCTATGAAACTACTCAAATTTGCTATTAGGTCTCAAGAACCAGTCTTGAGCTATTTGACCTCCAATACCTTAAAATCAACTTCCACACTCAATAAATTCATGAAATACTTCACCAATAACCTAAAAATGTATTCAATCCCTCATAAGCATATGTCACACTCATAATTTCATACTTGCATACATGTTCCACAAACCTTCTTGACAAAATAATAGGGATGATTAAGCCATTAGGGCTTAAACATGAAAAAACATCATCTGATCAAACCATGAGCTCAAACACATCATATTAGACCTCTATAATTTATCCATTCTCATATATCACTTTATAACATGTATTTCATCACAAACCCTTTTGGACCTCCATGATTGGTTTTGACCTCTTTAGGCCATTAGCGGTATACACCTTTCAAAGAAGGGTTTCACACATTTTGTGAAGAACCTATCCAAAATCATTTTCATGTGAAATTTAGAACACATTTCAAGATTTAGTAATCAATTTATTTCACTTCATGAACCCTGTAACATATACCACTACCTACAAATATTCACAAAATTAGGGTTTTGTTATAGCTTCTCACACACCTATGAAGTATGCCACCACCACAAAAATGAGATTTGATGAATTATCTACATACCCAAATCTTCATACTAGAATTCCCAAGTAATATCATGTGAAAAACTTTCATATTTTGTCTATTATTCTAAAACTAGGGTTTTAGGAGGGTTTAAACCCACTTGGCTTCTTAACAATGGTTCATAAAAGTATGATGACCAAATGAACCCATTCCACTTGGAAAATTTTCTTAGTTCCATGCCCTAACATTACAAAATATCATAGGTCCCCATGTAGAGTACACATGTGTGGGTGAGCATTCAAAGTTGACCATCAAGTTGGGAATGATAGTTTTGAGAGCTTGGTAGAGCTCAAAACATAGGTTTTCATTATTTACTTCAGATGAATTTTGACCTAAAAATTTTCATACACCTCTAGGATGACCTCCTCCATGATTTCAAATGTTATTCATTCTCAACTTTATCACCTCTAAAATTCATCCTTCTACCTACTTTTCCCATGCTTTACTTTCCTTTTATTCTAACACTTGCCTCAAAGGACCTTAAATATGCATTATACACCTAAACCATGACCTTGTACACCTTCCACACATGATATGTAATGTCAAAACACTCCTCACATTCTCATACTAACTTTACTTGGATTTTTTTCTTCATACCTCATGTTACCATACAATATGTTTGCACTAGGTCTAGGACTAGGCCTAGCGAGGCTTGCATCAAACCATGCAATCACTTAAAACTTACCTATTATCCATCCTTTAATCTCATATCACTTTTACCACATCACTCTTGTATTTTAAACCATATAGTACCTTTATAAAACCTTTATAGAGACACACACAAGTCATTATAAGCTAAACATGTATCAAAACATGGATACACACCTACACACGATGCAAATTCACCAATGGAACACTTCATGACACTCAAAAGAGGACACTAATAATCATACTTCATGATTATTTATTATTTAAACCTCATGCTTAATCTCACAAAAAGACAACATTTTCCATCAATGATACCTAACATCATTGAAAACACCAATAACACCATGTCCAACAATATCCCCCTTTGTCATTGATGTCAACGACTCCTGCAATTAGATTCAGAGACTCTAATATTCTTGTTTTTATTACACTCTCCCCTTTTGACATCTATGAAAAAGTATTTATAACAAATTGACATGCAAACAACATCAACAATGCATAAAATCATACTTACAAGCTCCCCCTTGGTTTTTTACTCACCTCCTTGACTTCAAAAATGTAAATGATCCATGGAAGTCTTATTAAAAATCCTCAATTATCCCCCTAAATAAATACATACTAATTTTTGTCTTCATGCTTTTATAGACCTTCTTCTTTTATTTTAGCAATATAATTCCTTCAATCTATTGAGCCAATTAGCTCCCCCTTCATTGTGCACAATTCTTCTTTCTAACCTTACATAATGGTGAGAAACAATTTTATCCCCTAAGATGATGATGGATCCTTCTACATCTCACTCTTCAAAACACTAATTTGTTCGTAGACCTTATTAATTATGTACAACTATCCATCTTGTCAATCTTGGAATGTATCTCTCACATCAAACTCAATATTGAATTATGATAGTCATTAACAAGTCAATTCTATGAATAAAAATGATTCCTCAAGAACTTCACATACCTTGATCATGAATTTAAAAAAATGAATACTTTTAAACTTGATTCATTACATGTTAGTAATATTTTTAGGATCACACTGAGACCATGTAGTTGTTACACCTTCAAATAATGAGTCATAATTGATAGATCAACACAGTTCTTCTCACAACTTTTATACACCTCTCAATATAGGATAATTATATGATTAGACTAAAAAAACTTTGTAACATGTGTTCAACATTCAAATCATACCTCCAAGAAGTCAAATATCTGAAAAATATTCTCCAAGTATCAACAATGTATAAGATACCAATGCACACCTTCATCATCATTGTATGATGCAACCATTCCTATCTTTATGAGGTCATAACATCATAAAATATGCATCATCAACCTTTAAAAAGCACACAAGGGGAAAAAACACCCCCTAAACCATATTGTTCATTTTGAGCCCTACTTGATTCCATACTTAGCTTAAAATTATCTTCAAGTAAGAAAAAATGTACCTTCAAACCTTTCAATTCATACCTTACTTCTTAATAGACCGAGACTTCACAACTATTTGAGACATTCTTGAGAACATATGTGAATTTTTCAATGAGTGTTGGCGTTTTTAGATTGAATGTTATGAGATTTACACACCTTGCCTAATTGTCCTTCAACTCTATCTATATGCTTCTCAAGCTTATGACACGATGCTCCTACCTCCTAGAAATGATAACAAACTATTCTAGACCATGTAGCCAACTTATATGTTCACGTTATACAAATAACACAAGGTCATACCACTCACCATCTCACAGACCTACTTTATATTTAGAACACAATCCAAGAGTTACTTCTCAAGATTTCACAATTCTGCACTAGCCAAGCTATAATCAACTTTCCATTCTTTTGAGCTAAAATCTAGACCTCTATGATACATGGATATGTCAAGGGTTATCACACTTCTAGTGAATACAAGGAAATGTATCCATGAATCCTAGTGGAGGAACTCCATATAATTGGATATATTCAACAATACCAAACACCCTTTTCCTCATGGGACAAGTCATCATACTTAAAATTCCACTTCCTTAGTTGTTGTGTCTTCATCTCTCCATCATCCACCTGGTAGTATTATTGTGTTGATAGAAGGAGTTCTTGAGGTTCTTCAACAAAAACATGATTCTTTGACTAGTAGGTTCATCATGGCTAGAGAAAGCTACTTTAGGTTCTTCCTTTTCTTTCTCAACATGGTTAGACCTTACATATGCCTTCCTATCATATCTATTCTTCCCCATTTGCAATATCTGCAAAATCCCAACATAGTTACAATTTAAGAAATCAAAAATATTATTACCTCGAGGGATTCATATATCTAATTTTGTCTATGTGACTCTTGATGAATGTATCTAGCAATATGCCTAACATAGTTCAATTGAAAACAAACAATAGGATTCTTACCTTCATCTCTCTAATTCTGTCTAGGTGACTCATGATGATAGTATCTAGAAATGTGAACCTTCTCATGATAAATTAATATAAATGATTGTCTCTTGACTGATATGAATGGTCATTTCTACCATTTCTCCATGGATAATCATTCTTGACTTCCCTTCTACATTCCCTATCTCTATGACAAAAATGTTGCATGAGTAACAATAACCATTAAAATTACTTGAGAACCTCATTGCATTAGGTTGTCTTATGACATTCTTGTGAACCTTGATATCCTCCTTGGCTTTAATAGGTCCTTAACTTGGCTCAAGATGATTCTCTTCCTTCTTTATTTCTTCCTTGAAGCCCAAACTAGATTTTCACTAGAGGGTCTTTGACTGTTCAAAAATCATCAAGATCACTTGTGCTCTTCTCAAGTATTTGATACATATTCATTTTTCTTGAGGCTAGTTCTATCTCTGTTGTTAAAGACTCCATATCCATAATGAACTTGATACACTCATCCTCCTTATCCTTGAGACTAGTTACAAGATCATCCCAATTTGAGTTTCCAAATTTGTGCATCCTTTTTTGTTGGCTTCTATATTTTTATGCCCATTTCAAGTTGACATTTTAGTTGTTTATTGATTTTTTCAAACTCCTCAGCATCCTCGATTATTATTTTTCTAGAAGAATAATTTATTCTTCATATTCATTATTTGATGAGATCATTTTCTGATTCTTTTTATGTTGAAGTTTTAGCTCCTCTAGGAGTATTTTCATATTCTAACTTGAAGTGAATTTATTACTCTTCTTTATATGAATCCAACATCACCATAAATAATGAAATATTCTTCTTTGGAGCATTAAATTTCTTTTTACATGAATAGGGTATCAAAATTATCATTTTTACATCTTCCTCCTCACTCTCAAAAGTGTTAGCATAATTGCAATAGAATAACTTCATTATCATATTTCTCGAAGTGGTACTATGATTATAATAGAAGAATGACTATCTTCTTTATTATAAAGGATTTAATTATTCTTAGAAAATGTTTTTTTCCCTTTAAACAGTCTGAAGTTATTATTTCTCTTTCTATACCTATTGGACTACTTTTCTTCATCATGAGATTCCTCTACTTCTTCATAATTATCAACCTTATGCTTGTGAGGAAACCTATTGGAAAAAATGTCCAATCTTATGACAAATAAAACTCTTGAAAGGAAATTTACCCTTATACTTACCTGGAATCCATCTTCAACTTTCTATCAAACATGGAAATCAATTCATCATCATCAATATTAGGAGCATCATCATTAGTGTTATTATTAACTTTTGACTTCTTCTCAACCTTGAATGTAACCTCCTTCTTGATAGGTTTTGTATCAATGGTCCTCATCTCATAGGCTGTCAAAATTCCATGGAGCTCATCCATCAACATGGTACTCAAATCCTTGGCTTCTTCAATCATGAAACTTTAGCATCAAACTTGGGAATGAGTGATCTCAACACTTTTTTCACCACCACATCCTCTTGCACTTCTCCTAATCCTCTGATAGTATTGATCACTTAATAATATACTATGAGAATTTTTATAGCAATTGTTTCTTCTTCCTTCATCTTCAAATTTCAAACTAACTTCTATAAGTCTAGAGATTTTCCATCTTCACCTTAGAGTCACCTTCATAGATTACCTTAATATTTTCCAACATGGCCTTAGATGAAGTAAAATTCATCACTTTGATAAGTTCTGATTCTCCCAAACCACACACAATGGAATTCATGGATTTAGAATTATCATTGCTAGTTTTCTTACCTGTTGCATCTATTGGAGGAGTCTAAGGAACAATATACCCATCTATCAATGAATTATAAATATCACATCCCAAAGAGATTATGTAAGTCCTCATCCTGATACTCAAAAGGGCATAGTTGGTTCCATCAAACATATGTGTTTTTGTAGTAAAGTAACTTTTCTAACTCACCTTTTTTTCCTTCAAAGGATCTCCTTTAAGTAGTTAAAATTTATTCAAAAGAAATTTTCTCTAATACCAATTTTTGGAAGCACAATGACTGAGATGGGGGTGAACCATTCCTTTAAAAATTTCATTCAATTAACCATGCAAAATTGTAAACCTTTAAGAATTAATATGATTAAACAATGTACATTATAATATACACTTGAGAAAATGACATAATGACATAAGATATAAAGTGGGAAACCCTCAAGGGGAAGAAAACCCACTGAACCTCTACATATATTACTCAACACAAAGGACTCCTATGAATATTACACATCACAAGAGATTTATTTAGTGAGGCACCAACCCCTATTTAGTAGATAACCCACTATACAAGGAGGCTATAACCCCCAATTTGACCAAAAACCCACTTAGTCACTATAATAAGAAGATAACTTGAGGAAATTGTTTCTCAACCAAATGATTGTGATCACTTTTTCAGCTCTCTTCACTCAAAACCCTCTCAAACTGCTCTATCTCTCCTTTTTCACTCATCTATGACCCAAATTATGCTGATTAGGTCAAATGAACTTGAATCTATACTCCTTTTCTCTAATTAACTTATCATGCCTCCTCTCTTCTCTGATTTATATCCCTTACAACACTCTCACACACTCCTCTTATTCACTTAAATCTCCATCTTCTTCAATGACTCAAATGAACAAATAAAACATATTTTTATACATGATTCATGCCACAAAACTGTATAGTTAGGAAAAATACCATATGACCATGCAAGGTAAGTCATCCAAAACATATTCGGACAATTTACACATTCATGTAAGTTACATAAGGGGACCATATAGGTCAGCATAAGCCTTTGTAAAAACACTTGCTAAACTAGGTATAAAAATTAGGTCTTCGCTCTAACAATCATACTTTGAATTCTAAGGGCACAAGGATCTGCACTATTAGGAAATAAAGAATAAAATATTCAAGAAAATCCCATACAAGATCAAAATAGTAGAAACTTATATGTAGAAAAATATCACGACATATGAAAAAAGTGTAAAAAATAAAATAACACAACATAAAGACAATATTTAACGTGGTTCACCCAATTTGGGCTATGTCCACCAAGATACACTTTATCATATTTTATTACAAGCCACCTCTTTATCTCAATACAATAACCAAATATATTTGGAGATGTTCTCAACAAACTCTCTTGAATTCACACTTGAACTCACACATCTATAATGTTATGTCTCACCTACCATTTTCACAAAAGCACATAAATAGGAAACTACTTAAGTAGTGTTACTATATCTTTGTGGGTACCAAAAACATAGTACAAAACTTCCCATTAAACTAAAGGGTCAAAATAAACCCCATATGAGAAGAGAACATTTCCCAAGGCATTGAACTCGGTCATTGGTGTTGTCATTCATGTCAAGTGGCATTGTTGGAAAAGGTGTGAATGGAGAAGTGAGGATCTATAAAGGACTTGAAGGTTAATTGGAAGTGTCTTATCAATAATGTTTGGAGCTCATAAATATCTTCTAGGTGAGTCTATGGTCAAGTTAGGTTCATGGTAAACTAAGAAATCTATGTGGTGAGTCCTCCCAAGGTAGTATGTAGACTTACCAAGTGTTTTAGAGGTGTGAGGAGTGTTTCTTAGTTCTCTCCAAGGAATATCACTATGTTCAAAGTGGAAATAGGATAGGAGGACATGGTGTATAATTCTATGTAGGTATGAGATAGTGCCAAACTTTTGAAGGATGAAGAAGTAGTGTAAATGAAGAGTGAGAACATGCCTCATATAGAAAAGGAAAATTTCAAAAAAAAACTTGTAGGTACATGAGTGTGTTGGGTCTTTCATGATGAATGGGTCTTTCATGAAGAAATTTTTGGTGTTCTAGATAGCTCGTGATGTATTCTACATGACCATGAAGCATTTTAAGAAAGATACGTAGGTTTTTGTATATCCCAAAGTGATGAAATGAGATTAATGTACATTGAAGGTTTGAAATGCTTACTTTAGCATGTGCAAGATCTTTAGGTGATAGTGGAGGTATTGGTCATTGAGAACTCAAGAATATTTTTCAAGTGAGTCCAAGTTTGTACAATTTAGATCTCTCTGAAGGAAGTTATGGTCATTTGATGTTTTGCAGAAGTTAGAGAAGAAGGATTCAATTATATTTTAGGTCCGTGTGACGAGGAAAATCAAAGACAAGTCAACATAAGTTAATATGCCTCATACATCCCCATTCCTGAAACACCAAAAAAAAGTGGCATGGATTGAACTCATTTAAATAAAATTTCCATTCCACCAAGTAGTTTCAAAGAAAATAAGGAATTTGCGACAAAATAAAGTTGATTTGAAATTACAAAATGTGAAGATGCGTGGAGCCTTCTCGATTGGCTCACTTTTTGCAATATGACATAGAGCTACAAAATCTAAATACTTCCATTACAAATATGCGTAGGATGTGGAGATGTTTTATTGGTTTTAGCTTCACATTTTGACAAGTATGAAACCAAAATGGTGTGTGGAGCTATTTTAATGGTTTCACTTCACATTCTAACAAGTCCAACACCAAAATTTGCATGGAGTTGTTTTCTTGTCTTAAGATGCACATTATGACTAGAAAATATTGACAATTGTGAAGGATGTGGGGCTTCCTTATTGGTTTATTTATCATGATGGCCAAAGTGGAGGTTAAAAAAATCTTTACAAGTATGAAAGGCGTGGAGCTTCCTTATTGGTTTTATTCTCGCAGTGGATAGTGGAGGTTAAGAATAGTTTGAAATTAAGAAAGCGTGGAGCCTTCTTATTTGTTCAAGCTTCACATTCATAAAATACTAACACCAAAAAGGTATATGGATTTTTCCGAGTGGTTTTACTTCACACTCAAAAATATTGACACCAAAAAGTTACTTAGAGCTGTCTCGATTGGTTTGTACTTCACACATTGTAAATAATGGCACTAGAAGGGTGCATGGAGCTATTTTACTAGTTTAAGATTTTCATTTTTAACAAATTCGTTATAATTAAAAGTGAATTTTAAAGTAAACATGGAGATCATTCATGGTTTTTGTTTCACGTAAAGGTAGCCAAAGTCAAAATGTCAAAGAGAAACATTGAGGAATAAGGGGATGATAGGTGGCATAATATTAACAAAATGTAAGGATGGAACAAGTTAGAGTGTTTTGAGGTATGGAAATATTGTCTATGACCATGGTGATGACTCATGCAAGTTGGAAAATAATCAAAACTTAAATTTTAATCAATGAAAAATTCTAGAAATTGTAGGTAATGTCTGTAAGAAGGTTGAAATATATTGAAAAATAAATCATGTTGATTCATCTTGAAACAAAGGAATTTTTTTACATAAGTTTGTCTCAGTTGGGAATTTCTATGAGGATCAATTCAAAATGGCTCAAAGTGAAGAAGATAAAAATTCATGGAACATGAAACATGAAACATTCCTATTTGAATTGAAGGAGCTCATGGAGAAGCTCAAAAGCCATGGAAGAATGCAATACGTTGTAAGTGAAGATATTAGATGCAAGAAGAAATTTTTTTGAGACATAGTTTTGTAAATTCCTTATGTATGCACTTGTACATAGGAAGAATGAGTCATGTGAAGAGTCATTAAACATGAAACATCAAGAGTCAGTTTTAGAGTCATGTTTGTTATTTTAAGCTCAAATTTTTAGCATATAAATGTTGTTTAAGACACGAAGAATGTTTTTGTCAAATACATGGTTGTTGTTGAAAATAGTATAGATTTGAGTTCTTTTTGTGAGGAGGAGATAAGATTCTCAATGTATTGAAGC
The DNA here is from genome assembly GCA_018340775.1 of Taxus wallichiana var. yunnanensis. Classification (NCBI taxonomy): domain Eukaryota; kingdom Viridiplantae; phylum Streptophyta; class Pinopsida; order Cupressales; family Taxaceae; genus Taxus; species Taxus wallichiana. Next base: position 924,920,186 of record CM031239.1, on the reverse strand, counting down.
CATGGAAAACTAAGAAAGGAGAGGAGAAGACAAGTGAGCTAAAAAGTGGTCATAATCACTTGGGAAGACAACACGAAGAAAGTGATCATAATTTTTGTAAAATTCTAAGTTACATCTTAGCACATAGGGGTTGAAGCCTTCTTGTAAGTAGCAGATTACATAACACCGGTTGTTTCATATTAAATTTGGGAGTTGAAGCTTTCAAACAAGTTGAATCTTGTCAAAGACTGAGTAATAACTTGATTAAATTTTGGAGTTGTAGTTCAAGGTTGAGTTGAATCTCAAACATGAAATCCTTGCAACTTTATGGGACAATTGTACAAGTTACTTCTCTGGTTTCAGTGGTTTTTTGTCCTATGATGGGTTTCCAATATTAAATCTTGTCTCCTCATGTATTTATGTGTGTTTTTAATTTCTCTCTCTAATGGTTGAATGTTTATACTTCATCACTATTAAGATATTTTAAATTGTGACAAATTAATGAATTTTAAATTGATTTTAAAAGTTTTATAATACACTTATTCACCCCCTCAATGCTTATATTTCTAAAAATTGGTATTAGAGCCTAGTTCTCTTGATTCAAGTCTAACAACTTCAAGTAGATCCTTCCGAAACACAAGCATGGTTATTGAGATAATCCCTAGCAACATCTCAAGAGATAGGTATGTCGGTGAGGATGGAACCTCATATAAAGAGGAAGTTGAAGCTAATATTGAAGTAGAGTTGTAAGTTCCTTGATGAATTGAAATAAAAAAGGTAAAAGACCCAAAAATTAAAGATAATGATGAAAGAATAAGAAGAACAAATTAAGATCCTTGAGAAAAGGAAGAAGGAATATTAAGTTGGAATCAAATAGCTTGAGGCAAAATTGGATTTAATTTCATCATATCTCATAGAAAAGAGAAAAAGCATCTCAAAATCAGTACAAAGCTGAAATCTCAGGTTGAAACAATATCGAAAGTACTACATGCCAAAGAAGACACTTGTATGAGACATAAAGAAGAATTGATATCCTTGAGATACTCGAAGATGTATAACAAGATGGAAAAGAGATTTGAAGAATTGAATGGAATTTTGAATAGAAAAATACTAGTAGGTGACATAACAAGACTAGGATTCGCAGAAGAACCCTCGAAGAATTTTGAAGATGAAAAATCTGGTTCAAAAGAAAATCATACATAAAGATGATGCAGGTGAACAAATCCTTGAAGTCCTAAACCAATTACGAAACCTAATGCTTTCAAATATGAGAGAACATTTAATATATATTTCTTTTCATGTCACAATATTAGACATAGAGCTATGGACTGCATAAATCATATCATGAATGATCACCCATGGAGAGACAACATATATGATAGAACATAAATAGAGTGTGCTTCAACTATACAGAGAAATCTCACATAACTTAATATTGCCTTGAGGAAAAAAACAATCAGTTTTAGAAAACAAAATACTCAAGAGGAATGGATAAGATAGTTTTCTATACCTATAAATGTATTGGTCATGTTGCTATTTTTTTAATAAGGGTGCTAATTATGGTTGGAATATTAGTCCATACTTAAGTAGAGGAAAAAAATAAAGTTAAGTGGCTTAATTGTCCTAAACTTGGAAACTTTGCAAAGTAATTTTGGAAAAATCAACTACCTAGATATAAAAATAGGTTGCATGCATTCAAAAGATAAGTTAAGAAGATTCTAAATATGAAGACCATTCCTAGAGATGAGACAAATATAACTATGCCTAAAGTAACCTCTAGAAATAAGGTGATGAAATGGATATACAAGATCAAGGAAGAAAACTAAGCGATTAAGGAATCAAAGAATGACAAGAGAATAGTGTGGGAAGAGGAGATAAGCTCAGGAAAGATATCAGAAGGTGTTGATAAGGTTGAGAAAAGGGAAAGCAAGCCAAGTTCTAGTCATGATGAACACCCAATCATGGTCAGGAGAAGACAAGGGAATGAAACCCATCATACATGCTTGAAAAACATTGAATTCTTAATAGATGAAGGTGGAATATCTAGAAGTACATCAGAAAATATGGATAAGATCTCAAAGGAAAGAAAAGGAAAGTTTGAGTCATCATGTTGCTTTGATGACTATCTTTTGTTTTGAAGTGTTCTCACAAGGTGGTGTTCCTTCTCTAGGCTTCTAGAAGGCATATTTCAGTTGAAAGAAGCAAGTTTATTCCTTCATCAGTCTCTAGGTTGTAAATTAAGGATTTCCCCATGATAATTATGAGTGAACAATCCAATGTGTGGTTCTGTAAGTAAGTTTCCATCGATTGTTGCTGATTGTATTCCTCATTAGGTTTTAAAGTATGCCAAGTTTTTTTTTTAGCCTCTTTCTAAAGTTAGTTCTTATTGAATCTCTTGAGTTATCTTATGAAGTAGTCTTGAAGAGAGAATATAATCAATACAAGTCAAAAATTTGTTAGGTTTCTTTAATTTGTAAAGATTGGCTTCAAGCAAGAAAATTCTCCTGAAGAGTACAAAATTGAAAGAGAGTATCTTGGGTCAAATGATCAAGTTGATTATTTTGTTGTAATCTAAATTAGGTTAGTTTTGAGCTCTAATGTGAATTACAATTGAGATAATAATGTGTGGTTGTCAATGACATAGTGTCAAAGGTTTTTTATTCTTTTCATATGTGATGATTGTGTAGGAGAACATTCAAGAAAATTAGTATTTCATACATAGGAGGTTATAAACATTGAGAAGAGAACTCGGAGACATGATGAAAGATTGCAAATCTATCCACTTGAATCTAGGACAAGGTATTTAGTCTAATTCATGAATAATCATGTAGATAGAGATGATGTGAGCTTAGGGGAAAAGAAAAAGAGAATTGCAGGAAATAAGAAAGGGTAGAGTATACTAGAAAGATGCATCAGGACTGTAAAAAACAAGATTGAGTATTTTTTATTGCTTGAGTATAAAATAAGTGTTTGAGGTTATCTATCTTCATAAAAAGGAGGATGATATGATCTCGGGGGAGCAATGTGTGTTTGTTTTTAGGAATGGTTAAGTAAGGTTCTTGAATATGGAGAGATTAGAATCAGGGGGAGCATTGAAGCTAATTGGAATACATTCATGCATTTATTCAAGACCCAGGTGGAAAGATAGTGATGCTAATCCAAGGGGGAGTTTCTTGAGGTAAGTTTTGTTTTGTAAGTGATTATCTGCATGTTGATCATATTATTGAGTGTTTGAAACTTTGTCATAGATGTCAAAGGGGAGAGAGTGATGTCGAAACAAGTATGAAAGTGTTTTCCATCAATTTTTTTGAGTAGGTTTTCATTAATGACAAAGGGGGATATTTTTGAACCCTGGTTATTGGTGTTGTCATTGATGTCAAGTGGCATTTATGGAAAATGTGTGAATGGTGAAGTGAGGCTCTGCAAGGACATGAAGGTTGATTGGTAGTGTCTTCTCAATAATGGTTGGAGCTCACAAAAAGGTTCCAAGTGAGTCCATCTTCAAGAAAGAAAGGTGTTGGGTGAGTCCTCCCAAGGTAGTATGCAGACTTTCCAAGTGTTTTATAGGTGTGAGGAGTGTTTCTTAGTGATATAAAAGGCATATCCTTGTGCTCAAAGTGGAAACAGAAGCTAGCAAGCCATTGTGTATGATTCTCTATAGGTATGAGATTGTTCCAAGCTTGTAAAGGATGGAGAAGTAGTGTAAATGAAGAGTGATAACATGCCTTGTATAGAAAAGGAACATTTTTAGACAAAACTTGCAGGTATAGGAGTGTGTTGGGTTTTTCATGAAGAAATTTTGGTGTCCCAGATAGCTCATGATGTCTTGTACATGCTCGAAGTGTTTTGAGTAGGAAATGTAATTTTTATATATATCTCGAAGTGAATAAATGAGATTAATGTATGTTGAAGGTTTGAAATGCTTACTTCATCATGTACAAGAGCTTTTGGCAATGGTGGAGGTATTAGTCTTTGAGAACTCAAGAAGATATTTCTAATGAGTCTAATTTTGTGAAATTTGGAGCTCTCTCAAGGAACTTATCGACGTTCAATTTTTTTAGGTAATATGATGATGTAAAACACAATCACACTTAACCAACCAATAAGTTAGTATAGCCAAAACTTGCAAAACTGTCCTAAACTTGGAGAAAATACCCCACTTTCTCAAGGTTAACTAGTCCAAAAACCAACAAATTCAAGGCTTGAGGTCCCAATGGAATTATAAAAATTTCACCCTGTTCCTAGACCTTATTCCATTCCATATAAACCATAAAAATGATAGTAAAACCAACAAAAGCTTCAACTCTCTTACCTTTCCTCAAAATTACCCTCTCAATGCTTCTTAAGAACAAATAGTTAGAAGAAATTTTCTATCATGCATATATTTTTATGCACAATGTAAATTGTCCTACAATTTATTTAGATTATAATATTATCTATAAGTAGCATGTGTTCCAAATTTCATGCATTTTTGTTATGGAATTCAAAAGTTGTGACTATTTTTGGCGACGCATACATTATATCAAACAATTTTTGTGCAACCTCATTCTAAAGAAGAAAAACCTCTATAACTCAAACAATACTCAACATCAAGGAAAAATATTGAAAACCCATTTTCACCACAGTATCATCCACCTAAGGTCTAAATATTAGGACATTTTGATTCAAATAGATTATCACACTTTCACACACATAGTTTGCATGCTTCCTCATTAGAAAATTTTTTGTCATCATTATCTCTAAATGCCACCCATGAAAACTAAAAATTCCTTTTGAATATGTTTATGGACTATGTCACAGAGGTTACTACCAATTTTCAACCTTTTCTATGGATTAAAATTCCATTTATGCATGTTTTATCCTTTCCACACAACAAGGAAATACTACAAACAATTTACTTGCCTTTGCTAATATGACATTTCCCTAGTCTCCAATGGTTTTCACATGCTTCCATTCATTCTCCTATTTTTATCATGGTTTAAAATCATTATTCATAATTGTAAATATCATTCATCAAGCCAAAAATAACAAATAATCATCCATAAATACACAATCATTCATAGTTACACAATTTCATGCTCAAGAAAAGTATCTTCATTTATCAAATAAGTGGAAGCACATGAATTCTTGAGTCTCTTGGATATGTTACATAATATGTTCCTCCTCTCAAAATCATCTCTCTCTTCCTCTCTCAAAATCTCTCCTCTCCCTCATTCATTCGAATACATTTTATTTTATGAGGTAAGGAGGGTAGTTAGGTTGAGAAACCACTAACTCACCTAGGCTTAGACTTAACTAGATGAGGTTTAGGGTCTAGTTAGGATAAAATATATCATTTTATAAGTTTATACATGCTCCTTGACCCCTAATTACACCTTTATTGAACTACGAAACTCCAAGATTACTAACTTACTACAAAGACTAATTCAAATATTCAAAAGTACCATTTTTGAGGGAAAACTTCAAATGGTCACGTATTACATATCCATGAGTCCAAATGGACATAAGACACCATAAAAAACTATAAAAAGAAAAATTATATATGTACAAGCTGATCCTACATCATATGAGAAGGATTTAATTATATTTAGGGTCTACGTGATGAGGCAAATCAAAGACAGTCGACATAACATAATATTCTTCATGCATCCCCATTCTTGAAACCTGACATAAAAATGGAATGGATTAAACTAGATTAAATAAAGTTTTGGGTTCACCTAGAAGTGGTGAAGAAAATAAGTAAATTTCAAAAAAATAAATTTGGTCTGACATGACGAAATGTGAAGATGTGTGGCCTTTTGATTGGATCACTTTTTCTGATCTAACGAGAGCCGACAATTTGTTAAGACTAAAATTGAAAATATGTGAAGGGTGTGGAGTTGTTTTATTGGTTGTAGCTTCACATTTTGACAAGTTTGACACCACAAAGGTCTGTGGAGCAATTTGAACGTTTAAAATTTGCATTTTGACAAGTACAACAACGCAAAGGTGCGTGGAGTTGTTTTATTGCCTTAAGCTTCACATTTGGACTAGAAAATCTTGACAAATGTGAAGGACATGGATTCCTTATTGGTTTAATTTTCATAGTGGCTAATGGAGGTTGATAAAATCTTGATAATTATGAAGGGTATGCATCTTCCTTATTCATTTTCTTCTCACAAAGGGCAGTGGAGGTCAATAATAGTCTAACATTGCGAAGGCGTGGAGCCTTCTTATTAGTTCAAGATTTGCATTCAAAAATATTGACACCTGAAAGGTACATGGAGCTATCTAAGTGGTTTGTACTTTACGCTCGTAAAATACGACACCAAAGAGGTACATGAAGTTTTCTAATTTGTTTGTACTTCACACACAACGAATCCTAACATACAAAGGGTGCATGGAGTTGTTTGATAGGTTTAAGCTTCAAATTTTAAACAAATTCCTTGTAATTTAAAGTGAATTGCAAAGTAAACGTGGAGATATTTCATTTGTTTTTGTTTCACGAAAAGGAAGAAAGAGTCAACATGTCAAAGAGAAATATTTTTCAATAAGGGGATGACGGGTGGCATAATATTAACTTTAAGTATGTAAGTCCGGAACAAGTCATAGTGTTTTGAGGTATGTAAATATCATCTACCACCATGGTGGCGAATACTAAAGTTGGAAAATCATTGAGACGTAAGTTTTAATTAATGAAAAATTATAGGTCATATCTCTAAGAAGGTCAAAATGTATTACAAAATAAATAATGTTGATTCATCTTGAAATGAAGGAGAAATTCGTGACAAAATTTTATCTCATTCGGGAAAGTCTGTGAGGAACAATTCAAAATTGCTCGAAGTGAAGAAGCTCAAAATTCATGGAACATGAAACATGAAGCATTCCTATTCAAATTGAAGGAGCTCATGGAGAAGCTCAAAAATCATGGAATAATGTCATATGGGGTAACTGAAGATATCAGATGCAAGAAGATAAATTTTTGATGCACTTTTATAAAGTAATTTTGTATGTACTTATACTTAGGAATAATGAGTCATGTGATGATTCATTAAACATGAAACATCAAGATTCATGTTTAGGAGTCATGCTTGTTTATTTAAGCTCAATTTTTGAGCATGTAAATGTTGTTAAAGTCTAGAAGAATCTTGTTGTCGAATGCATGGATTTTGTTGAAAATAGGGCATAGCTAAGAGCTCATCGTGAGGAAGTGAGAATTAGGTGAATGTATTGAAGCCATGGAAAACTAAGAAAGGAGAGGAGAAGACAAGTGAGCTGAAGAAGTGGTCATAATCAGTTGTGGAAGACAACACAATAAAGTGATAATAATTTTTGTAAAAAGTCTAAGTTGCAACTTAGCATATAGGGGGTTGAAGCCTCCTTGTAAGTAGTAGCTTACAAAATATCAATTGTTGCTGATTAAATTTGGGAGTTGAAGATTCTAGACAAGTTGAAGCTTGTCAAAGACTGAGTAACAACTTGGTTAAATTTTGGAGTTATAGCTCTAAGTTGAGTTGAAGCTCAACCATGAAATCATTGTAACTTTATAGGAAAATTTTCCAAGCTAGTTCTCTGGTTTCAATGGGTTTTTATCCCGATATGGGTTTCCCACATTAAATATTGTCTCCTCATGTGTTGATGTGTGTTTTCTTCTCTCTCTCTCTCTCTCTCTCTGTCACGGTGCTTGAATGGTTATACTTCATGACTGGGTATTTGAGAATGTTGAAATTGTGAAAACTTAAATAAGTGTAAATTGATTGTAACCTTTGATAAGAAACTGATTCCCCACCCTTCTCGGTGCCTATATTTATAACATGAAGTATCAAACACGTGTTTCGAGGCTAAATTTTTTATCTTCAAAATTGCAGAGAGTGTTTGGTACTTTTAGTGTATCGGTCAACACTTCAACACATAAAAACAGGCTCCATAACATAAAAATATCCCACTTGGGACTTGTTTTCCTCTAAGAAAGCTTATCAACCCTTCACCGTTGTCCATGAAGACCAACCAAAGCTGAAAATAGCTTAATTTTCTCCCTTGTGACCACATTGGTCACCATGTCTATAGGATTCTTTGGTATGAATCTTCTCAAGTTTTAACTTCTCTTCCTCCAAAGTTGTCCTATTCAAATGGTACCTTAACTATATATGCTTCATCCTAGAGTGGAAAGTAAAGTTCTTAGCTAGATGAGTAACACTCGAAAATCACTCTACACCTTCCCTTCCTCCTACTTATACCACAACTCCTCAAGAAATTGTTATAACCAAATCATCTCTATGTTTGCCTCTGTGGTAAAATCATACTTAGCTTGCGTGGTTAACAAAGCCAAAAAATTATTTATTCATGAAATCCAAATCATTATTGTCCCACCCACAAAGTTAAAATATAACCTTTCATGCTCCTCCTGGGTCTATATCTCTAGCCATGTCGGATCTACATAACCATGCAAAGTGGTGTTTGATCCATTATAGCATAAAACTATCCCCATGGTCCCTCTAAAGTACCGAAGGATCCACTTTACTACCTACCATTGATATTTAAATGTATCACTCATAAATATATTGTGCTCCCACTACATGGGAAATATCAATTCTAGTGCACACCATAATATACATTAAACTACCAACCACCGATGAGTAAGGTACCTTGGACATCTGGTTTCTCTCTATCTCTATCTTGGGACACAGATCCTTTGATAACTTGAAACGACCTGCCAAAGGAGTCCCAATCAGTTTAACATCTTGCATATTAAACATTTCCAATACCTTCTTAATAAACACTTCCTAAGATAAAGTCATCTTTTGTTTCTTCTTATCTCGAGATATCCTCATACCAAGGATTTGTTTGGCTGCCCCCAAGTCCTTCATAACAAAGGAGTTACTTAGCTTCTTCTTGAGTACTTTTATTTCTTGCATGTTTTTTCCTACAACCAACATGTCATCCACATATAAGCACATGATAATATAAATGCCATCCTCGGAATTTCTATATATACACGTAATGGTCGAATGACATCTAATATAACCTTGCTCACTCATTAAGATATCAAATTTCTTATATCATGGACGTGGAACTTTTTTTAGTCCATACAATATCTTCTTCAGCTTTCACACCATCTCCTCTTTACCTTTGACCTCATATCCCTCTCGCTGCTGCATATATAGATCCTCCTCCAAATCACCATGGATAAATGTAGTCTTTACATCTAACTACTCTAACTGCAAGTATTTTGTTTCCACTATTTGAAGAACAATTCTAATAGAAGTAATTTTTACTACAGGAGATAAAATCTCATCAAAATCTATACCTTTTTTTGTGCAAACCCCTTGACCACCAACCGGGCCTTGTATATTTTATTTCCTACTTATTCCTCTTTAACTCTGTATACCTACTTGTTTTTCAATTCTCCTTTTCCTTCGTAGATTCACCAAATCCCAAGTACGGTTCTCAATGAGAGACTGATGCTCCTCATTAATGGATTGCTCCCACTTCAACCCTGACATCTACCTAAATTTCTTCATCAAATCTCTTTGGATCTCCATTGTTAGTGAGTAATAAATAATTAATATATAGAGAAAAATGTTCTGTGATTTTCTTACCCTTGAAGACCTCCTCAATATAGGAGGTTGGAGTTCTGTTGAGTTGGTTCCCCGAACTAATTCATGCACCACGTTCCCGTCCGTATGATCATTTACCACTAGATATTCTTTCATGGATTCTTCCTATTTTCTTAACTCGTTGATTATACATAAATTTCTCATTAAATACTATATCCCAAGATTAAATGAGTTTATTTTCCTTAATACTCCAACATTTATATCCAAAGTCATTACCACCATAACAAATGAAAGTATATTTTTCTGATTTAGCCTCTAGCTTGGTCTTATCATCCTTATCAATATGAACAAACACATCACATCCAAAGTCTCTAACAAATGAATAAATAACCTTCTTACCAGTACCAAGCCTCTTTAGGTATGCCTCCATCTAAGGCGCTCTCTTTATAAAGTAAAAATTTGTGCTCAATGCTTCTATCCAAAAAGAAAGATGCAGTCCCACATGTAATCTCATACTCCTATCTCATTCCATTATTGTCATGTTCATCCTTTCTCACACCCCATTTCTACTGTGGATTTCCTAGAACAATATTTTTTCCTGCAGATTCCATTCTTAGAACAATAATCATCAAACTCATTGTTGTAATACTCCCATCCATTATTTGAGCTAAGACATTTAACCTTAAGAAATTTTTCATTCTCTACTAAGGCTTTCCATTTAGCAAAAGTGTCAAATACATAAGATTTATTTATAATAAAATATACCCAAACTTTCCTTGCTCCATCATCAATAAAAGTAACATAATAATTTAAACTCCCAAGAGATGATACCCGAGCCAAGCCCCCACACATCGAATGTACTAGCTCCAACTTACTCTCTTTCTTCATAGGTCTAAATTTGAAAAAAATTACCCATTTCTATTTCCCATACATGCAAAGGCTCATAGAAATCAAAACTTGTTTCTATAAATCTGAGAAATTCTTCTTGTTGATCTCAGTATGCCCTTATGACTCATATGACCAAGCCTATATTGCCATGATGTTGTGTCTACATCCGAATCCACAAGATAACAAGAATTATTACTACTAGTGGTTAAATAAAAGGTTCCAACCTTCTTACCTCTTGCCACCACAAGAGAACCCTTGATAACCTTCCAAGAGTTCATTTTCTATATCACAATACTACTATCATTTCCCAACCCTTTACTCGATACCAAGTTTCTTCTTAATGTAAGAACATGTTTGACATCCTTTAATAGCCATGTATTCCCATTATGCATCTTAACTCGAACATAAAATTTTTCAAATATGCTTTGTAAGGCTCATCAACACCAATATAAACATGCCCAAAATATCCTTGAACCTAATCAACAAAATAATGCCTATGTGGAGTAGGATGGAAAGAAACCCCAAATTTAAGACCCAAGATTCGTAAATATTATGAAAAGAAATAATCAAAGCATCCCGACAAAAATTACCTGTTGCAACATTCATCTCCTTGTTTTCTTCTTGTCCCAATGATCCAAACAATCCTTCTTTATATGTCATGATTTTCACACCACTAACATACCATCTTACTTTTGGTTTTTTACCTTTCCCAATCTTTCTATATTCCATGATTTCCTCTATTCGTTTTCTCCCTCTAGTTTCCACCATCAAATCATTCCATGAAGTAGAAGATTCCCTAGATATTTTTCTTTGCATTTCCTCTCTTAGAATCACCCCTACAACATCCTCAAACTTCAACTTTGAGTTACCTCAAACCAAGTTTCTTACCTCCATTACTGTGCTATTTCAACTCTCGAAAGGAGAAAAAAATTAATAAATCCCTAACTTCTTCATTAAATTATATTCTAACCGTTAGCATATTCAAAATTGTATTAAAATTATTCAAATGATGTACTACTAAATTTTTTTAGACATCTTCATATTAAAAACTTTTTCATCAAAAATATCTTGTTAGAGGTAGAGGGTTTTTCATATAACTTCCTTAATGCATCCATGAGTTCTTTTCTATACTTATCCTTTGAAACATTAAATAATACCGAAGATGTAATAAATAGTTGGATTCTCCCAAATGCCTTCCAAACCATCAAATCCCAACTGCATTTGTCATGCACGAGGGTTTCTTCCATTTTTAGACAATGGAATATAAATATCCATCTCGATAAAGGAAATCTTCCATGATTAGAATTCTACCCATTGAATTTATAAACCTCTGATCTTCCACCATTTTCCATAGCTCCCACTCAAGCAAAAATGATCCTGTGATTCAACACATCAAGAAACCATTCCAGGTTTTGATACCAGCTTTTAGGAAATAAGGGATAAAATATGCGTAAAAAACCCACACAGAAACACAATAAGAGAAACTAATATGTAAAAAACATCATAGATCTGAACTAAAAGTGTAGAAAATGAAAAAAACACAACACAAAGACATTATTTAATGTGCTTCACCAAAATTGTGCTACGTCCACTAATAATCACTTTCTCATATTTTATTACAAGCCACCTCTTTCTCTCAATATAATACCCAGATCTATTTGGAGTCGTGTTAAAAACTCTCCTAAACTCACACTAAAAATCACACATCTACAATGTTATATCTCATATACCATATGCAAAAAAACACATTAATAGGAAACTTCTTAAGTAGTTTTACTATACCATGAGTACCAAAACCATGGGCCAATTTTTTTCCCATAAACATATGGGTCAAAATACCACCCATATGCGAAGATCATGTTTTAAGAGGTATTGGGCATGTCTTCCGAGGCTAAAACATTATCAACAACTGTAGGTAATGTACAACACTTTAAGTGTATAAAATTGAACACTTCCACACATGAAAAAAAAAGACTCCAAAACATAACATCCACCAAGAATCCATTAGCTTGAAACAAGTAATCAATAACTTATCAAAGACCATATACAAGTACAAGAGCTTATAAAACCTTCATCTTTAATGTGGACTTCACCAAATTAGAATTTCTCCACCAAATACATCTTAATCACATAATTCTCACTCTCTAAAAGAGAACAAGCTGTTAGCGCAAAATCAAAGCACCCCAAAATTGGTAATGGATCTTATTTTCTAAGGCAAGGTTGTTTGGTGTGATTTGCATAACATTGGATCATTCCCAAGTGTGGGACTTGCAAATGGGAATGATCCTCCAGAGAAGGTTGTTTCTCTTCCTAAACTACTTGCCACAAGCTATTTCGGTGCATGTAAGATAATCTAATCCTAATCTAACTTCCAAGGAGATAAGGAGAGAGAAAATTTGAAAAAATAGAGCCTACACTAAAATGGTGATACACCAGAGAAGGAAAATGTTGATCATCTATCAAAACTACCATGGAAACAAAGAGAGGTGAGCAATGGAGAGGATGGACAAGTGCGTCATAGACCAGGGATGGAATTCACAAAGAAAATGTTCCAAAACCCTAAAAACATAGCTCAAAACCTGAAAATGACATTCAAACATGCACAAATGCCTTGCAACAATGAGAGGAAAGAAGAAACAACCAAAAATGAGCAAAGGATGGACAAATGCATCACAAAAACATGTTTTTATTGCTCTAGATTTACACAGTGCACCATTTCACGGGAAAGAGGAAAAAAAATCCATTACAGAGTAGCGGAGGAGGTTCTAACTCCATTTTCGACCTTCTGGGAAGAAAAGAAGAGGGAGGCGAGAGAAGAAGAGTGAATAACTACTAACTAACTTCTCAAAATGATGCCTTTGTTACATTTTATAGAAAAAAACCGAGAAGAGAGGAAAACATGAAAAATCAGATCTTTTGCTCCAACCACCGACAACATTAAAAAAATTGGGTCTAAAATTCAAAAATCCATCTATAAAATCCATTCCCGACTTATTTTTTCTCCTTGCTCGAGGGACAAAAGACCCAAATTTCATTAAATTTGGTTGTTGAAAAAATCCGGTTCTACATTTTTTCCATGCCAAATCATGTTTTACAATTTTATCCCACAAATCTCCACCAAAATGAAAAATTAAATACTCAATGATGAATAAAATATTTAGATCTTTCCATTGGTACCAAGATTGTCAAAAATGGAGCTCGACCAAAAGATATGGTTCTATGAGTATTTCCTTTACATTTTCTACAAAAAAATAGCTCGGAAAATTTGGCACATTTCCTGCAAATTCACCGATGATGTGGCATCCATTGGGGTTGGCGGATGTAAGCTCCTTTTTCCAATTTCACCTTCTTCAAAAAGGGCAAAATTCTATTTTGCCTCCAAAGGCCCTTCGACCCGCTAACTTATTTGGGCCTACCACGTGTCGCTTCCGGGTTCCTTCGGAGATGCGGCCATAATTTTGACTTAGAAACTCTTTTGGCAAAAGTTCCAAGTCCCCAAAATCCTTCGCCATCCCACCTTATCACCTTTGCGCAAAATGATGCCACGTGTCCCATTCGAAACTTGGTAAAATTTTCACTTTGTTTCCCTTTGCGGGCTCGTCGAGCGCCAATGAATTTTGTGCTTTTAACCCAAAAGCTCTAAGTTCTCAAATTATTTCCCGCTCCGCCAGCCCAAAATTCCTTGCAAAACTCTCTCCCAAGCTCTACAAGTCTGCCTTGGGCAAATTTTCCTCCATAGCTCCACCGAGTCATAACTTGAGAAATATAAGGAGTTAATAGGATTTCTTTACCTTTTCGGAAAGGGGAAGAAATTTTTATCTGGTGGAGAAATTTCTAGAAATATTTGAGTTCCTAAAACTTGTGAAATTTTGACTGAGGCACAAAGAGGATTAAGTTAACCCAAAATAAGAGGGAACTTATTTTGGTTAACAACTTTGGCGACTCACAGGGTCATCTACCTCGCTAGATGAATGATCATGGTCTCAGTTGCATCCATTGGGCATGGAGTCAATCCTGATAACCAATTATCTAATTTAACTCTGAAAAAATGATCTCTCGAATCACTTGGAAACCCACTAAAACTTGGATTTGATCTTCAAAAAATGCCAACTTAAATGAACTATGTAAGAGAAATACAACACCAAAAATTTTATACAAATCGAAAATCATACATGCTCCAAATGGAACATACAAAGTGTGCATAAGCACTTCTTCTACTAAAAACAAACCTACCTACTCTACTCTAACCAAGAGCAAAGGAAACTCAAACAAAACCCACAACCGGTAGGAGAAATAACTTCCCTTCCTCAAAATGGCAGCCATGCAACCCCTGATTTGGCACTTGAACATGGTTGTTTGGATGAGTGAAAAACTAAATACAAGCTGATCTTCCACATAAATAACCAAAGTATCAATTGAAGACAAAACCAATACCTCTTTTAGTTGCTCTTCATTTGGATTGAAGAGGTACGACAGCTTGATCCTTGGTGCTTTATAGCTCATCCTCATGCCCTAAAATGGACATGACTAGTTTTGGCTTCTCCTTTGGCTCTAATGAAGCCAAATACCTGATTGGGAAAGGTCTGGTCCATTTGATATGCCCATAGCTCGAGTTTCAACTCCAAAATGGAGTCTTCTTACGAGATCCTCTTGAATGGATGATGTGGAAGAAGTGGTGGAAATATTCTACTCTTTTTCTTCCTCCATAACAACATAAAATTTTTCTACAATTTGCAGCTCTTCATCTCTAATCGCAACATCCTTTGGAGCTGATTTTGCATCATCATACTCTTCTGCTATACATTGTTGGCTCTGGAGTTCTTCTCGCTTATTTTTAAAGATCAATCTGCTCTTGGACAGCCCCCTTATTCTAGCACAAAGTTTGTAAAATCAAACTTTCTACTTTGTTGTTCTAGAGGACTGCTTTTGTAACAAAAATGTCCTCTTGGCGGTTCTCTCTCATAGTAGATGTGGCCTTTGGAATATCAAAATCTCCCAACCTTGATTCAAGAAGCATGGTGGAAAATGTTGGTTGTGCTTGCAAGTTTTCTTTCATGCCAAAGAACTTCTTGAATGGTGAATGATGGGGAAGAAAAGATTGCAACTTCGTGGGCTGCTCCTATCAAAACATCCTTCTAAGTTTGATAAAAAAATCAAACTCTATGTTGCCCTGTTGTAGCCAAATTTCTCCCTCTTGCATGGTGATCTCAAAATATACATTCTCTTAACCAGGATGAAGCTTCATCTTCAAACATGAAGTTAGTGAGTTAAAACTCCTCCACACAATCGACATTAGGAGAGATTAAATGGGGAGAGATCTACTATCTTATGTGCAACTAGCTCATGGTTCTGCGTGCCTCTGAATTTTTTTCCACCTTCATGTGCTCCTCTCTAACCGAACTTGGAGCTGCTGGATCTTCCTCCCCCATGATGGATTCTTTAACCAAATCAGGCCCTTAAAATGAAAGAAAAGTTTTCCAATGATGCTTTCTTCTTCTGCTACTACAAACTCTAATTCGATTTC
Source organism: Taxus wallichiana var. yunnanensis (assembly GCA_018340775.1). Classification (NCBI taxonomy): domain Eukaryota; kingdom Viridiplantae; phylum Streptophyta; class Pinopsida; order Cupressales; family Taxaceae; genus Taxus; species Taxus wallichiana. The sequence goes on along the minus strand of CM031239.1, from coordinate 924,904,259 downwards.
TTCCATTTTCTCCTCATCAATGGGACTTTGAGCTGATTGTTCTTTCTCTTCCATGGCTGATTTTGCAACTTCTATTGAATCAACATTTTCTTCAAGAAGAATGCCAACATGGGCACTACATTCGAGTAAATAGGTTGCTAATTTTCTTCCCTTTGTCTTTATTCTTCTTCTACCGCAACAAACTCAACCTTGACCACCTCTAGTCCATCAACTTGTACCTCCTCTCGTAGGCTTAACCAACAAAGGAATATCTCATATCCCAAACCTAAGATCTAAGCTCACTAAGCTCTTAACAATTTATTCTTTTACCAGCTCTTCTTCTTGTTATCGTTGACTGATTTTGCAATCTCTTCTTCCCCACATGGAATTGGGAAGGTAAGAGGAGAATTAGGTTGGGATTCAATCATTTGTGCATTTGTTTGTGGTAGTGGGAAGGATGGAAATTCTTGTTTCTTTGGAGGAAGGTGTTTCTTTTTCTCTTGTGGAGGGGTTCTGGATTTGGAAGAGAAGAGGGAAGAAAAGGCTGACATGAGATGGAAGACTAGGGGATGGAGGGATGGTTTTCACAAATGGAGAAGCATTGGAGAAACTTGAAACTTGAAATTCAAATTGAGATGGTGCTACTTGAGGAATGGAAAGAGAAATACCGGATGATGGTGTAGAACTTACACATTGACAAGGTTGTTTAGTACCAAATACATAGGCCTCTATCTCTTCACCCATTGTGCAAGTTGGTGAAGCATTCCAATCATGAAGTCCAACTTCTGGCTGAGGGCTGTAGTTTCTTGAAAATGGCCTTCCCATGGGCAAGGTGTCCTACAACCAATATTAAATGCCTTCATTTGAGTTGTTTCCCTTGAATGCACCATGCCAATCTCCATTTTTGGATCTTCTCTATGAGACCAACATCTTACATTCAATTTTCTTCATTGTTTGCATAACCACTGCTCTTGGAAAGCTCCATAGCAAAACTAATTTTGGCACTTGCTGCTCATAGGTGTAAACATGATGATTTTGAATTCACTCAAAATGCTAATTTGAAGGACTTGTAGAAAGCATTGGAGTTGGAATGTATTGTTGCTGCTGTTGTGAATTCCATGGTGGAAATGAAGTCATGATTGCACAACTTCATGGAATGGAAAAGAATGAAAGAGATGGAAAGAAGAATGAAATGGAAATGGATGGAAAACAGGTCTACAACTTAGAGATGGGTTGTAAACTAGATGGAGTCGCCAGATATGCAAATTGAAGCTTCTCATAAGCTAGAGATTGCAACAAGTGCACATCAACCTTGTTACAATGAAGTCAAGACCTCTAAGGTCCCACCAGGCATGCCAAAACTATTTGTATGAAATCACAACACCCCCAAATGAGTTATGGATCTTATTTTCTAAGGCAAGGTCATTTGGTGTGATTTGCATAACATTGGATCATTCCCAAGCTGTGGGACTTGCAAATGGGAATGATCCTCTAGAGAAGGCTGGTTCCTCTTCCTAAACTACCTGCCACAAGCTATTCTAGTGTAGGAAAGCTAATCTAATCCTAATCTAACTTCCAAGGAGACAAGGAGAGAAAGAAAATTGGAAAAAATAGAGCCTACACTAAAACAGTGATACACCAGAGAAGGAAAATGTTGATCATCTATCAAAACTTCCATGGAAACAAAGAGAGGTGAGTAATGGAGAGGATGGAAAAGTGCATGATAGAATAGAGATGGAATTCACACAAAAATGTTCCAAAATCCCTAAAAACATAGCTCCAAAACCTGCAAATGACATTCAAACATGCACAGATGCCTTGCAATAATGAGAGGCAAGAAGAAACAACCAAAAATGAGCAAAGGATGGAAAAATGCATCACAAAAACATGTTTTTATTGCTCCGGTTTACACGGTGCACCATTTCATGGGAAAGAGGGAAAAACACCATTACGAGTAGTAGGGGAGGAGGTTCCAACTCCATTTTCGACCCTTGGGAAGAAAAGAAGAGGGAGGCAGAGAAGGAGAGTGAACAACCACTAACTAACTTCTCGAAATGATGCCTCTGTTACATTTTATAGAAAAAAATGCAAGAAGAGAGGGAAAACGTGAAAAATCAGATCTTCTGCTCCAACACTAACAACATTAAAAAATTGGGTCGAAAATTCAAGGATCCATCTGCAAAATCCATTCCCCACCGTATTTTATTCTGCTCGAGGGAGAAAAGACCCAAATTTCATTAAATTTGGTGGTTGAAAACTGGTTCTACGTTTTTTCCATGCCAAATCACATTTTGTAATTTTATCCCACAAATCTCCACCAAAATGCAAAATTGAAGACTCAATGATGAAGATAATCTTTAGATCTTTCCATTTCTATGAAGATTGTCAAAAACGAGCTCTAGACCTAAATATATGGCTCTCTCGAGTATTTCCTTTACATTTTTACAAAAAAATAGCTCAGAAAATTTGGCACATTTCCCCACAAATTCGCTTGATGAAATGGCATCCATTGGAGTTAGCGGAGGTAGGGGTTCCTTTTTTCCATTTTCACCTTTTTCAAAAAGGGAAACTATTCTATTTTGCCTCCGAAGGCCTCGCCAACACTCTGCTGGTTTGGTCCTACCACGTGTCATTTCTTGGTTCCTTCAAGATACGGCCACACTTTTGACTTAGAAAATCTTTTGGTGAAAAGTTCCAAGTCCCCAAAATCCTCCACGAAATTCCCCCACCTTAGCACCTTTACACAAAATGATGCCACGTGTCCCTTTTGGGACTTAGTCAAATTTTAACTTTGTTTCCCTTTGCGGGCTCGCAGGAGCGCCAATGACTTTTGCACTTTTAACCCAAAAAGCGCTAAGTTCTCAAATTCTTTTCCCGCTCTGCTGGCCCAAAATTCCTTGGCAAAACTCTCTCCCAAGCTCTGCAGTCCACGTTGGGAAAAATTTCCTCCATAACTCCACTGAGTCATAACTTGAGAAATACAAGGAGTTAAGAGGAGTTCTTTACCTTCTCTACGGAAAGGGGAAGAAATTCTTTATCTAATGGAGAAATTTATAGAAATATTTGAATGCTTGAAACTTGTGAAATTTTTACTGAGGCACAAAGAGGAGTAAGTTAACCCAAAATAAGAGGAGCTTATTTTGGTTAACAACTTTACACTCTAAAAATATTCTCCAAGGAATAGGTGGAATATCAATAGAAATATCTCATCCTCGGGAAACTTATTAAACTCATGGAAACCTTCAAATCATAGTACAAGACCCCAAATCACTTCCTTATCTGAAACTACTCAAATATGCTATTACGTCTCATGAACTAGTCGTGATCTATCCGACCTCCAACACCATAAATTAAAATTCAACACTAAATCACTACATGAAAAACTTCACCATAGATCCGAACAACATCTTCATCCACTCATAAGCATATGTCGAGTCATAATTTCACACTTGAATACATGTTTCACAAACCTTCTTGACAAGCCTAATAGGGTTGATTAGGCCATTAGGGATTAACAATGAAAACACCACATCTAATCAAACCATGAGCTCAAACAACTCATACCAGACCTCTTCAAGCTATCCATGCTCATATATCACTACTACAACATTCATTTCATCACAAACCCTCTTGAACCTCTATCATTAGTTTTGACCTCATTAGACCATTAGCGGTAGGAACCTTTGGAAGAAGGGTTTCACACATATTTTCATAGAACCTATCCAATTATTTTCATGATAACTTATAATACATCCTAATCTTGAGGAATCAATTGGTTGTACTTCATGAACCATGCAACACATACCTCTACCTGCAAATCTTCACAAAAATAGAGGTTTTATTATAGCTTATCATCACACCTAAAGCATTCCACCACCACCAAAATTATATTTTTGAATCCTCTAAATCCCTAAACCTTCATAATATCCTTCCTAAGTTATTATATGGCCAAACCCTTCATCTTTTGTCTATCGGTCTAAAACTAGGGTTTACGAGGGCTTAAACTCACCGGCTTCTTAGTTCAATGGTTCATAAAATTATGACTACTACATGAAACCATTCCACTTGCGAAATATTCTCAATTCCATGCTGTAACATCCAAAAAATATTATATCCCCATGTATAGTACACACATATGGGTGAACATTAGAAGTTGACCATCAAGTCGAAATGAAAGTTTTGAGAGCTCTGTAGAGCCCAAAACAAGTTTTCATATGTCCTTCTTTGAATTTTGACCAAAAATTTTCATACACCTCTAAGATGACCTCCTCCATGATTTTCAATTCCATTTTATTCTCAAATTATAACTTTGAAATCTTCTTTCTATCTAGTTTTTCCATGCTTTGCTTGCCTTGTCTTCTCAAGCACTTGCCTCAATGACCTTAAACATTCACTATACACCAAAACCATGACCATGTAAACCTTCTACACATGTTATGAAATTTCAAAACACTCCTCACATGCTCATAATTACTTTCTTTTTCATCTTTGCTTCATACCTCATGCTACCATACTATCTGCTTGCACTAGGTCTAGGACTAGGCCTAGTTAGGCTTCTATCAACCTTTGCCATACTGAAAGTGACATGTTCTCCATCCTTTGATCTCACTAACACATTTACCACCTAAATTTTTATCTAATATACCATATAGTACCTTCGTAAAACCTCTAGAGCACAAATACAAGTACATATAAGATGAACTATACATCAAGAAGTTGCATATACATGTAGACACCATGCCACTTCACCAATGAAACACTTCATGACACCAAAACAGGACACTACCAATCAACATTCATGCTTATTTATGATTTCAATCTCACGTTGACTCCTATGCATACCAAGAGACCCTTTGACATCAATGAGAACACTAATGACATTATGTCCAACATTAGGATTGATCTCTACATATGATTTTGACTATTAACATGTTTTTAAGTCAATGAATTCTAAGTTGTAAGTCAAAGAGTTTCACAAATTTGTAATGAAGAGTGAGTCACAAAAGTATGGCATATTAAATGAATATGCCTTCAAGAATAAGAGTACATAAGATACATTTAGTAAACTTGAGGAAGTCAAAGATGTAAAAGTAAGAGTGAAAGCTATGGATGAAGAGAGGAGCATAGATAAATTAAGAGACAAAGATGGAAGTGACATAGAAGAAAAAGAAACAATGGAAGAAATTACAAAAATGGAAAATACATGGATTCCAGGAAGGGAAACTAATAAGGGATATTTTTAAAATTATAAAGGGGACTAATGTAGAAATGTCATGCTTCTCAAGGAACCTAGTCCTCTAGCAAATTAGTAATTGGTTAAATCAAATGAAGGAATGGTTTGAGTATAATTTGATAGAGGGACCTCATATTAAGGTGAAAGTTACGCAAGAAAAGAGAAAGAGTCATGTTGCATTAGGGTTGAAGGAAGTTCAAGTAGAAAGGAGGATAAAATGAAAGTATAAGATCACCAAACATGACATAATGGTAGAAAAAATGAAGTGAAAGATCTTACCTCCCAACCATTATATTGATTTTCTCGCATAAAGTCTTGAAGTTTTGGTAAAAGGATCTCAATGTTAAAATATATATAAAGGAGTTTTATAAGAACAAAATAGGTTTAGTCAACATGAGTTAGATCATAGAAGTGTTGCTAGATATTTAAATGGGTTGAGAGTAAACATGTAGAATCGCTTAAGCTTAATGAGACTAAAAATAGTTGAATAATCCTATCAATATGCATTAAAGGCTGAGGAGAAACTATTTAGAAGAATACAAATATATACTATAATAATATGAGGGCTATCACTAGGGAAGAGTACTTGTGAGTGCAACAAAGGTATCTTTCATAATGTTGACTCAAGCCAACAATTTATCATAATAAAGGGAATAGTCATGGGCCAAGTGGAAGTGGAAGGAATTATTAATCTAGAGGTAGAGGAATATTTAGAAGATAAAGTACTCTTCAATGAGGTTGTTTTTAGATTTGGACAAGAGGTTCACTAGTCTTACAAGTTCCCAAAAGTAATGAGTGAAGAATCAAAGAGAGTTAAGGCTAGTACATATGTTTCCCAAAGTGATGTTGAGTCCATTGATTTAGTTAATTAACTAGATGAGAGTGATGGAGATACACTTAATATGATGGAGAGGAATCATTAAATTTCTAAAAGAAGAAGAATAGGCCCACTCATATAAAAAGTATATTCACAACTATTTTTAGGTCTAGAGTTAAGTAATCTTGAAATGTTATAATTTATAGTGGAAGAATTGATAATTTATTGCTTATGAAAATTGTTGAGAAGTAAGGGATAACATGAGTAGAATGCCTAATCCCTTATAAATTGGTATGGCTATTGAAATGTCACCAAGTCTTGGTAGATAGTCGGTTTCATTGAATTTTTAAATAGGAACTCGAAAGGATGATGTATCATGACATAATGGCCATGGATATGTGTTATGTCATCTTAGGGGGAAATTTTTAGTTTGATATGAAGGTTTTCCATGATGGTAGAGATATAAAATATACATTAGATAATGATAGAAGGAAGCACAACCTTATACCAAGAAAATGAAGGATGAAAAGGTTGTAATTAGCCATAGGAAATTATTAGTGAATAGTTGTTTACACCCAAAAATAAATAATGTGTGTTTCCTATTCACAGAAAAATGGCACGGGTTTTCTTGTTCACTAGACTTCTCGAGGTCAAGCTAAGACAACTGAAATGTAAAAGATGTGATGGGTGTGAATAGGTATAAGATGATAAATACAGAATATGTGGGAATGGCTAATCATCGAGATTCAAAAGCCAAAAACTTGTAATCAATCAAATTGAAAATACAAAAATTGCTCATAAAGGACAATGAAAACTAATCTAATCTCTCGAGTAGAATTCTATAATCAAGGATAATTGTTGTATCATAATTCCCAATATATATATATATATATATATATATATATATATATATATATATATATATATATATATATATATATATATATATATGTTAGACCAAAGGTACTTTATCTTCAATAAGCGAGACTCATGGAAAATTTCCATTTGTCTCTAAATATTCCTCTTCGAGAGGGTCATACAAGAACATAGATGATTCACGAAACAAAGAAGACTATGGGTTTAGATTTCTTACTCTATTTTCTTGATTGAGCCAAAAATTTTCAGCTATGGATATTTTTTCATTTAACGTGTGAATCCACATAAAAATTTGTGGGGAAAGGGAGTAGAGAGGAAAAATAATAGACATAATCCTAAGTTTACATCTCCTATATACTTGATTGATGCCTTGTTGGTGGATGATTAGTTTTAAAATCCTCCTACGAGGTTGAGATGGATCATAAATGGTCATCTATGGTTATCAACTCATGAGTGATAATAAAGGAGACTAGATAAGAAATCAAAGGGAAATAAGAGGATATGAACTAGTAGCATGGATTAGCAATGACTATGTGTATCATTTTGATTTATATTCCTAGATTACTTTAAATACTAACACTAAATAAATACAATAAATAAATTTAATTTTGAAAAAGATAAGTAAATATCATCTTATAATTTTATCAAATTCCTTCCTAGTTAATTAAATAAAATAAATACAATTACTTTATTCTCTATTTTTTTGTTTTGGAAAGATTTTTGAAATAAAAGAATTAAAATTAATTAACTTACTAATGTTTTATACTTTTCTAGACTTTTAAAAATAAACTAGAAATATGGTTTCTACAAAAATAGACAAAATGATTTAAACTAGATTTATTATTTCTTCTAATTAAAATGAAACTTGTAGACACCTAATTTTGACTCGCATGATTTTAATAACTAAAAGTGCACTAATTGTCTTCTTTCCCATCATTCCATATAATTAGTGATTTTATTCTAGTTAGATAATGTTTCCCATGTTCTCGATCAATTAACTACATTGTGTTATTTAATTGGCATTGTCCCTCATCTTGATGTCAATTAACGTCCTTCATTAGAAAAAATATTCTTTTAATTAATTAATTAACCATTATTAATTAATTAACCTTTAACAATCTTATAATTAATTAATAAACCCTCTTATTAGTTAAAACCATCCTCTCAAACCCCTCAAATTATACTAATTTCTTTCTAAATAATCTCCAAATGGCTTATATAAGCTAAACTTGACACTAATCAATCTTAATTGATTAATTAAACCTTCCGAAACTCCCATGAGTTACTAAACTCTAATTGATCTGTTCTTATCGTGCTTATCCATTTCTAGTTCTACATTTCCCGTATCCCACATTCACTAGGTTTCTTATATAGATTTCCAATATAAACAGTGTATATATAAATATAGTTGATCGTTGGCATGTCGAAAGGAGAACAATCAAACAAGAAGGAGAACAATCTCTCTCTCTCTCTCTCTCTCTCTCTCTCTCTCTCACACACACACACACACACACACACACACATATATATGTATGTATGTATATGTAGATATATGTATGTATATATATATATGTATATGTAGATATATGTATGTATGTATGTATGTGTATATATATATATATATATGTATGTATGTATGTATGTATGTATGTATGTATGTATAGATAGATAGCCGATCGTTGGCATGTCAGGGAAGGAGAACAGATCAAACAAGAAGGAGAACAATAAAGTATACAATGTATTAGATATGCTAACATTCCCCCTTATTACATTGTTTCTACAAATATCATATTTCCAGATAATGGACCCTCCCTTATTCCAAACATAGTAAAAAGTTTATTACACTCTTTGTGTAGCTTGCTCACCTTTGAGGTGGCATGCCATCTTTCTGGCTTCTTGGTCTTGGTGACACCTTTGTTTTTCCCTATAGGATTACCACAAACCTGAAGTGACCTGAGTACATCCATATTTGAGAACACCTCGGTGGTTTCTAGTTTCCCTGGATTACCATGAACCCATATGGTTTTCCGATTGCAGGTTTACCACGAACTTGGAGGTGACTTGATGCCTCAATTGTACACTTCGGTGGTTTCTCGGATTTCCACAAACCCTTTACACAAGAACCAAGCGCTACTTTAGTTCTTTTGCTCCTCACAATGTCCTTCATTCAAGAGGTACCAAACTGGAAAACGCTCTGCATCTTTATTGAAAAATACACACCAAAAACACACTAAGCACAACAAAAACAAAAACATCACCAAAGCCATGCTGCACCCCGTCGTAGGTGACTGACAAGAAGATGTCAATCGCCTTTTGAACTCCGTGTATCCTCCAGCCTCCAGTAACATGCTACTTAATTAGCGGATATATTTTCGAGGCTCGGTAATAAAAGCTCACAGACTATGTAGAGAATATTTCGAATTCCTTTGTGTCAAGTGTCTCTTCGTTGCTGCAAGAGCTGATGAAAGATGGTCCAGCTATTTGGTCATGCTGGAAACAATGTTTGACACATTGCATTTGGTTACATACATAAGACCAAAAAAAGATAATCCCTTCCACCACATGTAACCGTAGCCCGGGACAATTTAGATTTAATTTTTCCGGCTAAAGAAAAGGAAAGCAGAACACACTTAGCTGGCGTATTTCCTGTATGTGCAGGTCTGACAGGGTCTGTTCCAATTCACCATGTTTCCAAGAAGATACTCCATGCCAAAACTAGAATATCCAACACCAATTACCACGCTCCAAAAAAGGCCAAAAGAATGATTGAACAGGTCTCAATGCCTCTGATTTGCGCCAATCTGAATTTTGATAGGTCTCCAACAACTGACAGATTGCAGGGACTCAGAACAACAGCCACGTTTTCAAACGCTAAGACAGATATCCGCATCCAAAAGCTTTGAACAGCCAAGGAAACAGGAAAGCTCATCAAAACTCCTCTTCTCACGCAAATACGCAGGTTGGTGGACACTGCTAGAAATAATGCAGGTGTTGCTCCTGTTTTCAGGTAAGAGAAACTGCAGGATGTCACGCACCAAGAGATTACGTTTCTTCCTCCATAATTACAGTTTAAGAAAAAAAACACGGGTATAAAGTCTGGAGTGATCTGATTGTCAGAACAGGTCGCAACAATGTCTGGCCATGATTATCTCCTTCAAGGAATAGACTAAAAGTCGCTGGTAGAATGCTCCATGTAGATTTCTGTCAGGAGACAAAATTCAACCGCTTCACACAGGCCGCTGGTCGCTTGAAGCTCTGATACCAATTGAAGGTAAAGACAAATAGAAAATAATTTAATTCCTTTATTGAAATCAAATACAAACGGTGAATATATACATGTAGCTGACTGTTGGCATGTTAGGAAGGAGAACTGTCAGAAAGGAAGGAGAACAGTCAGGTATACAATGTATTAGATATGTTAAAAGATACATGCTTGGAAAATATACTACTCAATTGGTTAAGGGTAAAAACTAGTGGAGGTTTAAGATATTGATAGTGGAGAAGAATCTAATAGATTGCACTACTATTTTGAGTTGAATGGTCAATAAATCCCTCATGAAGGTAGTGATAGGGAAACTAAGGTAATGTCTTAGAGTCTTGAAGTGAATGAGGCATTGAGGATAGATTGAAAAATTGGAAACATTATTGGATGTCTATAATAATTTCTTGACAAATGTTGTGTTTGAAATTGACTACAGAAAAAGTGATGTGATGGAAATTTTTAAGCGCAAGGATAATGAAAATAAGGATGAGAGAGAAATTTTAAGGATAGACAATGGATTTAATATGTATATAGATATAAAATTTAAGACAATAAAGATGAGATGAAGGGTAAGATCGAGAACATGAAGGGGAAAATACTATCCCAAAGGGAAGGATTCAAAAATTATGGATTGAAGTAAGGTTGTACTAAAAAAATTATGTTAATAATTTAAGTGTGCTGGAAGAATGCTTTGAGAAAAGGAAGTTATTATATTGTGGAAGTGAAGTGGGAAGTAAATTTATTGGTAAAATGTCAATATTGACAGACATTATGCACAATACACTCTTAAGGCTTTGAAAATCAATTGAAGACCCTAAAATATGACTATGATGATTATTTTAATCTTGATTGATTTTGTTGTTAAATGAATTCTACTGTACAATTTGGTAGACCTTTGGATGAATTTTGGTGTTATATGTTGTAATGCACAATTCTATTTTGGTGGCTTGATTATCCTTTCTTAGTTTTGGTGTTGTCAGTTGGTTAATGGATTCGTAATGTTATCCTTTATGTTTTGTATGAGGGAGAGGTCCCCTTTAAAAACAACCCATTTTTACCTTTTGATTAAAAATATTAAAGATAAGGTTTTATAGTAGTGGGGTTATGATTTTGAAGAGGATTTCTTTAATCATATCGTGTTCTATTTTATGGTCCAATTATTTCCATCCTTTTGTTAATTATCGAGACATCTTCTGCTCTCTTTATTTTCAATTAATAAATTAACAAATGTTTTCTTTCTATAAATCACGATGTTATAATTCTTGAACTAGGGCATTTATTAGAACTTCAATTTTAGAACTTCCATTTCTACAATTGAACTACATTTTAATTGGTATCATTCCAAGAAATTAATAAACACAGCGGTTTTCACTAATAATTTGGTGGATACATAAGATAGTGTACAAATAAAATCATTATAGATATTTTCAAATGCTTTAATTTAAAGTGTGGGAAAACTTGAACTATCATAAATGATGTTTGAGTTTATTCCCAAAATTTCCTAATAGCTAAAACAGTGAAAAAGGCTTATTTTGAAGGTTTACATAAAATTGTTATAATGGGTGCTTATCGGTTTAGGCTCCCATGATTATCCAAAATACCAGGATGGGTACATGGAATTTTTATGCACATAGGATTTTATGTGTTCAACTAGTTGTTAGAACCAAATGGGCTTCCATTTACATAAATTATCTAGTCAAGATTTTATTTCATGTTTACCATTATATCTAATACTTACATAATCATTTACATATGGAAGCCATTAGGAGTTTGTAAGTAGTGTTTATTTATTTTTATTAAAGGCAAATAGTTTTGAAGGGACTATACCTGTTACAACAAAGGCTCAACAACCAAATCAACAAGAAAAACATCAAAATAGGATTTGAATCCAAATATTATGATAAGTCCAACAATAGTAAAAAAATAAGCTACTAATATAAAGCAAAACAAGGACATAACTGCAACTAAACAACAAAAAAAACAAACTAACAAAAATAAAACAACTTGAACTCCTCCAATCTTCCCAGAAGGTATTATTTCTTTGAGGCCCTTTCAATCCTTGATTTGATCATTTGTAGGGAGGTGAATAGTGCCAGAGTGGTGACATGTGTTGGGTCATTAACATTTAGTTGCGATATGACCTGATTTCTCTCCTTTTTAGTGCCCCAAATATCCTCAGGGACTCCACTCAGCAATGTGATGCTTCTGACATGTTGTTCAAGAAACTCACTGATTGCTTTGAAGATGGCCATGGTGTGGTCATGTCTATCCTTATTTCTTCCTGACTAATATCATGAGAGTTCAATTTTCTCAGAAATCTCTTTAGTCCGATCAAGCCAAAAATCAGATCATCATTTATCTTTCTTTTTCCCTTTTGCTTGTTTAGCTACTGTATCTCTTTCTTGATATTTTCAACCTCATTTTCTAGTGTTTCCATTCTAAGGAGAGTATTTTCCTCTCCTACCGGGTAAGCTTCGTCCCGCCTCGCATTACTAATATGCAAGATATTTTGAACCATTTCCATATCCTTGTCCTTGTTACTCTGAGGATGTAATGCCCACTTCCCTATGACACTTAGTTGATTATCATTTTGAGTTATGCAGACTTTTGGATATGGACATGACTTATACTTACGTTGATTAGCATGATGTTTTGTGAGTAGATGCATTTGGGTTATGATTGGATTTTGTTTCAAGTATGATCTACACTGGCTCATGGACAGACTATTGGATACTGATATTATTTTTATATGGATATATTGCATGTGTTCTAACATTGGATTTCTTCGCCATGATAAGTAGAATGTAGTTGTTGAATTTACATTACTATAACTTTGGATAATGATGGAATGCATAATTAAGTTGTGATTTAAACCTTGAAATAATGGATAATTGAATTACGTATAGATGTTAATAAATTTCATGCATATGGTTATTTTGGACATTTTGACATGGCATCAAGGCCGAAGGAGGTATTTTGCATTTTGCAGGAAACACAACATGATCACAACCATGAGGGGGATTGGGAACCAAACACAACAGGATGTCGGGTGGTTACAACATTTGGTCGTCAAGGCAACTAGTGAATTGTATTGTGTTACCTTTGTTCTTTTATGTGTTAAGAAAAATTTCCATGAGGGGGAAATTTTCTAATGTGACCAAGGGGTAAGAATTTTAATTACTTGTTTTAACTTACTTTAGTAGGTGATTTCATTTGTGATGTTTTTTTTTTTTTAAATTACTTTTGCTAAGTATGTTTAGATTAATGTAACATCTTGTTTTAATTTTTTTAAGTTTTGGAGGGAAGTCTAGTGGGTGTAATTAATTTTGATGGTTGGCTCCTTGAGCCTTGTGTTTTCCTCTTGTATTGAATGCTTGTTTTGAGTGTTGACCACTCCAAATCCTTTGAATCTCGAATTTAAGGTTTATATTGCAAATATCAATTTCCTTATTATGTATTAAGGGACATTGGGTATTAACTTAATAAACTTATAGTCTTTACATTAGGATTTCCTTCTACACAAATCCATAGACATAGCATGGGTTTCAAAAGGTTCGATTTCATTTCCTTTATTAATTTGCAATGGATTTTGTATTGGATTCATAAATGAAGAAAGAAAAAAAAACTTGATAGAGCTAGAGCATAGATCTCTTAATTGGCACATTTAAAACTATTTAGAACTTAAGTCTTTTATCAACAAAGCAAGAGATAATGCACTATTTTTTTTTCTTCTCACTTCTCAATACATCTCCTTTTAAGCAACAAAATGAATTCTAACATGTATATATATTTTTTAATTTTCCTAACATTCCACAAAGGAGTCCTACAATATTTCCATTAAATTTTAAACAAGATCTACCAACATTTCTACAAGAAGGTATATACAACAAACTTCCCAATAGTGTATTCACAAGATTATCACAACCCCCCCCCCCCCTTTTTTTGGCACATATCATTTCTTTATTTCCTTACAATCTTTTCAATAATGTAAACACCTTTCAAGTAAATTTTGCATTCAACCATGTGACCTTTGGGGCAAATATAGATTACAATGTCCTTTATTTTTGGAATGAAAACAAGATGATACAACTTTCTTTCACATACAAATTTTACAACAAAATAATATATATAAAGGAAAAGGGAAGAAGTCTTCACAAGCTCCAAGGTGTTCTTCATCCATGCTCCAAGTTCCAAGTATTTCAAATCACAACCAAGATAGGGGGAGAGGCAACACTCTCCTCCCAACCAAAACTCAATGGAGAAGAGAAGCAATCTCCTCCATTGACCCCCGAGCCCCAAACACAACACAATGAAGGGTGGTCTCCAACTCAAGGCAACAACACTTGCTTCCACAATACAATTTTCTTCACAACATTCAAGGTTAAAAAGAAGAAACAAAAAGGAAACACAATTAACACAATACTTTTCACCACAAGGCTTTCATCCAAGCCAACAAGAGAAGGAACTATGGGAAAGTTTTCCTTATGCCTCCCCATTGAGATGAGATGCCCATCCAAACCCTCCACAATAAAACTCAAGCCCCTATGACTCTTATGCCTCCCTCAAGTACCCCTTTTTCCTCCCATACTCTTATACCTCCCTCCTCTTATGGCTCCCTCAAGGACAAGGTAAGAATGTGAACATTCTTACCCAAGATGGGCATCCCTCTCAAACTCCCTCCACAATTTCCTATTCTACTCTTATGCCTCCCTCATGAGTTTTCCCATAGACCTCTCCTACACTACACATTAAGCATTCTATCCATTTTTCCACAATACACAAAAGTAAACATACATTTTCTACAAATTTAAGCATAAAAGCAACAACAATAAGAAAGCAAAAAGGGAGAAGGTTTCCTACCTCTCCATTGGAGAAGCCTAAACCAAGAAGCTTTGTCCAAGCTCCCTCCAAAACAATCCAAGCATGCAAGTCCAAGCTCCTTCTTTTTTTCTTTCTCCCAATTCTTTTCTCCCCAAAAGAAAAAAAAAAAAAAAGAACTCTTCAACAAAAACCTCCAACCCCCTCAACAAGAGAGGAAATTTCCATAAATAGACAAAAGGGAAGAGTGAGGGTGATGTGGCTCCTTGTAGGATGCCACATCACACATCCTCAAGACCACCTCCCATAGTCAACTCAACTCCCAAAACACAATAAATGGGTGGTTGGGTTGAATGACATCTCTCTTCCACATCCATCCCTTCCCATGTGTCTTAAGGCACAATTAAATGCAAAAGGAAGACAAGTGCACTCCAAAGTCACATTTCCCTTCCCAAAACAATAAATAATCCCCTTTTTGGCTTCCCAACCCATAGATATGGTTGGTAAGGGGTTTTGGGAAGTGTGGGACAAGTTCAACTTGTCCCACAAGTCCCCCAAAATTGCCCTAAATCTCAAATTCGAGATTCAAAGGATTTGGAGTGGTCAACACTCAAAACAAGCATTCAATACAAGAGGAAAACACAAGGCTCAAGGAGCCAACCATCAAAATTAATTACACCCACTAGACTTCCCTCCAAAACTTAAAAAAATTAAAACAAGATGTTACATTAATCTAAACATACTTAGCAAAAGTAATTTAAAAAAACATCACAAATGAAATCACCTACTAAAGTAAGTTAAAACAAGTAATTAAAATTCTTACCCCCTTGGTCACATTAGAAAATTTCCCCCTCATGGAAATTTTTCTTAACACATAAAAGAACAAAGGTAACACAATACAATTCACTAGTTGCCTTGACGACCAAATGTTGTAACCACCCGACATCCTGTTGTGTTTGGTTCCCAATCCCCCTCATGGTTGTGATCATGTTGTGTTTCCTGCAAAATGCAAAATACCTCCTTCGGCCTTGCGGCCATGTCAAAATGTCCAAAATAACCATATGCATGAAATTTATTAACATCTATACGTAATTCAATTATCCATTATTTCAAGGTTTAAATCACAACTTAATTATGCATTCCATCATTATCCAAAGTTATAGTAATGTAAATTCAACAACTACATTCTACTTATCATGGCGAAGAAATCCAATGTTAGAACACATGCAATATATCCATATAAAAATAATATCAGTATCCAATAGTCTGTCCATGAGCCAGTGTAGATCATATTAAAACAAAATCTAATCATAACCCAAATGCATCTACTCACAAAACATCATGCTAATCAACGTAAGTATAAGTCATGTCCATATCCAAAAGTCTGCATAACTCAAAATGATAATCAACTAAGTGTCATAGGGAAGTGGGCATTACATCCCCCTCCCCTTAGACTAGACTTCCTCCTGGAAGTCACTGAAATAAGTGTGGAAACTGAGCTCGCAATGATGTAGCATCCTCCCAAGTGGCAGCAGCCTCATCGCACTGTCCCATCGGACCTAAACCTAATCAATCTCTCTCTCGCCGTGAAGGCCCAGGGTCCTGCGATCTAAAATGCACACGAGCTCCACCATCACTCGCCCCGATCCCGCACTCCGCAATGCACCCAATCTAGCACATGAGAAGGATCATAAATATATCTCCTAAGCACGAAACGTGAAACACATCATGGACACGCGATAAGCTCTGGTGGCAAAGTGCTAGACGATAGGCTAAGGGACCAAGGTGCTCCAAGATCTCAAAGGGACCCACAAATCTAGGAGCAAGCTTAGAAACTTTTCTCAGTAATGGATAGGGCTCTTATGCGGCCTGACACGAAGAAACACCTTCGTGCCCACCTCAAAGCTGCGATCTATCCTATGTTGGTCCACATACTTCTTTTGTCTATCCTGTGCCTCCTGCAATCTCTTTCTGATCAAGGCAACCTGCTGCTCCATGTCCCGTAATAATGCCGCCCAAGGGAAACCCTGTCCTCAATCCTATCCTAGCTAAGATGTGTCCTGCACTCTCTACCATATAATGCCTAAAAAGGAGCCATGCCTATAGAACTCTGGAAACTATTATTGTAGGAAAACTCCACCAAATACAGATACTCCTCCCATCTCGACTGATGATCCATCACGTACATCCCGAGCATGACCTCCAAAATCTGATTCACCCTCTCTATCTGTCCATCGGTCTCAGGGTGATAAGCTGTGCTGAAATTAATCCTCGTCCGAGGGCATACTGCATGGTGGTCCAGAAATGGGAAGTGTATAAGGGGTCGCGGTCACAAATTATCTTCCACGGAATCCCATGCAATCTGACAATCTCATCAAGGTATACTCGTGCCACAGCACTTGCTGTATAGGTGGTCTTTACCAGAGAAAAATGAGCTACCTTCGTCAATTTATCCACCGTGACCATGATGGCGTCGTGATGGTATCTCGACATCGGCAACCCAACAATGAAATCCATAGAAATGGTGTCCCACTTCCACTCCGGTATGGCGTGAGGATAGAGAAGGCCAGCTGGATGCTGATGCTCGGCCTTCACCCTCTGGCACTCTAAACAACGGGATACAAATGAAGCTATGTCTCTCCGAAGTCCTCTCCAAAAGTACAACTGTCTTAGGGTGGCGTGCATCTTCTTCACCCCGGGATGGGCTGAGTAAGGTGCACGATGGGCCTCTGTCAAAATATCATGTTTCAAGCCTCCATCTCTAGGAACATAAATCCGACCTCTGTGTCTGAGAAGACCATCTGCCTCTAATGAAAATCCATCAAATCTCCTCTCAAGGGGTCTCTGAGACTCAATCTCTGCTCTGGCTGCAAGGTAGAAACTATCATGAGGAAGCTGCTGCAAGATCCTACTCCGCAAATCTATGCCCACTGAGGTGGCCATAGCCACATGTCTCCACCTACTCAAGGCATCTGTAACCAAATTCTCCTTCCCTTTCACATGCTCTATCTCCATGTCATACTCACAAAGTAACTCCATCCAACGCCGCTGACGAGCATTGAGATTGGGCTGCATGAAGAGGTGGCAAAGACTCAAGTGATCAGTCCTGAGTGTAAATCTCCGGCCAAGAAGAAAATGTCTCCACCGCACTAAGGCATGTACCACTGCTGCAAGCTCAAGGTCATGGGTCGGATAATTGAGCTCATAATCTTTGAGTTTGCGAGACTCAAAGGCAACTACTCTACCCTCCTACATTAACACACCTCCAAGTCCTGCCAAGGAAGCATCTGTGCAAACGTAGAACTCACCCTGAGGATCTGCACTGCAAGAATAGGTGCTCTCGTAAGGCATTCCTTCAATGTACTGAAAGCCTTGCTCACATCTATCTGACCATAAAAACTTCTTCCCTTTCCGCTGAAGGGAAGTGATGGGGTGCGCAATCCGTGAAAAATCCTGAACAAACCTCCTGTAATACCCTGCTAGACCCATGAAACTATGCACCTCGGTCACACTAGTGGGTGCTGGCCAATCCATGATGGCTCGAATCTTGGAAGGATCGACTACGATACCTTTCCCAGAAATGATGTGGCCCAAATACTGCACCTCAAGTTTGAAAGAACGCACACTTCTCCAAGTTCCAAAGAAAGGTGCTGCTCAAGACACTCAAGAACTTGACGAAGGTGCTCCTCGTGCTCCTCATGTGTGCATGAGTAAATCAGAATGTCATCAAGGAAGATGAGCATGAAGCGGTCAAGGAAGGTCCTGAATACCCCATTCATCAAACTCATAAACACTGCGGGGGCATTCGTCAAACCGAAAGGTACCACTGTGAACTCGTAGTGGCCATATCTCGTACGGAAAGTTGTCTTGTGAATATCCGTCTCCGCAATCCTGAGCTGATGGTATCCTGACTTAAGATCTATCTTAGAGAAAACTGTAGCCCCCTTCATCTGATCAAATAAATCATCAATGCGTGGAAGGGGGTAACGATTCTTGATCGTTACTTTATTCAGCTGACGATAGTCAATACACAACCGAAGAGATCCATCCTTCTTCTTCACGAAGATCACTGGTGCACCCCAAGGGGATACACTAGGATGGATTAGTCCTTTCTCCAGAAGGCCCTCAAGCTGCAACTTGAGCTCACATAACTCAGGAGTAGTCATCCGATAAGGTGCTCGTGAGGTAGGCTCTGCGCCCAAACTAGATCTATATGGAATTCGATCTCACGTGGGGGAGGTAATCCCGGTAGCTCCCCTGGAAACACATCAGCAAACTTTGGCAAGATGGGATGGTCATCGAGGGAAGGTCCTCTGACTCATCCTCTGATCTGTCACTGACCGTAATAGCAAACATCTGACAACCCTGTCGCACACACCGCTTAAGCTGCATAGCGGAGATGGTGCGAATGGATACGGCCCTCCTAACTCCTGATATCACTGACTCTACTCCAAGATCATCTATGCAAGCAATAGTCTTATGGTAACAATCCACTCTAGCTCTGTGAGCGGACAACCAATCCATGCCTAAAATGATGCCATAAGATCCTAATGGAAGGATCCAAAGGTCAAAAGTAGTGGTGAAGGGTCCCAAATCCACTACACACTCCTTAACTAAGGAGTCTACAGAAATCTTGGCTCCATAAGCCATCTCAACGTCCCAACTACGGCCCTGCCTAACTGCCACCAGCCTACAACGCTCTACTAAGGATGGTGCAATAAAAGAATTAGAAGAACCAGAGTCAAATAATATAGAGGTGGAAATACCACCAACACTACCTGTCGTCTCAATCATAGTACTCTGATGCTCAGCCTGGCGGTTCTCGACCACTGCGTAGATCCGATGACTCCGTGCCATATCTCCAACAGTAGGCTTTGAGCTTTGTGTCTTACCCTTGGTAGGGTTATGTGGGCAATCTCTCCAATGATGTCCAACAACACCACAACCATAACAACTGCCTGGTCCTCTCTAGTGGGAAGCAGCTCCAACTGGTACTCTAGATGACTGAGATACAGATCTTGATGATCCGGCTATGGATTGTTGAGGTCTCTACTGTCAAGCTCCTGCTGACTAAGCTCTCGGTGCACCCTGTGTCCTGATGGGACCCCTAGGAGGAGGCCCCATACTACGTCCTCTCTGTGCATCAAATCTCTGAGGAGGTCGGTAAGGTGGGCGGGTTTGCTGCTGATGTGGTGGTCTCGAATGAAGCTTGCCTCAACTCGCTCCACCCCGTGGAGGAGGAACCACCCCTTCGACCTACCATCCCGCATCTACCTGATACGGCTCCGAACTCTATCTCTAGCCTGCTGTGTCTTCCCCGTGTCTCCTCTCGCAATATAGGCCTTCTCCACGACCTCTGCTGCTAATGTCTGTGGGCAGTGAATGCGCATTGCGCCACCTAAATCCAAATTCAGCCCCGGATGAACCTCCGTGAATTCGCACCTTCTCATCCTTCATATAGTCGACATATCGGAGTAGGTCCGAAATCGACTCTCATACTCGCCATCACATCGATGCCTCGACGGAGTTCATGAAACTCATCTATCCGCCTTGCCGAATAAATCTCCCCGGGTAAATACCTACTCTCGAAACGCTCCTCAAACAAACTCCCAAGTAATCGCCTCGAGTCAACATGGAGCTTCGCTCCTCGGTCCTCCACTGCACTCCCGCTCCATCCTTCAAAGATGGATCGCAACACGAGCTTTCATGTTGCTTAAGTACAAGGGCAGAGATCAAGCATCCGCTCAAGCTCACCAACCAGCCTCTACCTCAAAACTACCTATACCACCCGAATAGTGAGATGGTCATAGCTTCAGGATCTCCCTGATATGATCTGTAGCTGACGTATGACGAATCCTAGGTCTATCTGAATGCTCCTCCCTCTGTCTAGGGCTCCGAGACTGTCCCATGTCCCGAGATCCCGTCCCCATGTCCTCTCTCGTGGTGACTCGCCTCAGCCGACTCCGCATGGAAGTTCTCTACCCCGTGCTCCTCACCGTGTCGAGGGATGCCCGAGCATCTACCGATGGCTCCAAACTATGTCTAGCAAGTCTTCCTCCCAAGGGCTCTGCGTATAGCGGCATTGACATCCTGGAGTGTCTGCAAGATCTGAGGTAGAATGGCTGCTACGGCCTGCTCCGGCGGTGGTATGCCTAGGTCTATATGAAGATACCCCTCGCCTAATCCGCGCCCCTACACTGCACAGATCAAGGTGAGAGTTAGTTCATTGTTCTAGGTCTTGTGTCGTTTTCTAAATTTGTTGTTTACTATAGTTATCAACATTGTGGTTTTATATTTTAAAAGAATCACCCTATACTAAGTTAGATGCTCCTGTTTCATGTTTCCTGCATGTGACTAAGGGTCCAAACTTCAACCCCGGCTCGATACCAAAATGTAACGCTGGAAAATACAACGCCACGCTCACGACATACAATCCGAAAATGCGACTAAATTTTTTTTTTTTTTTTTTTTGATAAGGTATTTGAGCCTGCCCTGGACGGACATCAAAAGTTTTTATATTTTACACTTGAGGTATTATATTCAATCTTTAGTTTGATTACATAAATACTATATGTATATTTAAAATCTCAAACTGAGGTATACATGTATATATACCACCAGGTTTACATGTTTATAACCCAAAAGGTATGTTATTAACTTAATCATGATTCACTTGCGATTTAAACGAAACCATGTTTGAAATTTCCAAGGTTCAAGGTTAAGCCAACGTGCGACTTGGTAAGTCAACGATAACCGACTCGACTATTACTACAGCAGAAAATTTTAATATAAATACATAGATGGATCTCATAACCAATGACGAGCTCCAAGGGAAAACAAAGTTAATTAGATGGTCGGGTTCTTATTTTAAGGGTATCATGTTAAATATCTATAACTTGATCATAGCGCCTATACAAAAACGTTGGGTTGCGAAGAACATAAGGGATACAACAAGGTCATACCATGGTGTGCGTGGATAAACACTTTCCGCCATGAGTAAGTATGATCGCCAGACAAAAACTCACTTATGTCGAGCCCGTTAAAAAAAAAGGAGCCGTAGTGAGACCCACGACATGTCACGTCCACGAGGCCAAGGATACGTTTTAAAGGTAAGCGGCCAAACATAAAGATTTTCACGTGGAGAAGTATTCAAAGGAGAGGTGGTTAGACATGGTTGGGGGTGGGTGGCTCCAGCCACCTGCCGTAATGAAATAACTCTCTTTTTGACTTGCAAACCACTCCAAATCTGGCCGCATCTTTTCATTGAATTCACTTAGATTTTTGCAAACCAATCAACTTACCAAATCGGCCTGCTGTTGGATGCTGTCCCGGCCGCGTGGGAAGCAGTATGGTGGTTGAAGATGGAGTTATGGCGTGTGAGAGAGGACTGGTTTCCTTCCTAAAATCAAACTTGCACAGCGCCTCGCATTGGGCGAATCAACATTTCCACTGTCTGCATATACGTGGCTAACAAACTAATGCCACAGTGAACGGAGCCAACCTACTTACCAGCTTGGCCCTATGCACGCAGAGATCAAGTAAACAATGCACAGTTCACAGTGACAGATTCAAACCAACAGCTCCGTAGATCATTAGGAAACCCAACAAAATGGGCACACGTGGTCGAAGCCACAGGCGAGAAGGAACAGACTGGAGATTTGTTCTGACGGGTCCTGGCCGCGCGTGCAGCAAAAAGGAAGGTTGAAAACGGTAGGGGGCGAGTTACCTCCACTTTCATTGGGTGCTGCATGGTGTGTGCTTGGCGGGGAGTGCTCCTGGCGTGAGTTCTGGCCGCGGCCTGTACAGAAGTCGGCCAGGCAGCAGAGATAACACGAACGCCCTCCCCTTTTAAACGCCTACATCAAGCAGGTTGTCCAACTACGTTGTTATTTGCTCAGTATCGAATGCATCCTCAATATCGGGGTCTCCTTCATGATAATTTTATCAAAGTCGATGGGGAACAGTGAAAGGCGTTAAAAACAGTGACCTGTCCAACAATGTTGCCAACTGTTCAGTATCAAATACAGCTCAAATCGGGTTCTGCCTTCAAGATATTTTTATCAAATCGATTGAATGACAGTGAGAATGGTAAGGAGCGGTCTGAAATGGTAAATTTCTACGATTTTCTACTGGAAACATGCATAGTTAACAGTGTAGGGATAATCTCACAGAGGTGGATCCGTTTCATACCAAAATATTCATGAACTAACAAAAATAGAACAACTTGAACTCCTCCAGTCTTCCCAGAAGGTATTATTTCTTTGAGGCCCTTTCAATCCTTGATTTGATCGTCTACAGGGAGGTAAATAGTGCCAGAGTGGTGACATGTGTTGGGTCATTAACGTTTAGTTGCGATATGACCTGATTTCTCTCCTTTTTAGTGCCCCAAATATCCTCAGGGACTCCACTCAACAATGTGATGCTTCTGACATGTTGTTCAAGAAACTCACTGATTGCTTTGAAGATGGCCATGGTGTGGTCATGTCTATCCTTATTTCTTCCCATTCTATTATCCAGAGAGTTCAATTTTCTATAAATCTCTTCAGTCTGATCAAGTGCAAAATCCGTATCATCATTTATCTTTCTTTTTCCCTTTTGCTTGTTTAGCTACTGTATCTCTTTCTTGATATTTTCAACCTCATTTTCTAGTGTTTCCATTCTAAGGAGAATATTTTCCCTCTCCTACTGGGAAGCTTCGTCCTGCCCTGCATTACTAATATGCAAGATATTTTGAACCATTTCCATATCCTTGTTACTTCGGAGGACATGACTAGAGGTAGGTGGGGTCACTCTGTGGGCAGTGGGGGTTCTTATCCTTGGCATTCCCGATAATGGGAGAGCTGATTGGGTTGAGGGTGGGTATGTTGTTTTGTAAGTAGTGTTTTTATTTTAGGTTGAAGATGTGCAATACCAACCAAAGGGGAAACCCACCATAGTTGAATTTGTAGATTTGATTTTAGATGATGAAATGCTAGGAATCATCATGTTTTGAGTTGTTTTAAGGGTTACTTACCTATTTACTCAAGGAACATGCATGTCATCATGAAAATAATTCATGTATGGTTTTATGAATACAATATTTTAAAATCAATGTCTTTAATTCTTAGTGAGTTACAATTTGTTTGTTATCATTAACCCAAGTTTCATTCCGAGTGAGTTCATTGTACACCTTTCAATAATTGACCATGGGGACACCTTGAGGTAGGGGTCGAAATTCTCCATGCGGAAAAATTATAATACAATAGGTCACTATAAACGAATATCACTCAATGGACATTAAGGACTCAAGCCCACCCCTCAGTACTAATTTGAGAAGGTGATCCTCCACCACTCCAGGTTCATAGCTATGGTATAATAAAATATTTTAACATCCAAAAGTTTATTTGTTTTTGTAAAATTATTTTTTCTTTGGGTCCCCAAATATTTAAATTATTATTTGAAAGATGAAAATTAATTTTACCAAACGTAAACCTAATCATTTTTATAGTGATGGTAGTGGTGAAAAAAACTAAATCCATAATAGTGAGGGATTGAGATGAAACTTCCATGTAAGTTAAAATCTAATATCTACTACCATCAATGGGGTTTTGGTGAAGGAAAATTCCCTGGTAGGTCTAACATAGGATTGGTTAGTGGTTTAGACCATGGCCGTATCTCTACCTCCCTTATTCCAATGGGCATCGTGATCTAAGGACATTATATGTATCTTAAGAAGTTGGTAAATGAAGCTAGGACTGTAGTGATTATTCCCTCTCCTTCATAATGCTCCTTTTTGGATGTGGTTGTAGGATATACTAAAAAAAACCACTAGTTAAGTCTTCGTATGTGTGAAATATTTACTCTGTCTATGACCTTTTAGGATGAGCTTTTAGAGATGGAATAATGTTACATGAATAATGGGTTGATATGTCATTTCAACAATTTTTTTGCACGGTCTATCGGCCCTACATACATGGATCCGAGAGTAATATCACCCATTAAAGGAAGTTCAAGTTGATATTTAACCTAGTGTAAGAGGTGTGTTCATCTTTATTTTCATTTAAATAAGGACATATTCTATTTTTGACAAGATTTGTTATTGTCAATATTATCATCTTCTAGTCAAACCCTAGTTTCTTACTTGTAAACCCAATACTAATTTTTTTGTTACCAAGAAAATATGGGTAATAGTAACTCACATCATGCTATAATGTTGAACAATGTGTGCTTTATATTCATCACTAGTATAGATGGAAACTTTCCTCGGCAATTCATACTAAAACCAAGGTTATATCTAGTCTAACATTTTCCCCAATTATAGTGAATATGGACACTTCAAAAGATCTTGCGAGAAAATATCATGATAAATTTTTTAGCCATAACTTGGACTCAAATAATTGATTGATAAGGTTTTAATTTTTGATGCAAGAAGTCCTTCACGATAGGAAATTTTGCCTTAAAGTTTCATAGATTGAAACATAAGTTGCATGATAGATCACAATGGTGGAAAGAAACTTTTCCTACCACTTGTATGTGAAATGTTTTGGGAAAATGATTCGTAATATAAAATAGAGGAGGAGGATCTGGAGATGGTTTTGGATACTCATAAGGTTGAAAAAGATACTTTTGAAAAGGACATATATTTTTGTAGTTGTGGAGGAAATGTATTTGGTGTTTGAGGGGATGAAGAGGGAGGCTTTTATGACCAAGGAATGGAAAGGAAATGCTATGAAAATATATTATGAGTATGGGGTAGGGCCTAAGGTAAATAATGGTGGAACCTTGAGTTTTGTTATGGAAATTGTTATTCATATGTCCCCTGGTTAATGGTGTGTAAGAAGAGGAAAGGGAATAATTAAACATCCAAATATGACACTATGATCTAATAAGGATGGATAATTGTTTCATAATTTTGTGATTTAATTACAATTACTATAGACCGCATGTTTCTCCTAAGTTATTTAGCAAGTTTTAGATATGTTATAAGAGTTACTAGGTGGAGGTTGGTGATTGGCCTATGTTGCTAAGGAATAATATTGTTTTATTCAAGGAAAACTATAATGTTATATATTTACAATGGATATAAAAGTTTCATATAGTTGGATATAAAAGTCTCTTGGTGTTTTGTTATAAGTGGGTTTTGATTTCTTTATCTTTTGTTGGTTGTACAAGGTATTTTTGAACCCTTTCAAAATCCAAATCTTTTACCTAATACAAAAATACAATATTTATTATTTGAATTCATGATTATATTTGAGTATTTATTGTATTTGACCTATTTCAAATTATGTCATAGTCTTATTTCTCAACTTAATTCTCTAAATCATCAATACATGAAATTTTTAAACTAGCTTGAGACCGAGTGACAACTTTAGAGAAAGGTGAAATGGATTTTTAAATATTAGAATTGGTCATGTTAATAGACACCTATAGTTTGATCAAAGAAACTTTATTACTAAACTTGCACTAACTATTCTAATCCCCATTAATTAACTACACTATGCTAGTTAAATAACCCACCTAACTCTCTCTAATCCCCTAAATCACACTAATACCCCTCTAAACGGATTCCACAAGCCTATCCCTATTAATTAAGCCACTTAGGGTTAATTAATCCCCTTTAACTTTCTAAAAGGCACTTACCTTTCTAAAAGTGCATTTCACTTTCCAAAGTCCATTTCATTGGATTTCACCTTTTGGGCCTTTTTTGTCGACATGCATCCAAAACATCCCTTTCTTGAAATCAAAAAACTATAAATAGACCCCCCTCCTCATTTCTAAGAACACTTCTCCTCCTCTAACATAAACTATAGGCAAATAGGATTTGAGTATTTCTTCCATTGTTATTAAGCTATTACCTTCCATTGCATATTCCAAACTCAAGCTTGGGTAAATGAGGGGAACCATATGGTCTTGTAGCCATTAATGGTGAGCCTTCACTCTCAAAACCTTAAGCATAAAATAATCAAATTTTATTGCTAGGATCTTCATAGGTTCATGTTTTGTAGCATTCAAAGAGTAGAGAGTAGTATATACATGTTTAGTGTGATATTTTATCAAATTTATAATGCATACATAGGAATAGATCTTGTTTATATCTTATCTTAATGGTTAAAAGTTAAGCTAGTAGAGATTTGAGGTTTCTTTAGTGTTCTAACCTCATTTCTATAGCTTTTCTAATTTATACATGTTCACATATGGCATGCCCAATGCAACCTTACTCCATGGTCTCTAGAAGTTTTTTTCAAGATTTTTACTTCAAGTTCTAACTATTTTCATGCATTTTGAAGGTTAAATAGTGTAGTTTCAAGATTTTGATAATCTTAAAAGTAGTAAATCTTCCTTTTGCATGCATATTTATTGGGTTTATGTTAGAAATTGAATTAAAAGGAAAAATCTAACTTGTTTGTAGTTTTAGATTTTGTTTCTCATTTTTTTTTGTGGTTTTTCAGGCCCATGCGTAGGTGTTCTTGAGGGGTGCACACATGTCAAAAAGTGTGCACATTTTTTTGAAATAATGCACACATGTTTATAGGTACGTGCACATGTTTACCTAGCCGCACATCTCGTTACCTTGTATTTTTGACCCCCTGTCAAGATTATAAACCAGATATATGCATATGTCATGAAAATGTGCACATGCTTGCATGCAGTGTGTATATGTCTCTCTGACACACAAATGTTTATTAAAATATGTGTTAACTCACCTTTCTACCTTGCACATGCTTAAAAGAACGTGCATGTGTCATTCTTCGCCCATGTAAGTGTAATTGCAAATTGTGTTTTAGACATTATCATGCACTTGTTATTTTGGGTGCGCACATGATATTAGGATTGCAAACATATCATAAGGGAGGTGCGCAGGCATTTCTATTTAAAATAAAGATTTTTTCTAACACTTGTAGGGGTGGATTCTTTGAAGTTTGCAACACTTTAGTGTTTATTGATATTAATCAGTGGTTTTATAGGTTACTTTGATAATATTGTAGCTTTTGTTCTAACTTTACTTAGTTGAGTTGATGAATGTTGCATTTTTATTTGTAAGGTTTTGAAATGTGTATGCTCTTCCCTCACACCTTCTAGGTGATCTTGGGAATAAAAAATGGTTCAAATACCTTCTTTATGCTTTCACAAACACTTCAACTTTTTTTCTAAAATTAACTTCATAGTTATTTTAAAATGAATTTATTTTTGCAATTTGATTGAGTGTTTTCCATTTTCACAAGATTAGTGAGATATTTTTTTGTGTATGCTCTTTCCTTGCGTCTTAGGATGATTTGGGAAATCAAAAATGACATTCTATCTCCTTTATATGATGTTTTGATCACTTGGAAAATTACTAATCTTTATTTAAAGGAACATATCACGTGTAAAAGAATAAGATTATAAACAAAGGCTAACTCATTTCTTGTAGGTTGCCAAATGGTGTGCGAAAAAAACACATTAAGCTCAAAAGATAAAAAAACACACCATATTCAACACACTTGATTTGCAGGTTCGGATAAGGGTATGCCCCATCCACTTTAAACTAGGACATAACCCCCTTGGCATAAGCCTTAAGCTACAACAAAGGGGGTGGTCCTAGGAACCCCAAAGTAGTCCATACAAGAGGGAACCTTGTGGACAAAATGGGAAGTGCTCCACTTACCCACTTGACTAGATTTTACTTTTGAGTTTAGCACCAAAACATTCTCCATTGTGACCCCAGTGAAAGATACACGTGAACACATTCATTTCTCATCATATTTGAAGGGGGTAAAGTAAATCCAGATACTCTAAGACTAGTCAATGTGACTTTCTTGGTAAATCGAGCTCAGTAGAGGGTGTTTGTGGTACCTAGTTGAGAGAACCACCTAGGAAAGCCATATCGTCTTGGAGCCCACTTTTTCGTATCAAGCCATCATATTTTATAGAGCTCTCATGAAGTGACAACTTTCTTGGATTCAAAACCTTGTTATTTGAACAAGGTGAGAGTCCACTTAAGTTGAAACTAAGTGTTATTCATCACAGGACCTATGACATGTTACTTTGTCTTAGTTCTTCACTTACCCTAAGGTAAGGCAAAACTCTCGCCAAAGTTATACTTAGTTTTTTTCATCATCACTTGGTCTACACCTTTGTTATCTTGTTTCCCATTTGGGACAAAAGAGAAAAACACACGTGGATACCGCTATAAATAATCATGTCCACCACTTTTTTATTCTACATGGCACTTGATAACTAGGCTACACTACTAAATGTAAGTGTTGAAAGTGTGAATGGTACGTCATCATGTTCTAGTAGGCCCTATGTCTCAAACTCATATTGAGACACATTATCAATGTAGTTAGGATTGATTCACCTCTTTGATATCCCTTAGATGTGTTACTTTTTCCACATTGCATCGACATAATAACGATACTTACAAACATTGTTCCTCATGAACGTGATCTAAGTATCCACATTGTGGCATTACACTACCTACATCTTAGAAAATCCTTAGTATACTTGCACTTAGTTTTGTTTCAAACATTACCTCAAATCTTGAAGAGTGGTGGTTATGTTTTTTTTTGTATCATATCCATATTATTTTGGTGCTAAAACCTTGCTTTCTCTTGAAACTTGGTTAACGTACCTTAGTAGTATTGTTGCGTTGCTTACATACATAATTTCTACCTTTTAGGACTTAGGTCTTACTTTTTCTAAAAATTTATAGTATCCTTCAACTAGGAGTCACATAAACCCCCTTTCTAATGCTTATGCCTTGTTCATTTTGAACTCAACATAAGCATTAACATTGAGTTGATCATTTATACATCAAACTACCATTGAGAAACATAAGGTGTAAACTATTGGTTGATTGAATAGTTTACTCATAGACTTGCATGATTTTTCCTTGTGTGATAATAATTGCATAGACTTATATCTAGGAAAATCATTAGATTCTTTGATTCTTTAACCCATTATTTGTTAAAACATTGATTGGTGAAACATTGAGACTTTAGGAAACTTATACCACATTGCACCTAGGTTTGTTACACCTTGATTACAATTAGACAAAACCTAGTATAGAAGAGACTAGTGATGCCACCTATCACAAAAATGGCATCTAAGAGAGTTGAACGTGAATTAGAGTTAAATCCTTTCAAGCAAACTATCCCTTTAGTGGTCACAACTTAGGTCCCCTCTTTTCGAGGTTAAAGACATGGAAGTATTAATTGACCATAGTGGGGATGATACTGATTCATCTAAAGAGCAACACACCCTTGATCTCGCTCACTTCAATGAAATCCTATTCTATAATAGAGATCAAGTACTCACACGAGTCCTAGAACTAGGAGCCAAATTACCACAAGAACGTGAAGCGGCTATCAAAACCATTAACCAAGAGAAAGAGAAGCCATAATGACCTCCCCTTATCAACATGGATAATCCTTTTGATGGAGGATACGCTTCACTTCTGGTTTCTCATAATAAAAAATTGAGAGTGAAGGGCCAAAACAAATAGATGGTTCTCAAAGACCATACTTTAAAGCCTCACACAAAGTTAGGATCAAACGTGAACACAAGGAGTTACCTCCTCAATATGAAAAAGAAGATGATCCTTAAATTGAAGAATAGGTTTTACAAGGATAGATACTTAAGCTTAGTGAAAATTTAGAAAAGTTAGGTTCCTCAAGCAAGAGTACACGTAAAAAAAACTTAAATCCAAATATGGTGAATTTCATACCAAACCTTACGATGATGAAACGTTAAAGATTACTCGAGTGAATAGACCATCATCCCATACAAAAGAAAAAATCATTACACAAGAGTTACAATCCATGAAGAACATGATCATAACCCTCCAAGAGAGTAATGTAGGCCATAGTAAAATTACCAATACGAAGAACTATGTCCTTATCCCTTCGACAGAGACATGTTACGAGTGTCATTCCCTAAAAACTTTGATTGTCCTAAATTTAAAAAATATAAAGGTAAAGGTGATCCTCATGATCATATTAAAGACTTCTACATGGCTTTCCAGAAGTAGCTTTTAGCGACAACTATCTCATACATTTGTTCCCTCATAGCTTAGGAGGACAAGCGCTAGAATGGTTCCTCCACATACCTAAGGGAATGATCGCAACATGGCCCATACTAGCTGAAAAGTTTGTGCGTCATTTATCTTTTAACATGGAGAGTGACATTACCATGGTATATATTTGCAACGTAAAAAACCGAATGAGACCTTCGCTAGTTTCTTACAACGATGGTGGGGGTTAGCAAGCCATTTCCCTTGTCTAATTTCAATAAATAAAATGGTCAGCATATTTGTTCCAAACTTGAATCAATACATAGCCTTTCAACTACAATTTCATTATGTCACTAACTTCAAAGAATTTATTGAGAAGGGTAGCCAAATCGAGAAGGCTCTCATAGAAAAGGGAATGATCAAGCCCTTTTCAAAAGATAAACATGAGTTGAAATATGTAGATAAACCCAAGTTCTTCAATAAGAACAAGAATTTCATCGAAGACGACATCATAGACTCCAAAAGAGTCCAACTTGTACAAAATTGTTTGCTCTTGAAGCTTACATAAAGACCTCTATCGAAAGTGTCCCCAAAATGAACATTTACACCTTTAACGGAATCATTATCTACCATCCTTAAATAGTTAGATGTTGTAAACATGGTGTAGTATCCAACTCGCAACAGTACCTTATCCAGATGATGCACCTAAACCAGTATGGTTTAAGGAACACAAATACTATGACTTTCACCGTGTCAAAGGACACAAGACTGAAATATGTCTAAAGTTGCAACATTTCATCCAAGACCTTATTGAAGAAGGCAATATTGAGGTGGATTCACCTGAATTGGGACAAGGTCCTAACGAGAAGATGGGAATATTCAAACACCCTTTTCCCAAACATGATAAAAAAGGAAACAAGAAGCTAGATCAAGTTTAATCCTCTAATGATTTTAGAACTACTAATTATGTGTATCATCAACCAATAATCCATTTGATTCCCTCATAGGTTGTATTCGTTCATCCAAGTGAACAAGTAAACACTATTAGGATCTTAGGTAATAGTTGTGTTGTGGGCACACGACGTGCTCACTTAGTGATCCCAAAACTCCTCGCTCTATCCCTTAGGAAGGTCAATATGACTTATTGGAGAAATTAGAGAAAACCATGGCTAAGATCTTGATCTTAGACCTTCTCAAAATCTCAAATTCTCATAAAAACATACTATATAAAATTCTTCAGGGATCAGAGTATCCACAGATGTAGATCCTAAAAATTGCAAAAATGGTTATAAATCTTACCCCAATGACTATATATCTTTTGATCAAAATGAAATCCCATATAAAAATCCTAAACACAAATTACCTTTGTATATATAACTCTTTGTTACTCTTCATAAGATAAAAAGATTGATTGTGGACAACGGATCTAGTATGAATATTTGTAACTCAAGCTTGTTAGGAAGCTAGGCCATACAAAAACAAATCTGATGTTAAAACCATTAGGATAATGGCTTATGGTAGTGAAGAACATGAATCAAAAAGTACTATAGTGATCCTAATGGAAGTTGGGCCAACGTATCATGATACAAAGTTCGATGTCCTAGACTTGTACCTTCCTTATAACATGTTATTAAGTTTCCCATGGATTTATGCCATGTAGGTCATTCCTTCAACCTTCCATCAGTGTATCAAGCTATGTTATGGAGGACAGATGATCATTAGCCTAGGAGATCTAGAACCATTTACACAATATATAGCACTGCACAATTTTTCTCGAGTAGCATATGAATGTCATTCACCGATATTGTTGTCTCGTTATGAGTTGAGGATATGAATGATCCTATAGTTCAAGATATATTAAATTTGTGTAATAAAATTTTCCTCGTTAGTCAATCCCTTTACCTCATGGGAAGCAACGTTTGGAAAATATGGCCCAAATGATGAATTCAATCTTCAATAGGCCCTTTTGATATCCAATCTTTCATTGTCACCTAAGACATGTGGAAAACCATACTTCTAGTTTAAAACCATTCGGGCTAGTCACCCTAAATGCTTTGAGAGGTTTATTGCTGGTGGTCTCTTTTTAGGTGAGAAGATGTTACATAAAACCACTAGATGGGTACTAGAAGGAATGATGGATTCATGTCACTAGGCTCCATAGTATATTAAGGGTCTATGAGTGAGGTATGCAATGGGTTACAAGGTATTTAGATGTGGCAAAAATGCATAAGGCATATTAGAGCCCGTTCCTATTCCCTGTTATAAGTTAAACAAATATGGCCTTGGTATGAGACCTCATGAAAATCCACCCTTGGAGATAGATGCTGCCTCTTCTGAACGTGAGGATAACTTGTCTCATTTGGATAGTGACATAGATTCCCAATGTAGATTATACGAGGACTTTGCTTACCAATATTTTTTATTCATCTATATTCACCCTTTCTTGATCCAATTCCCAAGCCAAGTGTCAGGTCACCATTGTATATCCCAACCTCATTGATTGGGATCAACTACTTCAGATGTCAGTTGATTTATTTGAGAACACTTAGAAATGGAAGAATTGATGGGGCTTAGAAATACCATTCCAAATAGTGATCATAAGAAGAATTTCTCCATTAAATGGGACACATGCACATCCTTTGGAGAAGAGGCAGAATTGTGTGGTAGCCTCATCAAAAAATAGTAAGAAATGGAAAAAGTACTAGAAAAAATATTTACGAAAGAATAACCATAAGTCCCATACCGAAAACCTATTTGAGGCGCTTGTGGATGAAAAAACAAAAAAATCAATGAAGAAAGTAGTTCTACGATGTGAATATGAAAATCTATTTGAGCCACATGTAGAAGTTGATCTTACCCCCCCGCCTCCCCCCCAATCCTACATGGATGGAGGATGCATCAAATATGTTAGACAATCAATGTCAACATTGAGTCAGAAGAGGATCCTAGAATGATAATGCTGGGATTTTTACTTTTAAACAAGAACATAAAACCTTTGTAACACTTTTATGAGAGTTTTGGATGTATTTGCATGTTCATATGTATATATGTCGGGTTTGGGCATAGCGTTAGTCATGAAAAATCTTGGTGTACACACATATACCAAACATATCAAGTAGAAACTAAGGAAGATGAACCCAAAAGATGCACTACCTGTCAAAGAAGAGCATGAGAAACTATTAGAATAAGGTCTTATAAACCCTATTGACTATTTAGACTAGATATCTAACATAGTCCCGGTCTAAAAGAAGCCAGCCAGCATCATAATATGCACAGACTTCAGAGACATCAATAAATTATGTCCCAAAGATGACTTCCCTTACCTAAAATTGACATGATTCTCGATTCAACTATTGGTTATGAGATGTTGTTCTTAATGGATGAATTTTTTTGGCTATAACTAGATCAAAATCACAGAGGAATACCAACATAAGACTACTTTCATCACCCCTTAGGGGACATTTTTCTATTAGGTAATGCCTTTCAGACTCAAGAATGTTGGGGCTACATATCAATGAGCAATGACTGTCATCTTCCATGACATGATGAGTGACATCATGGAGGATTACGTGGATGATATCCTAGAAAATTCTAAGACCAGAGACCTAGAAGTGCTGAGGCGTATCTTTCAATGCCTCAAATATTACAAGGTTTTATTGAATCCTAAGAAGTGTGTCTTTGGCGTATAATCAAGAAAGTTTTTGGGTTTCATTTTTCGAAAAGAGGGATAGAGGTAGATCTCACCAAGATTACATCTATTACTGATATGCATCCACCAAAAACATAAAAAAACTATGAAGTCTACAATAGTTAGGCAATCCACCCATTCATATCACATCTTGTGAATAAGTGTTATCCTTTCATAAATTTGTTGAAGAAAGTTATCACCTTTATCTCGGGAACTTGAATGTCAAAAGGCCTATGAATTTCTTAAAACATATCTGACAAGTGCACCTATTCTCATGCTACCTACCCTAGGCAAACCCCTACTGTTGTATATTTCAGCTACACAATTCGTGATTGGTGCATTGTTTTCCCAATATGATCTTGGCCACAAAGAAAGGGAAATTTATTACCTTATCAGTACCTTAATTTCCTAGTAGATGAACTGTCCTTAGATTGAGAAATTCTACGTAGCTATAGTCTTTAAATTAAAAAAGCTTTGCCACTATCTCCTTAAAAATAAAACCAAGTTGACTCTCTCAAATACCTATTATCTAATCCTTCCCTTACAGGAAGGATGGCTGATTATATCATCCTCCTCAATGAGTTTCACATTGAATTTGTTAACTATAAATATGTAAAAGGATAGGTACTTACATATCAGCTTAGCTAAAGCTCCCCTACCAGGAATGAAACCATTGTGTCTAGATCTACCAGATCCATCTATGATGTGCATTCAGGAACTTGTCATGTGGAAAGTTCAGTTTGATGGGTCATTCAACTTTCATGATTTAGGAGTAGGAGTGGTAATCATCACTGCGTCTAGAGAATTCATTTTGCATGCATTTTGTTTGGGATTCCCTTATACAAATAATATTGCAAAATATGAGGTGCTCATCACCGGCTTGAAATTAGCTATCACATGGAACATCAGATAGCTACGAGTCATTGGTGACTTCTAATTAATCATTAAGCAAGTTAATGATCAATACCAAGTTAAAGATGAGAATATTTTTCTATACAAGAAATTTTCTTTGTACATATTGTCTTTGAACAGAGGCAACTATAACATAATTGATCAGTAGATGCCATGGCTACAATTGGGTCTTTACTATGCATTCCACCTCAGGAAAACAAGATGTTGTTCTTTGTTGAACACCTACAAGTGCCTACATATGACATGCCAAAATATTGTCTAGCATGTGAAGTTGTTGGTCCTATATCTCCTTGGTACGATTCCATTTTTAACTACTTACAAGATGGCACTTTTCCCTCGAATATCTCCCATATTGAGAAAAGAGCCCTTATCCACTTGTATATCTTGTTATACCCTCCTAGGAGGCACCCTCTATCGTCATGGATACAACGGGAATTTGTTGCATTATCTTGATGTGTTTGAGTCACCCAACCAATCAAAGAAGTGCGTGGAGGTGTTTGTGGAGCACACACAAGTAGAATGGTCCTTGCTAGAAAAAAGTAAGAATCAGTTATGTTGGTTCTCCCTTAGAAGGTTGAGAAGCATCATAATTTTGACATGAATCTTAGAGGCAAGCAGAGCACGTTGTGTGTCATTTTGTAGCCGGGGAAGGAATGAAAATTTCTCTTTTTCACTCGTATCTCGGAGAAATGGGTAACACCCTTAAGAGGATTTTATCTATCCTCACTGCTTTATGGTTGTGCCTTTCAACCAGGGTGAGAGGACCCTTTTGTAGCCTACTATTTGTGGAGGAGATGGATATGTCCTTCATTGCAGAGTTATTGAGAAGACCTTGAAGAAAACATGATCAATACAGAAAAATCTAACTCACACGAGTTGTCACCCTGATAACGAGATATTTTCTAAGCAAGGTTTAGGCTAGTAAAGACAATGAAAACTTGATTTCTGTATGTTTTAGTAACACATATTATGCATTTGTAAACACACAGATCAAATAGGGGTAGTATGGGTATGATTGGTTGCTTTTAAATGAATTTTTGGTGGGAGGTGAGGCAGAGATGAACTTGATTCACCAGATCCTTGAGAAATTTTACAAAAACAGAGAGCTTGAACAACAAAAAGCTTCGAGATAGCTAGGATGTTCCTTCAACAAGAATATGTGCTTCAATGGAGGCCCAAATCAGCACTTTTCACACAAACTTCAAGGATCCAAAATGAAGGCTCAAAATGGAAAAATTAACTAAACATTATCAAACTTTGTTTTATCATGCCTAAGATACCCTCAAAGGCTAACAAACAATCTTATAGTCATGCTAGGAGTCATAGTGATTTTAAATTTTTTTATTTCACTATCAAATGAAAGCTCTTCTGATAAATGAAATTGCAAATGCCACCAAACTATCACAAGGATAATATCTTGTGTGATTCACAAAGATTTCAATGTAAGATTGCAATGGGAACAAGAAAACTACTTGCAGACATTCAGAAATGAAGCAAACACAATTTTTGCCCAAAAATAATGCAGATTAACTCAAGTTTGATTAAATTTATCAGTAGGGGAAAGTTTCTAGAACAATCTCAGAGCTTGTCAATGGTTGTACACTCAACCACCTTGACATGATCAAATTTAACACAAAGGAGATAAATAGGTTTCTTCAGATGGTTTCTCAGAAGGACGGGTTCTATCAAGCTTTTCTCTTAGAAAAATCAGTCCTAACCTCTAACACTCCAACCATTTGCATGAAAAATTCATGCAATTTATAATACTTCATTTACAATAGAGTTTTCCCCCAAAACCAGAAACATTCAAAGCACCATTGCGTGTTGAGACTCCCGAATAAGATTTACAAAAAAGTTGTCAAGTGTGCAGAGGGAAAATATCTCCAAATATTTCCAGCATTCAATTCTTCACCTGGTAATTCTTCTTCATCTCGTGCGCCAACTACTTCCTACTCCAATCTATCAAATATAGGTCTTTACATGCCAAGGAAAGAAAAAATAGAAAATCAAATTCAAGCCAATGGTCATATCACATCTTGATGGAAAAATACGTCTTCAAATTTTTCCCACCTATCCAGATACCAAATTAATGTTCCTCTTCATTTTACGTGCAGGAGACTCCAAGAAATGATAAAAACCCATAAAAATTCGCATCCCTAGGAGCTTTGGAGCAGAAATGGTAGAAAATCGGATACACATGCACAGTTTCCATTGATCACTCTTTTGAATTTGGGTTGTCCACGTGGGAGATCCAATTTAAGACAGGCCCGTGTGTTACTTTTTACCTTTTACACCTTTTAGAAAAATGCCAAATATCTCAATTTTCTCCGCCTCTCGCTTTGAAAATGGGCCTCGACACATGTCGCAATGTGGGTCCCAAAGGAATTGTAGCTAAATTCTACTATTTCACCTCCTTTATGGAAAAGGGAAAATTTTCCAGTTTTCCCCGTAGCTCCGCCCTTTCGGTTCTAGTTTCTAATGTGGGTCCCAGCAGAACCACACTTCCTTTTACACTTTTAACTCCTTTTTCTACAAAAGGAATTTTTTTCCAGCTTTTCCCTTCAAAGTCCGCACCTCCGTCATTTATTGGAGAAAACTTTGACTATTCTTTGTCGGGCCCATGGGTCATTTTGATGATTTTAATCTTTTGAATAACAAGGGCAAAAATCCAAGTTGCCCCCGATGGCCCACCTCCCCACCTCTTGACTTTTCAAACCGCCATGCATCTCAATGGTGCATCTTGAGATGGTCCCCAAAATTAGAGACCCTAAATGAGCGTGGGCTCACCATGTGTCTCGGGCCCTTTAGGAAGTTGCTGAAAAATCTAAGGAAAGAAGACCCAGGTGGAAACCTCCACGTGTCTTTATGGTGCAACTTCAAGAACCTTATAAGGCTTTAATATGATTTGGTGGGGGCACGCTTCCATTTTAGAATCTTTACTCCATTTTTCCAAAATGGAAAAGTATCCAACTTGCTTCAAGGCCCACATCTCCACTTTTAACTTTGCCACATGTCCTTCTATGGGGTCAAAGTAAGACTTTTTCCCTGCCACTTAAATTTGGCTTTAATCGATCTTTGGCATGGCCACGGGTGAGTTTAATTTTTTTGACAAAGTAACCAAAATAACAAGTTAAAAAAGAAAATTGTCATGCCTCATCCAATTAGAAGAAGCCACGTAAGTACCAAAAGAACCAATCAGAATTGAGTAGAGCTACGGGACCAAGATTTCCTTTTTCCAAAAAAAAAAAGTGACAAGTTAAAACATTTTCCCGCCATCCCCTGACTAACCAAAATAAGCCACATGACCACTAAATGCAGAGGAATAATTTGGTAGGGAAAAGATGCCCACCAGACCATCAAAAACACATAAATTCACCATTCATGCCCATAATCCAATTTTTCACTAAGGATGAATTTTTTTGAAACAAAACCAAGTGAATCATGGTTCTAAGCATATTTCGACCATGGATTTGGATTTTTAAATGAATACAAATATAAATTGATCATTCTTGAGCTTCCATTATCGGGAAAAATAGGAAAAAATGGCAGAGCCCATAGATTTGAAGAAATCAGGGCAAAAAGTGCAAGCTCAGAGACTTCTTTAAAAAGGGCATGACAATGGATTCTGCAAACAATTCAAGGCATTCAAATGGAGGTAAAAGCTTCAAAACATCCACATCGAGAGATAAAACATTTCATAACATGTAGATCAAAGGAAAATCAGGGAAAATGGTGTGAGATCAAAACGAGCACCAACATTGGCTCCGACTCGGGATGGGCACTCCCTGCAAGTGCCACAAGAACAACTAGCAGACCAAGTGCCAAGAACAAACCATTGGGAAATGAATTCAAAGAATAAGCTAGCATAGCAGAACAACCACAACCATCCTCCAAAAACTAAACCGAGAAACCAACAAAACCAAGTCACCGAGGACCAGAACGAGCAAAAACACAAAAGATAGAAAGCAACCAACAAGTTGTACACTATACAAGTGATGCTCACCTTGATTCTAGGGAATCAATCTAGGAAATGTTTCAAGTGCCTACCATTAATAGGAAATTTGAGCAATTCACCATCCAAATCTTTCAAGAAGAAGGTATGCTCACCAATCCGAATGTCAATGGAGTAAGGGCCCATCCACAATGCATCAAATTTACCATGCTTTCCCTTGTCTTCATGTCTATTATCCCACAACAGCACAAGATATCCAATGTTGAAAGCTCTGGGAGTGACCTTCTTGTCAAATAAATTCTTCAATTTTTCTCTGAACTTCACATGCCTTTGGTGAGATGCTCTCCTTTCTTCAACAAGTTCAACAATCTGGTTAAAGCAAGACTCATTTGGCCTAATTTATTGATCTTTCAAATGTTGAGTGAACTGATATGAGGATAGTTGCATATGCAGAGGTAGCAGAGCTTGATTTCCATACACAAATTCAAATGGACTTTTTCCAGTGGCTCTTTAAACAAGAATTTATCACCCAAACAACCAACTTTAGTTGTTCACCCCATTTTCTTTTATTCAGCTCCAAGGTTATTTAGATAATCTTTAGCATATTTTTATTACTTGACTCAGCTTGTCCATTTTCTTGGGGATTGTAATTAGAAGCATATGTCAAATTTATCCCGTATTA
The DNA here is from genome assembly GCA_018340775.1 of Taxus wallichiana var. yunnanensis. Classification (NCBI taxonomy): domain Eukaryota; kingdom Viridiplantae; phylum Streptophyta; class Pinopsida; order Cupressales; family Taxaceae; genus Taxus; species Taxus wallichiana. The sequence goes on along the minus strand of CM031239.1, from coordinate 924,864,067 downwards.
TTTGCACATTGCCACCAAAGGTTTATCTCTGAAGCTCATGGCATTATCAACAACAATTTTAACTAGCACTCTAAACCTACAGATGATATGGTTCAACATAAAATCCATGACAATTTGGTGTGTTGCTCTTTTGGTGGGGATTTCCTCCACCCACTTGGTGAAGTAATTAGTGGCTACAAGAATCCACTTATGGAAAACCTTGAAGGGTCTGAAATCACACCGATGAAATCCATTCCCCATTGCTTGAATGGGGCTTCAATCTGATACAGATCAGAAAGATAGGGAGCCAAAGCTTTCAATCTTCCAGAGAAGCACTGCAACTCTCGCATCTTCTAATGAAAAATAACCGTATCCTTGAAGAGAGTTGGCCACCAATAACCAACCCTCAAGATCTTTCGTGTTGTGAATATTCTAGAAAAATGCCCCCACAAACTTCTCCATCGAGATCAAGTAATTATCTTGGGGTTTCATTTTTAGTAATGCACCTTAAGAGAACTCCTCAAGGTTCTTCCAAGCTAACCCATAATCAATAATGATATATTTCTCGGGAAGCCAACTTAACAGCTATTTTCCAATTCTTACTCAAATACTCAGGGTAATATAGATGTCTGAGATAAAAAATTACATCTTTGTACCACTCAGAACTCATCAATTTATCAAAAACATCCACCCTTCCTTCTTCTACCTCATTTACCTCAATAGTTTACAAGTTGCTCTTAGCCATAAGCTTAGCCAAGCCCAAACCTCTCACCAACTTTGTGGTTTGGATATCCATGTCATATTCTTGCAACTTGTTCACCCATCTGCATCTTTTTCTTGATACTTCCATCTCTGATTAGATGTCTTTCACCATAGTGTGGGGGAGATAAGCAACAATTTTAGAGCTCAAAATGTAAAGCCTGAAAACCTTTGTTACTTTTACCAAGGCAAATGCTCAAGTTTCTCCATAATAGTGTATTTTAACTCAGCCCCCTACAATGCCTTATTAAAAATGGAAATTTTCCTCTTAGCCCCTTCATCATCTTTTTTAACAAGACAAATGCAATAATATTCTCTTAAGAAAAAAAAAAAGTTGGAAATGCTTATTATAATCTGAGCTTCCAAAACAGGGGCATGTTTTAATGCCTCATTGATCCCATTGAAAGCTTGAATGACATCCTCCTCCCATTTGATGGTCTGGTCCTTCTTTAGCATGTCAGTGATTGGAATGGTCATTTCAGAAAATTTTGATATGAATCTCCTGATAAAGTTTGTCTACCCAAGAAAGACCGAATCCCCTTCTTGGTTCTTGGAATTGAGACCATCTTAATGGCCTCTACCCTTTCTAGATCAATCATTACCCCTTCTTGTGACACAATGTGACCAAGCAATTTTTCCTTCTGTACTCAAATGGCACTTCTTTGGATTGAGTGAAATGCCATATTCTCTACATCTTATCAACATTTTCTCCAAGTGTTGCAAATGATCACCTCTCTTTCTAGAGAACACAGTTACATCATCTTGGTAGACAACAATAAAATCATTGATGTAACCAACAAAAGCAACATCCATTTCTCTTTGAAAGGTTTCTCCAGCATTCATCAGTCCAAAGGGCATCCTGACATATACATATGTTCCCCAAGGGGTGGTAAAGGTTGTCTTAATTCTTTCTGATTCCTTTACAACAACTTGGTTATAACTAGAGAAACCATCTAGGGTAGATAGTAGCTCAGAACCGGTCACTAACTGCAACATGTTTTCCATGTTTGGTAAAGGATAATTATCCTTCATTGATGCTCTGTTCAGATTTCTGAAGTCCACACACACCTGATGTCACCATTCTTCTTTCTAACTGGTACTAGGTTTGCAACCTAAGAAGAATACCTTGTAGGCTGAATAATCCCTCCGTCCCTCAATTTCTTCAGTTCCTCTTTCATTTTAAGAGATAGGAGTGGATTGATTGGCCTCTGTTTCTTCTTGAATGGTTTTGCATTAGATTCCAAGGGAATATCATGTTGAAATAGATCCTCTTTATATGCCTTTAGTTCATAATAAGTCCAAGCCATGTAATCTTGATATTTTTTAGAAAGTGGACATAAGACTATTTTTCCTCACTAAGATTGCTTCCCAACCAGATATTCCTTGGTTTCTCCTTTGTGTAAAGGTCATGCTCCGCAACATCCCTCGAGGCTGCTATGCATCCGTTAATAATGTGATCAACATTATCAAAGATGGATTCTAGAGCAACCAACCCTCTAGGAATGGTATTAGTCTTTAATTGGATGATGCCTTTGCCAAAAAGGTTTTTTTACCCTTTCCTACGCACACCATTGGCTCCCAATCAATAGTTTGATAAGAAAACTCCCCTTTGTTCTCTGAAATCTTCCGACTCGAGCATCATCTTAATTTTTTCCAATTTTTAATGTTGTCAGGTATAGATGACTAATTTAACACCTCAACATCATATTCACAATATGGGGATACTGTACAATTATCAGTGAAATCCCTATCATGATGCACAATATTAAACGAATCAAACATCTCAATGAGATATAAAACTATAATGCTTGTATTGTTTCATTCGTTGATTTTTTGTGGCATAACGTTTTCTGACTTGCTTTACAATTAATTCTGAATCTCCTTTGACAATGATGTCTTTAAAACCATATTTCTAAGCAATCCTTAAACCTAACAACAGTGCCTCATACTCAAAAATGTTTTTAGTGCACTCAAAGTTGAGTTTAAAGGAAAAGACAAATTCTTCCTATCCTGGAGAGATCAAAACAACACTAGCACCATTTCCAAACTTGGAGCAAGCTCCATCAAACAATAAATTCTAAGGAGAGCCTTCCTGTTCAAGACACTTGCATTCTTCAATCTTGTGCTCTTTTCCATCAAAGCAAATCCTACAAAGTTATCAGCATCAACACTTGTGTACAACACTTCATAAGATGCATTGTTGGGATCTTCAATAAGGTGCAACATATTCTTTTCTCCATACAACCTGACAAGGCTACCCTCAATTGGGATGGTAGCATAGGACATGTCCATTTGAACACTCCCACCAACACTTGCAGCCCATTTTATAGATAATAACATACCCCACTTGGCTGGGAAATCAATAATAAAAACATCAAGCGCCGTGTTATTACCTCGGTAAGTCAGTAAGTTGCACCACCAGACCTTTCACACATCCCACCATTGGCACTTCTCTAGAGTCCATAGTAGTACACTTCCCATATGTTGCTATTACTTTGATATCCATCTCATTCATGACTTCTAGAGGCATAACATTGCATGATGCCCCTGAGTCAAACATACAGTTGTGTAGCAATTTGTCTTTAATGATCAAAGTGGTGAAGAATGGATCCACATTTAGCTGAGACTCCACCAAGGATGTCCCCAAATAAACCTCAGGTGGTTCACCTAGTTCCTCCAACACTGGTGGTGTCTCTAACTCTTCAATGACTAGTGGAGTCTCCACAATGTTTATATTTCTACCTAGGGCATTCTTCTCCTCTTTCAGCCCCAAATACTCAAAAGCCCTTTTCTTGTGCTCAGGAATCCTAAGAAACTCAACAATTGGAACTGAGATCTTGATCTTGACTCAAGACTTGGGAAATATCATAAGGGACAGACTTTGGCAAGGCAACATTGGAAGGAAGGTTGACACACTCATTAGATGGCATAGGATTTTTGACAACTTGGGCATGAGGAGGGGTATGAGTTTTGTTTGGGATAGTAAGGCCCTTGGCAGATGCATCTTTCTTAGGAGCCTCTTTAGGAATATTTGAAAGAAATGGAGTTTTTGGCTTGGCTTGAGGCCCTATCCCTTTGACAACCCTACTTCTTGTGTTATACTCCTTCTCTTGGGCAACAACAACGTTCATCAACAACTGCCTATCCTCCTCAGATGGGATTCCTCCATCATACTTATTTATCATTAAAGCTCTTAAATATTCAAATTCATTATTGGGAATTCAAAATCTTGTACAATATCTACTTCTAAAGTATGAGAGGGAGGAAGAATAGGTACCCGATGGATGCAATCCCAAAAATCAGTAGTAGTTCTAGCACTTATTACCTCAGTTGAAGTTTCCCTTGTTGTGAGCTCGTGGAGCAACCCATCATGTAAACATCATCATCATTATCATCATTTGCTTCTTCTTCTTGCTGATCTTCCTCACATGGAGCATGGGGCATGAAACATCTGTCACACTAATCAATGACATCTATCTCCTCCACAACAACAACTCTGAGCTAAAGGATCAAGAACCATTCTGTTTTCCCTTGCTTGGGACTGTTTATTTCCAAATCCAACATGTCCATTTCCTCTGTCATCAGATCTTTGATCATTTCTATGATGATTTGTAAACTTGTCTTGGCCTTGTTGCTTGTGTTGACCTTGTGAATTCTACCCAATTCATTTTTCTACCCAAGCTAATTTGTATGATATTTCTTTGATAGCCCCTACAAAAGTTTTCACAACTTCCTCCAAATCAATAGCCTTACTTGTTTGAGGATTTTTTGGGTTAATTAGTTTTACACCCTTCCTTTTTGGAGGCTTTCCAATTACCTTGACGTTGTTCTCAATTTGCAGAGACATGGTGAAGGCCTACCTCAAATTAGTAGGGTTTTTGTCCCTGATGTAGTAAGTAACTTTTTTATCAAATGCATCTAAATATTTGATCAAACATGATTCATCACATGGCCTTAAGCTAACAGGAAATCTCCTTCAAGGTCTTGTTAAACCTTGTGTTGAAATCATGTACTGACTCATTAGGATTCTTCTTGATGTTTTAAAATTATGATAGAAGAAACCTAGGATCATTTCTATCACCATACTACAATATAAATGCATTGTTCATCTCTGTCCAAGAATTAATGGAATTATTTGGAAAATCTTTATACCAGTCCCTTACATTCTCTTCCAAAGTATGGATAAACAATTTGATATATACATCTTCATATTCAATCTCAAAGTTTTCCATCATATTGATAAAAAGATTTAAATGTTGATCACCAGTTATAGAATTGTTCCCTTGAAACTTTGGTAATCTATTTCTCACATCCTGGGAACTACATTTGGATAACTAGCTTGTTGGTGCTCAAAATGGTCTCACCCCATCTTGTGTCTTTGAAAAATTATTCATTCATAGCCTCTGTCATTTTCTCCTTCCCCGTAAGTCGCTTGATCACCTTATTGCCATTTTTAGTCTACTCACGGGTCGAGGATCATGTGTGGGTATGTATTTGTCACATGGTTACTTTTTTCCTCTGAAAAGCCCTATATTCTAGGTCTCACGTCCTCTATCCCTTCAAAACTCACATTTTCCCATTTTCTCCATTCTCCATAGTCATAATTTGTTGTTCTTGTCATTTTTTCCCTAGGTACTTGAGGAGAAATGAGTTTATGTGTCCCTAAGGATCGTGTTTGAGCCTTACAATAGTCTAAATTCTCTATCCTTGAAGAAAGCCTCATTTTCTGGCTCGAATGGACATTTCTCTATGTTTTATGGTTTGATGAGAATTTCTCCCAGTCAAATTTGCATCATTCAGTCGACAGGAAATGTGGCACCTCTTGGTTGGATGCGGATCAACTTAATACTTCAGAAATTCCATAAAAAGCCTCAATTTTAAAATGTGTCCACGTGGAGGAATGACGCTCATTTGAGAATCAAATTTTTGGTTTGGCTTTGAAGTAGTGCTAGGAGGACATGTGGAGGGTTGGTAGGAAAGAGACACGTGGAGGCTTCGTTGGGTTTCCCATACTTAGACAAATTTCAAAAGGTTTTCAGAAGTCTAGGACACATGGAGGAATGACACTCATTTGAAGATTTGCTTTTGGGATTTGCCTTGGAGTAGCGCTGGGAGGACACATGGAGGCTTCTGTTGCTTTCCCATACTTAGACAAATTTTTATGTAGATGGAAACAGTTTGGCGGAACAGGGACATGTGGCGAGCCCGTGCTCATTTAGGGTCTTCAACTTGGGTGCCATCTAAGAGAAGTGCCATGTGAACACGTGGGGCACTCCACTCACTTTGTATTTTACTTAGACTTTTCAATGGCCAAAAGGAGACTACCTCGAGCTTGACAAGTGACACCTTCCACTGAGCTTCAAGCCTTCAAAAAATTTTTTGCTAGAGCAGGACACATGGCGAGCCCGCGCTCATTCAAGGTATAAAATTTTTGGGACCGCCTTAAGGTGTGCCATGGTGACACGTGGCAATTTGAAAATTCATAGGGGGCGGGAGGTGGACCATTAGAGGAAATTCAAACTTTTCACCTCTTTGCTTCATAAAGGTTAAAATAGCAAAAATGGCCTACGAGCCCGATGGGAAATAGTCAATGTTTTTCCCTAGTCAACGGCGGAGATGTGGACCCGCGGAGAAAAATTAAAAATTTTCCTTTTGAGAAAAAAGAGTTAAAACTAAAGGGGAAGCGTAGTTCCACTAGGACCCACATTGCGTAATGTGCCAAAAGTATTTATCAAGGGCGAGTCTGCAGGGAAAAGTTGGAAAATTTTCCTTTTTCCAAAAGAGAGTCAAATGGAAGAATTTCTCCATGTTTCCTTTGGGACCCACCTCAGGACACGTGTCGGGCCCATTTTCAGAAGTGGAGGTGCGGAGAAAAGTGGGAAAATTTTCCATTTTTTCAAAAGGGTCAGAAAAGGTCAAAGGAAGCCCCCGAGCCCATTTTTGGATCTTCCACATGGATGGCCCACATTCAAAATCAAAGATCAATGGCTGCTGAGCATCTAAATATGATTTTCTCCCCATTTTTCTATAAAACTCCTAGGAGTGCAAATCTTCATGATTTCTTTCTATTTTCTACACGCCAAATAGAGGAGCGAGTTAATTTTGATATCTAGAGTTTGGTGGGAGATATCTGGAGACATCTTTTGCCATTAAAACGATCTGACTCTCAAGCCCAATTTGGTTTTTTGTTTTTCTTCTCTTGAGCACACAAGGGGTCAGATTTGATTGATATGGGGCGGAAGTGGTTGGTGAATGGATGGAGGCATGTTTTTCCCGAGAAAGGAGTTGAATGCGGGAAGAAATCAAGATATTTTCCCTCGAGCACCTAGAGACTTTTACAGATCTGATTATGTGAATCATGAAAGAATCACAGAAAGCACCGGTTTATTTAAATTTTTATCTTTTCGGAGGAAGGGGCTTTGTTGGAAATGATATAAAGGGAAAAAAATTCATCGTGAAAATGGTTTGGAGTTTTTAGAAAATATCAAGACCGATTCTCTCTAGTAGAAAAATATCAATAAGCCCATCCATTTTGAGAAGCTCATTTCTGAGAATCATGTATATCTCTCTTTGTCAAATTTGATCATGTTAAGGTGGTTCAAGTGTACAACAATTTAAAAGCTTTGAGATTATTCTCGAAACTTTCCTTACATTTCATAAATTTGATCAAACTTTGAGTTATTCGGTGTCAATTTGGAGTAAAGTGTATTTATTTCATTTTTGAATGCATACGGGTAGTTTTTTTTGGTGTCTATTGCAATCTTGTAACAAAATATAGTCCAATCATAGAGGTCTCAATCCTTGTGATAGTTTAGTGGCATCTATAATTTCATTTCTCGAAGATCCTTCATCCTGGGAATGGGATAAACGGTTTAAAATCACTTTTCTTTCATTTTGTTGATAGAGATTATTTGTAAGCCTCTAGGTGTACATCGGGCATGACTTGGTTTAAATCTTGGTGCTTTATTAGGTCCTCTCGACTCAATCCTTTGTGACATAATCCCATAGGTTGTGTGAAAGATTGTTGATCCGGGCCTCCATTGAAGCACATATTCTACTTGAGGAAATAATTTAAATTTTTGTAGCATTTTGTTGATTGAATCTTTCCATTTTGCAAAAGTTCTCAAGAATCTAGTGATTCAAGTACATCCTGTCTCCCTCCCACCAAAATTCATATAACAACAACCAATCCTACCCATACTACCCTATTTTTTCTCTTTATACCCACACTAGACCAAAATCCTTTTACTAAAGTATGCGAGAAGTGCATCAGTCTCTAAATGTCTTTAGGAACCTTTGCCTTATTGTGAGAATATATCCATAATCCTGGAAGTGATAACTTGTGAGAGTTAGATTTGGTGTGTTGATCATATTTTCTATAAAATTTATGTAAGATAAAGGTACATTTATCTCCTTTCAAATAACAAAGGTTACATAATAGGTTCTCTTACCTTGGTTGAAAAGCACAACCTAAAATAGTTAGGATAAGATCACATCCTTTTGAGGTGCTATCCATCTCTCCAAAAATCCGAGTAACAAAGGGACAACTAGATTTATCCCCTCGCTACAAAACTACATACATTTATGATCTATCTACCTCTAAGCTCCTTGTTGAATCTGTGTTGTTGCTTGGTTTGAAAAGGAGAACAAATTTGGGTAATCGCCATCACCAATCCGGCACTATGATAATTCTTCACCGATAAATTCTCGTGCTATGATTATTTACTAATGCACAACCTTTAGTTTGGTGGATGTAACTGAAACAAAACAACAACATAACACAAGATACCATCGACTATGATAAGACAGTAATGATGACAAATCTGAAATATCAAAATAAATTATAATATTAACATGAAATTGTTATAATCTCACCCATGAGGTACTTCAAGTGTTATTGACTTCACTTGCCTTTCCCAAGACTATGGGAGAAACTTTACAATTACACCTCTTAATGGCTTCTTCAACACACCTTTAAACGGATGGCTTCCTTCACACACTTCCTACAATATTTCTCACTACTTCCTTCTATGCTAAATGAGGGGGGTGGCCTCTCTATTTATAGAACTTCCAGGCTTATCCATCTTATCTCTAAGATAGGATAAGAAATCCACTCGACGAATCATATTCCATACCTTAACTCTTATCTCGTACATGTAAGCTTATCTTTAAGATAAGATAAACCTTATCATTTTACATGGGTTCCACATTTTTAGACTTTTTACAAATAAAATACACAAAATATTTATGACCTCACTCCTTGTCCTTATTACCAATATAATATTTCTAATTCCTAATCATGTAGACCCTACTTCTCTAATTACCCAAACTTTGACATTTTAACATTACCGACCACTTACGACAAATATTTACTTTTACAACATTCCTATTGTACTTTGATCTGCATACCGTACTCCACATTATCAAGCACCGTGCAATGACGGCGCCGTTATCTTCTATCGACGCTACTACTAATTATACTTAACAACATCCTATTCCTAATACATACATTAATGAAATAGAAATTATGGAGGAAAATTTTAGTGTCGACATCTTCCCCTTCCTAGCTTCTACTCCGTCCCTGAGTAGACTCTTCTCGTGCTTGGAAAATCTTCAACTTGTCGTGGTTGACCCATTTCGTAATGGGAGTGCCATCCAATTCCTCCAATTCAGTACGTACCATTTTCATGCACAAATGCTATTTTGTAGGGCCCATCCATTTTGGAAGAAATTTTCTTCTTTTTTTTTTGTATCTCGAATCATATACTAGAACCAAGTCATTCACATGAAATGGAGACCACCGGATCTTTTGATCAAAGTATTCCTTCTCGCTTCATTTTCTTCTTATGGCTTGTATCCTTTGCTATTTCTCTCATTTCCTCCAAAGAAATGAAGATGTACCAACCTTTCTTTTACTCGAATCACTTTCATCCATCCTTTCATTTTTCATAACTCTCACAAAGGGGGAATATCAAACTCAATAGAAGAACTCGATCAATGCCATAGGCCAACCGAAATGGGGAGTATCTTGTTGCTGACTTTGATGTTGCCCTATATGCCCACAATGCCGCATGAATCCTTTTATCCCATTTATGTACTGCAAGGCCGCATCTTTTGCCAAGATTTGGCACAACACAAAATTTGTTCATTCCACCTTGTCCATTTGTGCTTGGCTTGTTGTATGTTGTTGCCTTCCTGTGCTTAATAGAAAACTTATTGACTAGGGCTTCTACCACCTCATTAATGAAGTGGCTTCCTTGATCTGTTATAATTTCTAATGGGCAACCAAATCTGGTGACAATGCGTTCATACATGAACCTTGCCACTTCATCCATGGAAGTTGTTTTCAATGGCCTAGCTTCAACCCACTTGGTTAAATAATCTGTGGCAACTACAATATACTTATTTTGGCGTGATGTAGTTGGAAGTGGACCTACAATGTCTATTCCCCACTTTTCAAAGGGACCAAGGGGAAGAATAGGGCATAATGGAGCTGATGAAGTCTTACGGTTACCATGCGTTTGACAAATATCACATGTCTTACAATAATTATAACAATCTTTAAAAAGAGTGGGCCAAAGATAACCTCGCATCCAAGATCCTTCTTTCTGTAAGTTGTCCAAGAAGTGCCCTCCACATGTACCATTGTGGAATTCTTCTAGCAGCCCTTCCTTGATCACGTCCAACTCGCCTCTCAGACTGTCCATCAGGTCCTATTCGAAATAATACTCCATGCAGAATAGAATATGGACGACTGGCTTGAGTAATCTTTCTCTTAGTCTTTGCATTGGCACCATCAGGAAACTTGAATTCATTCAGATAATTCCAAATATCTATGTATTCACTAGGGATTGTGTCAAGGGATAACAATGCTGCATCGGGAAATCATCATCATCACAAGATGATCCTAAACCATCATAGGCTCGAGAGAGTGCATCTGCATTGACATGCTTCTTTCCTGGCCTATCTATAATATCAAATTCAAATTCTTGTAGCAAAATTATCCATCTTGCTATCCTCCCTGATGGGTTAGGCTTATTTACAATATATTTTAGAGCCTGATGATCTGTTACAACTAGAAATTTTGCCCTAGCAAGTAATTTCTAAACTTCTTTACAAAAAAATGATAGCCAGAGCCTCTTTTTTTTCAGCCATGATAATTTACCTCAAGACTCGCTCATTTGTCTCGCTTCCCAAAGTAAATTGATGTTCATTCCCATTTTCATCCTTTTGGCTCAAAGTACTTCCTAGTGCTGCATCCGAGGCATCAAAGCAGTACACAATGAATGGCTTGCTCCAACTGATTCTTCAAAACAGTGAAGACACTAGGGCTTCCTTCAATTGTCCAAAAGCTTCATGCGCCTTATTTCCCGGTTCATAAGTAACATCCTTCTTCAAGAATCAAGTTAGTGGTCAGTAATCTTTGAGAAATTCTTGATGAACCTTCTATAAGAACCCACATGGCCTAAAAATGATCTCAACTTACTTCTATTAAGAGGAAATGGTAAATCTTTGATTTTTGAAACTTTATCGTGATCGCACTCAATACCATCTCTGGATACAACATGCCCTAACAAAACACCTTTAGAACATCCAAAGACACACTTTGTAGGGTTTAGTGAGGCTTGTGCTTCATCTAACCTTTGAAATGTTGTCTCCATTTGGTGCAGGTGGTCCAACTTGCTCCCATAGATGCAAAAATCATCCAGAAATACTCTGATGAAGGTCCCAATGTAGGGTTCAACACCCTATTCATCAAACGCTGGAATGTTGCTGGAGCATTACACAACCCAAAAGGCATAACTCTATAAGCAAACGTTCCCCAAGGAGTGGTGAACGTGGTCTTCAAATGATCTTTCTCGCTATACGAACTTGGTCAGAGCCGCTATATCCATCAAAGAAACTATAGCACTCCCGCCAGCCTACTTCGCCCAAGATCTGATCTAAAAATGGAAGAGGGTAATGATCCTTCTTTGTTGCCTTATTGAGCTTCCTGTAATCAACACAAATGCGTAGCTTCCCATTCTTTTTTATTGAGATCACAATGGGAGAAACCCATTCTGAATTCTCCACAAAGAAATATGAATCCCGTATCAAGCAACTTATCTATTTCTTCTTTTTACAGCCTTTGGAAAAATTAGGATTCATTCTATATGGCATTTGCTTTATGGGCTTAAGACCATCTACCATCTCAATACAATGTTCTACCCAACTTACTTGACGGAGTTCCTTGTAATCAAAAGTGAATAGGTGTATGTACCTTCAAAGAGCCGGAGGTAGGATTCCTTCTCACTCTCCATCACAAAGATCACCAATCTTTATTTGTTGAGACGATCATCAACTTCTTCTTCGTATAATTTTATGGGGTCATGAGTTGGTGTGACTGAAGGATATCCATGACTCAAACATCCACCTCACTTTCTTCATCTTCGTGTCCACTTCACCGGTACTAGAGTAATCGAGGATGTCCAATCATTAGCTTTCATCACTTGAATCCACAAAGTTCGCTTTTATGATGTCGAGGGATCACATTTATCTTCACCTCTCTCTACCACGTCCAAGTGTCATGAAACCTTCATTCCAAAGAGTTTCGCATGAACTCTCCTTAGCCATGGTCTTCCCAAAGAGATTGGGTACGCAACAAGACCATTTTTCATCACCCGAAAGTCTACCACACATACCACACCCATAACAAATATTTCCACATTTGAAACTACACCTTCTCGTTTAGTTTTTCCTTTATTTAATGACCTTAACATAAGTGTCAAGGGCGATCAATTTTTAAACCCAACATATTCATTACAGACTCGGTCATTACATTAATCTACAACACCTCCATCAACTAAGACATCATGAATCAAATACCATTACATAATACCTCACCAGGAGCATAGGGATCCGCCTCTACCTCCAAAACAGGGACCTCAACCTCCTTCCTTCTTCGAGCATTGAGTCCACCTCGCAACTCCCGCCTCTTCTCGAAGACATAGCCAAGAGTTGACCATATGTAATTTTGCAGCCTTTTGACAGATCTTCCAAGATGGAGTATGGTCTCGCCCCGTGAAATCGAAAATCCCGCACACCCAACTTTCTTCTCCTATGTTTCTTACTAGTTTCTCCTTTCATCTTCTTAGGATCATTTCCATCTTGATTATCTTTTTCTTTCTTTCTTTTTGTTACAAACACATCTACTTCATTATTTCTGCTCTTATCTACTACATCAAAAGAATTCACAGTGCTTTTCCTTTATCATTATCTCCTTTACCGATGTAGAAGCTCTATCTCGACAATTATACTTATAATGACCCTTTTATAACAACCATAACATACAACTTCAGAAATATTTCTTTTTGACCTCTATCTCCTCCCCGAGAACTAAATTCTTTCCTCAAGAAGATTAATAGTTAATCGACCCATCTTTTTGAGCAGATCTTCATACTCGTAGATGTACTAGGAGAAATATTTGTGCTCACCGGAGAGTAGGTCAGGATTCTGACCAAAGGTGCCGGTGTAGGCTCTACTTTAGCAACAATTTCTTTGGGCTCCTCTTCCATGCTTTCTTCTTCTTGCCTTCTTACAATCTCCTTTGCTTGTTCAATGGTAGCTGGGCGGTCATACTTCACTCGTTGTCTGATCTCTGGCTTCATCCCAAGAATGAAGTGCTTACAGAGGAGATTATCCACGCCATTCATCAACCCATCCGCTAGTCCTTCCTTCCAGATCTGGGCATCGAGCTTCCTCCTTAGCTCTAGAACACGAGCATGATAATCCCTTATCTTCTCCTTCTCTCCTTGGGATAGCTTTGTGATCTCGATCATGAGATCTGCATATTTCTGTTGTTCACCAAATTCTTCAAGAAAACTTTCATTTAATAAATCCCATGAATTGTTCACATTATCACCTAGTGTTTCAAACCACCTAAGTGTCAACCATCCAAAAAGGTAGGAAAAATTCAGTCCATTGTTCCTCTCTTATAAGGCCATTACAAATACAAGATCACTTAAACTCTCAATGAAAGAAGAAGCATCTTCATTAGATTGAGCTGAAAAAAACAAGAATCTTTCCCATTTTCAAAAGTAACCACCGTGAAATACCAACTCACAAGTACAATCAACAAGACTTATGTGTACAAATAATTGGAATCACTATACTAGAAAGTGACTTTACACCTTTCTACAAGAAAAATAGAAATGACCACGGTAAACTATGGTAAAACTTGACTTATCATGCGGTAAAAACTGACTTTACATGGTAAACACTATTCACTAGAAAAGTGAAGTTACATGCAAATACTATTCACAAAGTAAAAAGTGACTTTACCGTGGTAAATACTATTCCAGCAAAAATGACTTTACCATGGTAACTACTATTCATGGCAAAAAAATGACTTTACCATGGTAACTACTATTCATGGCAAAAATGACTTTACCATGGTAACTATACGCAAAAAAAACAAGGTTACCCTCTAATTGATTTTTGACTAAGTGGGAATATCTCTCTCCGTAAAATCCACCAACGAGGAATGGTCCCGCAACGGAACCAAAATGTCATCACCAATCCGACACTATGATAATTCTTCACCGAACTCCTCGCATATGCTATGATTATTTACTAATGCACAAACTTTAGTTTGGTGGATGTAATATGGAAACAAAACAACAACATAACACAAGAATACCATCGACTATGATAAGACAGAATGATGACAAATCTGAAATATCAAAATAAATTATAATATTAACATGAAACTGTTACAATCTCACCCATGAGGTACTTCAAGTGTTATTGACTTCACTTTCCTTTCACCAAGACTATGGGAGAAACTTTACAATTACACCTCTTAATGGCTTCTTCAACACACCTTTAAACTGATGGCTTCCTTCGCACACTTCCTACAATATTTCTCACTACTTCCTTCTATGCTAAATGAGGGGGGTGGCCTCTCTATTTATAGAACTTCCAGGCTTATCCATCTTATCTCTAAGATAAGATAAGAAATCCACTCGACGAATCATATTCCATACCCTAACTCTTATCTCGTACATGTAAGCTTATCCTTTAAGATAAGATAAACCTTATCATTTTACATGGGTTCTACATTTTTAGACTTTTTACAAACAAAATACACAAAATATTTATGACCTCACTCCTGGTCCTTATTACCAATATAATATTTCTAATTCCTAATCATGTAGACCCTACTTCTCTAATTACCCAAACTTTGACATTTTAACATTACCGACCACTTACGACAAATATTTGCTTTTTACAATATTCCTATTGTACTTTGATCAAGTTACCGTACTCCACATTATTGGCGGCACCATACATCGACGGCGCCGTTATCTTCTATCGACGCTACTAGTAATTATACTTAACAACATCCTATTCCTAATACATACATTAATGAAATAGAAATTATGGAGGAAAATTTTAGTGTCGACAAGATTTCAACACTTGTGGCACCGTTGTCAAGGACATTGTGATACAATTCATACTCAGACCCTAGTAAAAATTTCTTGTATGCTCTAAAGTGCTAGAAATCCATTTTAAAAATCATCTTGTGTTCAGGTTTGTAAGAGGTTTCAAAGTCACAAGTGTTGTTATGCAACTTCTCCAATTTCCACAAGTTTTGCAATGGTATTTATTGATAAGTTTTGGTAAAGAAAGGTCATATTTTTTCATTTCTAGTTTCTAGTGCTGACAGACACTTGACATAATATTTTTAGTGCATTTGCACAACTAAGGTGAAAATACTTAGTGGCGAATTCCTAGGTGATTTGATTTTGATAAGGACTAGTGTCTTAAACCTATATCAAGTAAGATTTATTACTAATATTTGCAAAGCTAGAAGGAAGAAGATATTTCCTTGCTAGGGATCTTGCTAGGACATTGTTTTCTTGAGTTAGGAAAGGCAAAGTTAGAAGGAAGAAAATCCTGGAGAGTTGTGGGAGAACAGCAGACAAGAAAAGAGATCACCATTGAAGAAAGTGAGCAGCCCATCATCAAGATTACAACTCAAGTTCATCTAAATCAGAAACCTCTTTATGGAGTTGAAATCTCCAGCTTGAGAGGGACCTTCATTTGATTTTGAAAGGTTTTCTTTACACTTTGCACCTACGTTTTACGAGATTGATAGGGATTTCCAAGAAGCAAGGCCTTTGGGGGGTATCCATTTTGAAAATTATACTCCTGTGTTCCAAGAACGTTCTACCCCTCATCAATTTATCATCCCTCCAAGATCACCTACTCAAATCAATATGGCTCAACCCAAACCCCCTTTTGTTGTAAACACTTTTGGACCAATAAATTTTGTGGAAATTGTTGGTTATGCAAATGCAAAGGCCTCAAGATGTAAGGAGCAAAATGCCAAAGTTCCGTAGAAATAATGCCATTACTCGGAGATCAAAGATATGAAGATTTTTATCAATATGATGGAAGATTTTGAGATTGAACATGAGGATGTGTATATCAAGATGTTTATTCACACTTTGGAAGAAGATGCCAGGGACTGGTACAAAGCATTTCCAGATAAATCTATTGACTCTTAGTCTGAGATGAATAATGCATTCAGATTATAATATGGTGATAGGACTGACCCTAGGTTTCTTCTATTAGAATTTGAAAACATCAAGAAGAATCCCAATGAGTCAGTACATGACTTCAATACAAGGTTCAATAAGACCTTGAGGAGATTTCCTATTAGGATAAGGCCATGTGATGAGTTATGTTTGATCAAATATATTGATGCATTTGATAAAAATGATGCTTACTAATTAAGGGACAAGAACCCTACCAACTTAAGGAAAGCATTCACCATGGCCCTACAAATAGAGAATAATATCAAGGCAATAGGAAAAACTCCAAAGAGGGATGGTGTGAAGCTGATTAACACAGAAAAACCCCAGACAAGCAAGGCTTCGATTTGGAAGAAGTGGTCAAAACTTTGGTAGGTGTTGTCAAGGAACTCTCTTATAAGCTAGCCGTGCAGCCGAGAAAGGAGTTGGGAAGAGTTCACGAGGACAACACAAGTAATAGGACAACACATTTTCAAAAATCAACAAATATTTGATGACAGAGGCAAGGGAGTTGTTGGATTTAGGAATAGGCAGCCTCAAGGTAGAGAAAGTAGAATGGTACCTGATCCTTTGGCTGCCAGAGTTGTTGTGGTGGAAGAGACAAAAGTCATTGATTGGTGTGACAGATGTTTCATGCCCCATGCTCCATGTGAAGAAGATCAACAAGAAGAAGAGGAAGATGATGATAATGATGATGATGTTTGCATGATGGGATGCTCCACTAGCTCACAACAAAGGGCAACCTCAACTAAGGTGATAAGTGCCAGAACTACTGCCACTTTTTGGGACTGCATTCATAGAGTACATATTCTCCCTCCCTCTCATACTTTAGAAGTAGATAATGTACAAGATTTTGAATTTCCCAATAATGAATTTGAATATTTAAGGGCTTTAATGATAAAAAAGTATGATGGAGGAATCCCATTTGAGGAGGACATGAAATTATTAATGAATGTTTTTGTGGCTCAAGAGAAGGAATATAACACAAGAAGTAAGGTTGTCAAAGGGGCAGGGCCTCAGGCCAAGCCAAAATATCCCTTACTTTCTAACATTCCTAAAGAGGCTCCTAGGAAAGATCCATCTGCCAAAATCCCTACATTTCCAAGCAAAAATCATACCCCTCCTTATGCTCAAACTATCAAGAATCTTGTGCCACCCAATGAATGTATCTACACTCCTTCCAATATGCGTTTCCCAAGAATGTCCTATATGACATTGACCAAGTTTTAAGTCAAATAAAAGTATTTGTCCCAATTTTTAGTTGCTTAGGATTCCCGAGCACAAAAAGAGAGCATTTGAATACTTAATATCAATGAAGAGAGGACTCGCCTTGGGGAGAAATGTGAAAATTGTGGCGAATCCTCTAGCCATCAAGAGTATGAGACACCATGAGCATCAAAAGAGCTAGCTGAAGCACCCGAGGTTTATTTGGGGACATATTTGTAGACTCTCACCTGAATGTGGATCCATTCTTCACTAATTTCATCATTAAGGATAGGCTTCTCCATAATCGCATGTTTGTCTCGAGAGGCATCATGCAATGTCATGCCTTTGGAGGTCATGAATGAGCTGAATATTAAGGTAACAACAACATATGGGAAGTTCACTACCATGGACTCTAGAGAGGTGACAGTAGTGGGATGTGTGAAGGGTTTTTTGGTGCAGCTTGTAGCCTACCTAGGTAAAAATTTAAAACTTGATGTTGTCATAGTTGATTTCCCAACCAAGTGGGGTGTGTTGCTATCAAGAAAGTGGGCTGAAAGTGTTGGTGGTAGTGTCCAAATGGACATGTCTTATGCTACCATCCCAGTTAAGGGCATCCTTGTCAAATTATATGGGGAGAAGAAAATGTTGCACCTTATTGAGGATCCCAACAATGTGTCCTATGAAGTATTATATACAAATGTTGATGTTGATAACTTTGTGGGATTTGCTGATGGAAAAGAGCACAAGATTGAGGATTCTAAGTGTCTTGAGCAGAAATCTCTCCTTGGACTTTATTGTTTGATGGAGCTTACTCCAAATTTGGAAATGGTGTCGGTGTTGTCCTAATTTCTCCAAGCCAGGAAAGGTTTGTTTTTTACTTTAAGCTTAACTTTGAGTGTACGAAAATATTTCGTATGAGACATTGTTGTTAGGTTTAAGAATTACTTGGAAGTATGGTGTCGTGATATCATCATCATCAAAGGAGACTCGAGAGCTAGTTGTCAAGCAAGTCGAAAACCGTATGCCATAGAGAATCAATGACTGAATAGTACAAGCATGCAGTTTGGGACTTCATTGAGATGTTTGACTCCTTCAACATTGTACATCATGACAGGAGGTTCAATGACTTGGCAGACAAGCTTGTAGTGTTGGGGTCTCGGTTTGACAATTTTGCAACATCCCCTTATTGTGAATATGAGGTGGAGGTAGTGACAAGACCCTCTGTCCTTGACAATATAAAACATTGGTAGGTTTTTGATGATGAGGCTCAGGTCAGAAGGTTCCTACAAAATGATGGAGAGTTTTCTGATCAAAACATTGATTGGGAGCCAATGGTCTATATAATAGAGGGGAAGGAAACCTTATTTGGCAAAGGCATCATCCAACTAAAGACCAACACCATTCCTAGAGGGCTGGTTGCTCTTGAATCAAATTTTGATAATGCTAACTGCATTATTAATAAGCATATGGAATCCTCGAGGGATGTTGAGGAGAATGACCTTGGCATGAAGGAGAAACAAAGGAAGATTTGGTTGGGCAGTAGTCTCAGCAAAGATTAAAAATAGTCATACATCCAGTTGTTAAAGAAATACCAAGATTGCATGGCTTGGACCTATTCTGAGCTCAAAGCATATAGAGAAGGCATGTTCCATCATGAGATTCCCTTGAGGCTAGTGTAAAACCCTTTAGGAAAAAGCAAAGGCCAATTAATCCTCTCGTTATCTCTCAAAATGAAAAGAGGAGCTAAAGAAGCTAAGGGATGGATGAATTATCTATCACACAAGGAATTCTTCTTGGGTTTCCAACCTAGTGCCGTAAGAAAGAAGAATGGTTACATCAGGTTGTGTGTGGACTTCATGAACCTAAACAAGACATAAATGAAGGACAACTATCCTTTACCTAATATGGAGCACATGTTGCAGTTGGTGACTAGTTCTTAGTTGCTTTCTACTTTAGATGGCTTCTCTAGTTATAATCAAGTCATGGTGAAAGAATCAGAAATGATCAATACAACCTTCACTACTCCATGGGGAACATATGTATATTTTAGGATGCCCTTTGGTCCGATGAATGTTGGAGCCACTTTCCGAGAGAGCAATGGATGTTTCTTTTTCTTGTTACATCAATGACTTTATTGTTGTTCACCAAGATGATGTAATAGTATTTTCAATAAGGAGAAGTGACCATTTTCTACACTTAGAGAAAATGCTAATCAGATGTAGGGAATATGACAATTCACTCAATCCAAAGAAATGCCATTTTGGAGCGCAAGGAAAATTTCTCACTCACATTGTGTCACAGAAGGAGTGATGATTGATCCGTAAAGAGTGGAGGCCATCAAAGAAAGTCCCAATTCCAAGAACCAAAAAGGAATGTTGTCCTTCTTTGGGTAGATAAACTTCATTAGAAGGTTTATATCAAACTTCGTTGAGTTGACTATCCTAATCACTTCCATGTTAAATAAGGATGAGATCATCAAATGGGAAGAAGCTGCCATCCAAAATTTCAATGGAATTAAAGAGGCATTGAAGCATGCCCCTGTTTTAAGCAACCCCGATTACAAGAAACCTTTCCGATATTTTTTTTTCTTCGAAAACACTATTTCTTCTATCCTGCTACGAAGGATGATGAAGGGGCCAAGAGGCCCGCTTTCCTTCTTTAGTAAGCCTTCACAAGGAGGAAAATTGAAATACACCATCATGGAAAAGCAATCATTTTCCTTGGTCAAAGAAGCAAACATTTTCAGTGCCTTATATTTTAAGTTCAAAATTTGTTGCTTATGTTCCCCATACCATGGTAAAAGACATCCTATCAAGATGGAAGTCTTAAGTAAAAGATGTGGATGGGTGAAAAAATTGCAAGAGTATGATATGGACATCCAAACCACAAATTTTGTGAGAGGTTTGGGGTTAGCTAAGCTCATGGCTGAGAGCAACTTGCGAACATTGAAGTAAATGAGATTGAGGAAGAAAGGGCAGCTTTTATTGAAAGATTGATGACTTTTGAGTGGTATAAGGATGTGATGTTCTATCTCAGACACTTAAACTACCCTGAGTATTTGAATAAGAACAAGAAAAGATCTCTTAAGTTAGCTTCCTAGAAATATGTCATTAATGATTTTGGGTTGGCATGGAAGAACCCAAAGGGAGTCATCTTAAGATGCATCACTCAAGATGAAGCCCCAAAATAATTGTTGATATCCATGGAGGACTTTGTGGGGGAAATTTTTCTACTAGAGTCACAATACATAAGATCCTAAGGGCTGGTTATTAGTGGCCAACTCTTTTCAAGGATGCAACCATGTTGGTCGAAGATGTGAGAGTTGCCAAGCATTTCTCTGAAGGTCAAGGCTTCGGCTCCCTACCTTTGCAGTATGTATAAATGGAAGCCCCATTTAAGAAATGGGGAATGGACTTCATTGGTGAGATTTGGACCCTTCAAGTGTTGGCAATAAGTGGATTCTTGTAGCCATTGATTACTTTACGAAGTGGATGGAAGCAATACCCACCAAGAAGGCTACACACCAAGTTGTCATGGATTTTGTGTTAAACAATATTATTTACGGGTTTGGAGTACTAGTCAAAATCATAGTTGATAATGCCGTGAGTTTCGGGGATAAACCTATGGTGGAAATGTGTAAAGGATATGGGATCAATTTGACATATGCCTCTAATTATAATCCCCAAGGAAATGGAAAAGCTGAGTCCAACAATAAGAATTTGCTAAAGATTATCAGAAGAACCTTGGAGTTAAACAAGAGAAAATGGGGTGAAAAACTCAAGTTTGTTTTCTAGGGATGATATCATCATTGTCAAAAGAGCCACTGGAAAGAGTCCATTTGAGTTGGTATATGGGACTCAGGACCTACTACCCCTACATATGCAATTATCTTCATATCAGTTCATTCAAAAACTAGAAGATCAAGAAGTGAGTCCTCATGATGCCCACATCAACCAGATTGTTGAGCTTGATGAAGAGAGGAGGGAATCTCACCAGAAGCATATAAAGGTCAAGAAAAGTTAAAGACACTGCTTGACAACAAGGTCACTCCTAGAGCCTTCAATATTGGAGATCTTGTCCTATTACGGATATCGGGCATGAGGATAAGGGAAAGCATGGTAAGTTTGACTCATTGTGGATGGGCCCTTACTCCATTGACATTAGAATTGGTGAACACACCTTCTTGAAAGATATAGATGGTGAATTTCTTGAATTTCTTGTTAATGATAGACATCTGATGCATTTCTTGGATTGATTCCTCTGAATCAAGGTAAACACCTCTTGTACAGTGTATAGTTTGTTGTTTGTGTCCTGTTTTTTGTGTTTTTTGCTCGTCCTGGTCCGTGGTGACCTATTTTTGTTGGCTTCTTTGTTTATTTTTGGAGATGGATTCATTTCTCTTATTTGTGAGTAGACTCGTCACCTAATGGATATTTTGGCACTTGGTCTACTATTGTTCTTGTGGCACTTGCAGGGAGTGCCCATCCCCGAGTCGAGCCAAATGTTGGTGCTCAAAATGGTCTCGCCCCATCTGTGCCTTTGAAAAATTATTCATTCATGACCTCTATCATTTTCTCCTTCCTCAGTATGGTGCTTGGTCAGTCTTATTGCCATTTTTAGTCTAGCTCCTAGGTCGAGGATCATGTGTGGGTCTGTATTTGTCTCATGGTTCCTTTGTTCCTCTGAAAAATCTCTATATTTTGGGTCTCCCATGCTTTGTCCCTTCAAAACTCACATTTTCCCATTTTCTCCATTCTCCATAGTCAGAATTTGTTGTTCTTGCCATTTTTTCCCTAGGTACTCAAGGAGAAATGAGTTGATGTGTCCCTAAGGATCATGTTTGAGCCTTACAACAATCTAAATTCTCTGTCCTTGAAGAAAACCTCATTTTCTGGCTTGAATGGACGTTTCTTTGTGTTTTACGGTTTGACGAATTTCTCCCGATCAAATTTACATCATTCAGTCGATAGGGAAATGTGACACCTCTTGGTTGGATGCGGATCAACTTAATACTTCAGAAATTCCATGAAAAGCCTCAACTCTAAAATGTGTCCACATGGAGGAACGACACTCGTTTGAGAATCAAATTTTTGGTTTGGCTTTGAAGTAGCACCGGAAGGATGCATGGAGGCTTCCACTGGGTTTCCCATACTTTGACAAATTTCAAAAATTTTCTAGAAATTCTAGGAAATGTTGTGGAACGATGCTCATTTGAAGATCTACTATTGGGATTTTCCTCGAGTAAAGACCGAGAGGACACGTGGAGGCTTTTACTAATTTTCCATACTTAGAAATTTTTTTATGTAGATGGAAACAATTTGGTGGAACACGGACATGTGGCGAGCTTGCGCTCACTCGGGGTCTTCAATTAGGGTGCCATCTAAGAGAAGTTCCATGCGGACACGTGGGCAATCCGCTCACTTTGCATTTTACGTAGAATTTTCAATGGCCAAAAGGAGACCACCTCGTAGCTTGACAAGTGGTGCTTTCGCTAGCTTTAAGCCTCCAAATTTTTTTTGCAAGAGTAGAACACGTGGCTAGCCCGCACTCATTCAAGGTATCAAATTTTGGGACCACCTCAATGTGCGCCATGGTGACACGTGGCAATTTGAAATGTCATAGGGGCGGGGATGTGGACCATCGGAGGTAATTCAAACTTTTTGACTCTTTGCTTCATGAAGGTTATGTTGATGGCGAATCAAAGCACCCCCGAATGTTCAGTAACTCGATGGGTTGATACTCTCAATGCAATTACATAACATGGAGCTTTTCCCAAGTGTGTGACCTTGCGAATCAGGGAAAGCTATCTGGATGAAGGCCGGTCCCTATTCCTCTGTTCGATGCACACATAAAAATGTAGAGGGTTTAGTCAAAACCTAATCTAACTTTCCAAAGAGACAGGGGTAAGAAGATGCATAAAATAAACCTAAAGTAACAAAGGTGATGAACCAGAATGAAGAAACATCTATCTTGCTAATAAACACAAACCATTAAAATGTAATGCAAGATCATGTAGAATAACCATTTGTAGTGAAATATCGGGAGGATGCAAATGAATATAGAGAGGGTTGAGAATCATCCATGACATGCATTATTTGCTCCAAATATTGATACAATACACTATAAAATGCCAAGAGGAAAAGTTACATTACGCTTTAGATGGGGAGGTTTGAACTTCACAAATTCACCTACCAAAGAGAAGAAGGGAGGGGAAAAACAAGAATTTCCAACCTTTAGAAAGAAGCCCCTCCTTATAATTTATAGGAAGAATGAGAGAGAAAAGAGAGAGGAATTCCAAATCTACCCCAACCACCTCTAGGTTGCATTTAATTCATCTCATTATGGCGGTAGGTGAGAACCTTAGCAAACCCAAAAATGGTGAATCTTATTTTATAGTTTTTGAAGAACTTTTATCACCCAATTAAAGATATCTCGTCAGTAGTTGGATAGAGGACCTCGTAATCTTTCTTTGAGAAAATTCCAACCTTGCATAAATCCGAGATCCCCGTGAAAAGTTATGGCCATTTGAATATCTATGTCGTGGTTTGCTTTCGTCGGGTGTCAATGCTCAAAATGTTGCACCTCCTGAAGATGTTCCTCATGAAGATGTACCTCGGTGCATCCATCCTCATTTCAAAATACTCTTAAGTGTGCCATAGGTGCTAAAAATGTGATGTCGAACACTTTGTGCTTGCGCCCAACCTCGCGCCTGGGAAATTTTCGCATGTTGACACTTTGTGTTGTGTGCTCCCATCCTGCACCTTGGGCACGAATTTTCCATGTCAACACTTTGTGCTTTGCACCTCCAACCTGCGCCTTGGGCGTGAATTTTTCCATGTCAACAATTTGTGCTTTACACCTCCAACCTGCGCCTTGGGTGTGAATTTTTCCATGTTGACACTTTTGCTTTGCACCTCCAACCTGTACCTTGGGCGCAAATTTTTCCATGTCGACACTTTGTTTTAGTGTGCTAGAGGCACTTGGTGATGCAATAAATGTCAGGTTTTCGACCATACAATGCACTTTCAAAACCCAAAATGAAGGATTTCGATTTCTTTGATTCCATATTCTTTTGCTCTTGACTATATTTACCGGAGAGGAGATATATACAACAGTTTAAAATAGAAAAAATGGCATGCAAGCTCGATGGGAAATAGTCAATGTTTTTCCCGAAAACGGTAGAGGTGCGGACCCATGGAGGAAAATTGGAAAATTTTCCTTTTGAGAAAAAGGAGTTAAAAGTAAAAGGGGAAGTGTAATTCCATTGGGACCCACATTGGAAGCCCATCCATTTTGAGAAGCCGTCTAGAGAATCCTATATATCTCTCTTTGTGTCAAATTTGATCATGTTAAGGTGGTTGCAAGTGTACAACCATTGAAAAGCTTTGAGATTGTTCTGGAAACTTTCCCTTGCTGATAAATTTGATCAAACTTTGAGTTATTCGGTGTCAATCTTGAGTAAAGTGTATTTATTTCATTTTTGAATGCATACGGGTAGTTTTTCTTGTTTCTATTACAATATTATACCAAAATATAGTCCAATCACATAGGTCTTAGTCCTTGTGATAGTTTAGTGGCATCTGCAATTTCATTTCTCAGAAGAGCCTTCATCTGGGAATGGGATAAACGGTTTAAAATCACTTTTCTTTCATTTTGTTGATAGAGATTATTTGTAAGCCTCTAGGTTTACCTCAGGCATGACTTGGTTTAAATCTTGGTGCTTTATTGGGTCCTCTAACTCAAGCCTTTGTGGCGTAATACCATAGGTTGTTTGAAAGATTGCTGATCTGGGCCTCCATTGAAGCACATATTCTAGTTCGAGAAACAATTTAAATTTTTGTGGAATTTTGTTGATTGAATCTTTCCATTTTGCATAAGTTCTCAAGAATCTAGTGAGTCAAGTCCATCCTATCTCCCCTCCCACCAAAATTCATTTAACAACCAATCCTACCCATACTACCCTTGTTTTTTCTCTTTATACCCACACTAGACCAAAATCCTTTTACTAAAGTATACAGAACATATCAGGGTCTGCAAATGTCTTTAGTAACCTTTGCCTTGTTGTGAGAATATCTCCATAATTTGGAAGTGATAACTTGTGAGAGTCAGATTTTGTGTGTTGATCATATTTTCCCCAGGGCCATCTCTATAAAATTTATTCAAAATAAAGGTACCTATATCTCCTTTCAAATAACATAGGTTACACAATAGGTTCTCTTACCTTGGTTGAAAGGCACAACCTAAAATAGTTAGGATAAGATCACATCCTTTTGAGGTGTTATCCATCTCTCCACAAATCCAAGTAACAAAGGGATAGCTAGATTTCTCCTAGCTACAAAATGACATACATTTATGATCTATCTGCCTCTAAGCTCCCTGTTAAATATGTGTTTGTTGCTTGGTTTGAAAAGGAGAACAAATTTGGGTACCAACATAGCCATCCCTTTAAAATTTATAGGACCAAAAGTATCTACAAAAATGGAGGTCTGGATGGGGGTTGGGCCATGTTGTTTTGGGCCATGTTGTTAGAGGAGAAAATAATTGATAATGGGTAGGGGTGTTTGAAACACAAGAGTATAACCTTCAAAATGGATATCTCCTAAAGGCCTTGTTTCTTGGAAAACCCTATCAAATTTTGAAAAGACAGGGAAGAATGAGAAGCAAAATTTTCAAATTCAAATGAAGGACCCTTTCCAATTGGAGAATTCAATTCCACAAAGAGGCTACCTAATTTAGAAGCACTTGAATGGTAGTCTTTAATGATAGGCCAATCACTTTCATCAATGGAGATCCCTTTTCTTGACTTCTGATCTCCAACAACTCTCCAGGCTTTTCTTCCTTCTGACTTTGTTTTTCCTAGCTCTGAAATAATGTCCTAGCAGGATCCCTAGAAAAGAAAGATCTTCTTCCTTCTAGATTTGTAAAGATTAGTAACAAATCTCACTTGACAGAGGTTAAGACACTGGTACTTATCAAGAATCAATCAATAGGGAGTCGTCACTTAGGATTTCCACCTTAGTTGTGAAAATACACTAAAATATGATATGTCAAATGTCTATCAATACTAGAAACTGGAAATGGAAAGATTTGACTTTTCTTTACCCAAATTTATCAATGAAAGCTAGTGCACTAGGTGTA
Source organism: Taxus wallichiana var. yunnanensis (assembly GCA_018340775.1). Taxonomy (NCBI): domain Eukaryota; kingdom Viridiplantae; phylum Streptophyta; class Pinopsida; order Cupressales; family Taxaceae; genus Taxus; species Taxus wallichiana. The sequence goes on along the minus strand of CM031239.1, from coordinate 924,837,407 downwards.
GAAACTGAAATAATTACACACAACACTTGCAACTTTGAATACTTCTTACAAGCCCGAACATAAGATGATGTTTGAAAAAATGTATTAGCACATAGAGCATACAAGATGATGTTGGAAAAAATGTTTACCAGGGTCTTAATATGAACTATAACCACTATGTCCTCATCAATGACACCAATCGGTGTTGGTACCCAAATTGATTCTCCCTCAGAAGGCTGAGTAGCATCACGATTTTGATAGGAAGCTTAAAGGAAAGAAAGCATGTTGTGTGTCATTTTGTAGCTGGGGAAGGAATGCAGCTTGCTCTTTGTCACTCAAATGTGGAGAAATGGGTAGCACCCTTAAGAGGATTTGATCTATCCTCACTGCTTTATGGTTGTGCCTTTCAACCAGGGTGAGAGGACCCTTTTGTAGCCTGTTATTTTGTGGAGGAGATGGAGATGTCCTTCGTTGCAGATTTATTGAGAAGACCTTGAAGAAAACATGATCAATACAACAAAATCTAACTCTCACGAGTTGTCACCCTAGATAATGGAGATATTTTCTAAGCAAGGTTCAGGATACTAAAGAAAATGAAAACTGATTGCTTCTGTATGTTTTAGTAACAAATATTATGCATTTGTACACACATAGATCAAATAGGGGTAGTATGGGTATGATTGGTTGTTTTTAAATGAATTTTTGGTGGGAGGTGAGGTAGAGATGAACTTGATTCACTAGATCCTTGAGAAATTTTACAAAAATGGAGAGCTTGAACAATATAATGCTTTAGGATAGCTAGGATGTTCCTTTAACTAGAATATGTGCTTCAATGGAGGCCCAGATCAGCACTTTTCACACAAAATTCAAGGATCCAAAATGAAGGCTCAAATTGGAAAACTTAACTAAACATTATCAACCTCTATTTTATCATGCCTAAGATACCCTCAAAGGCTGACAAACAATCTTATAGTCATACTAGGAGTCATAGTGATTTTAAATTTGGTTATTTCACTATCAAATGCTAAGAAACTATGACAAGGATAAGATCTTGTGTGATTCACAAAGATTTTAATGTAAGATTGCAATGGGAACAAGAAAACTACTTGCAGACATTCATAAATGAAGTAAACAAAAATTTTGCCCAAAAATAACGTAGATTAACTCAAGTTTAATTAAATTTATCAGAAGGACGGGCTCTATCAAGATTTTCTCTTAGAAAAATTTGTCCTAACCTTTAACACTCCAACCATTTACATGACAAATTCATGCAATTTATAATACTTCATTTATAACAAAGTTTTCCCCCAAAACTAGAAACATTCAAAGCACCATTGTGTGTTGAGACTCCCAGAATCAGATTTGTGAAAAAGTTGTCAGGTGTGTAGAGGGAAAATCTCTCCAAATATTTCCAATATTCAATTCTTCACCTAGTAAGTCATTCTTCATCTTGTGTACCAACTACTTCCTCCTCCAATCTGTCAAATCTGGTTCTTTACATGCCAAGGAAAGAAAAAATGGAAAATCAGATCGAAGCCAATGGTCAGATCACATCTTGATGGAAAAATACATCTTCAAATTTTTCCCACCTAACTAGGATACCAAATTAATGTTCCTCTTCATTTTACATGTAGGAGACTCCAAGAAATGATAAAAACTATAAAAATTTACATCCCCAGGAGCTTTGGAGTAGAAATGGCGGAAAATCAGATACAAATGCACAGCTTTCATTGATCTCTCTTTTGAATCTGGACCGTCCACATGGGAGATCCAAGTTAAGATAGGCCTGGGGGTTCCTTTTTACCTTTTACACCTTTTGGAAAAATGCAAAATTTCTCAATTTGCTCCACCCCTCCGCCTTTGAAAAATGGGCCTGACATGTGTCCCAATGTGGGTCCTAAAGGAACTGCGGCTAAATTCTTATGTTTCACCTCCTTTTTGAAATGGGGAAATTTTTCCAAGTTTCCCCACATGCTCCGCCCTACTTCTAGTTTCGATGTGGGTCTAGTGTAACCACACTTCCTTTACACTTTTAACTCCTTTTTCGACAAAAGGAAAATTTTCAAATTTTCCCCAAAATTCCGCACCTCCACCATTGACTAGAGAAAATTTTGACTATTCTCTGATCGGGCCCATGGGTCATTTTGATTATTTTAATCTTTTGAATAACAAGGGAAAAAAATCCAAGTTTCCCCTAATGGCCCGCCTCCCCACCTCTTGACTTTTCAAACCGCCATGCGTCTCAATGGTGCATCTTGAGATGGTCCCCAAAAGTAGAGACCCTAAATGAGCATGGGCTCACCACGTGTCTCGGGCCCTTTAGGAAGTTTCTGAAAAGTCTAAGGAAAGAAGACCTAGCGAAACCTCCACGTGTCTTTATGGACGCAACTTCAAGAACCTTATAAGGCTTCAATATGATTTGGCAGGGGCGTGCTTCCATTTTAGAATCTTTACTCCATTTTTCCAAAAGGGAAAAATATCCAACTTGCTTCCGAAGGCCCGCATCTCCACTTTTAACTTTTTCACGTGTCCTTTTTTGGGGTCAAAGTAAGACTTTTCCCTACCACTTAAATTTTGCTTTAATCAAAGCCTGGTAGGGCCACGGGGTGAGTTCAATTTTTTTCAAAGTATCCAAAAAGAAAAAGTTCAAAAAACAAACCCACCGCACCTCATCCAATTAGAAGAAGCCATGTAAGTACCAAAAGACTAATCAAAATTGAGTGGAGCTACAGGACCAAGATTACCTTTTTGCCAAAAATGCAAAAAGTGACAAGTTAAAACATTTTCCCACCATCCCCTAACCAACCAAAAGAAGCCACGTGACCGGCGAATGCTTGAGGAATAATTTGGGAGGTAAAGGATGCCCGCCAAACCATAAAAACATAGAAATTCACCATTCATGCCCAGAATTTGATTTTTCGCTAAGGATGAATTTTTTTGAAACAAAACCAAGTGAATCATGGTTCCAAGCATCTTTCAACCATGGATTTGGATTTTCAAAGGCATACAAATATAAATTGATCATTCTTGAGCTTCCATGGTCAAGGTAAAAAAGTAAAAAATAGAAGAGCCTACAGATTTGAAGAAATCAGGGCAAAACTAGGGCAAGCTCGGAGACTTCTTCAAAAAGGGCATGACAATGGATTATGAAAACAATTCAAGGCATTCAAATGGAGGTAAAAGATTCAAAACATCCTCCCCAAGAGATAAAATTATTCATAACACACAGATCAAAGGAAAATCGATAAAATGGTGCAAGATCAAAATGAGCACCAATAGGTTACTTTTGGCCTTCCATGGAAGAACAATATTTCAACTTTGTCAAGAATGTAACTTTGTCAAAAGTATGGAAGCTTGATACATGCACCAACACATGATTTGAAGCCCATCACAATAACTCCTGCCATTTTCAAAATGGAGACAAGATCTCATAGGGAAGCTAAAACCAACTTCATTGGATGACCACACTCATATTATCACCACCACCGAGTACTTCACCAAATGGGTAGAGTTATACCTCTCACTTATGTAATCGGTGCAGATCTCCAAGTTCATAATGAACCATCTCATTTGCCATTACAACATCCCCTCCACCATTGTAGAAGAAAATGATAAAGTGTTATGCCAACGCTTCCACATTTGACTCAAGTGGTCAACTCCCTATTACCCTCAAGGTAATGGACAAGTTGAAGCCACCAATAAAACCCTTGTTCATATCATGGAGAATATGGTTAGCAAAATTGGCCGTAATTGGCACCTATAGATCCATCCCGCCCTCTAGGCCTATCGAACCTCCATCCACACACCCGTGGGTTCTACTCTTTATTCATTATTATTTTACACTCGAGGAAATTATACCCTTGGAAATTGAGCTTCCTTCCCTGAGAATATCTCTCCGGACTATCTAGGCAAAGATGAAGATTACAGGTAGCTCGGCTAGTAGAGTTAGAGCTACTGGATGAGAAACATATGAGAGAACTAAATAATTTGAAGGTTTATCAAAAATAAGTGTCACAAGGATATAACAAATGGATCATACCTCATCAATTTGAGGTAGGAGATCTTGTTTTAAAAGAAAACTAGTTTAACACGGTCAAGGATCGAGAAAAGAAAGGCAAGTTTGAGCCCAAATGGTTAGGACCATATATTCTAGTCACTAAGTGTGGTTCAGGAGTATATAAAATGGATCACTCAATCATCGGAATTGAAGGAACTAATGAACGTAATGCATCTCAAGAAGTTCTATGCTTGAGTATGAGGTTCCTCAAAATGAATAAAAAAACAATCAAAAATCCAAAAAATCAAGAAAATAGTAAAAAGAAAGCATGTCTTTCAACAAAGTGAAAACCATGTAATTGTGGCACACTTTGGGAAATTTGTTTGGTTAAAACTAACTTTGGGTGCTTAAGGAGGATTCATTGTTCACAATCAACTCTCACATGAGGACGTAACAACCGCTTCTATGTAAGCCTAGTTTTCATAAAGTCTAGGGTCTTTTTGAGCTTATCTTTTAAGGATTTTAATCTGGTTGATCTACTCCTATATATCTATGTGAAGGAATTTCATTTGTAAATTCCCATCTAAACACTAGGGGAAGCTTCACATCTTCATCATCTTGCACATATGTGTGGCATTTTTCCCTTGTACATCCCCTCTATCACTGGAGGCATCCACACTCCTTTTGTTGTACATATCTTTGGAAAACCTTTAAGAAAATTAAAAACATTCAAAAATTGTTAGGAAAACCCTAATCATCCTAAAAACTCTTTTAGGGACAAAACCACAAAAACAATGTGAAAATTAGCCTTGAAAATTACCTTTGAGATAACACCAAAAATAGTAAAAAACCATTCCAAAACTGTCCTGCAGTAAACAAAGTAAGGATTTTCTTATTTTTAATTGTTGGTTTGTATATAGTTTTGATTTCATTATCTTTCCATGTTGTATTTTGTGAAATTTGGATTAATTTTCTTAGTTTAAAGTATTACTTTAATCTATCATACATAGGCATTTGATTCATTTTATCTAGCATATTTATATATAATTGTGTTGTGTTAATGAGATTTGATTAGGTTGAATCTATTGTTTATGTTGTATAATTTGTTGTCATCATAATGCCTGTCATCTATCATCTATCATTACATTTATACATCATATATCAATAAAACTCTAAGTTGTATCATCATGAACATGAAAATTAAACATATATATGCTAAGTTAACATCATATAATATCACCATGAGGGGAAAGAGGGACCGCCTTCTATTCCCCCTTAAACATAGACCATAATAAAAATGTGGAAAATCATAAGTCTCATATGAAAAACACATAGTATAATCTATCGCTATCTCATACACAAAATATGATAAGTAGGATATTAACCATCTCATCAAAACATGTGATATCATCTATATGCTATCTCATAAATTAAAAAAACACATTATGAATAGGTCCATAATCATCATCATAATCATATATATGTCAAAATATCAATGTCAATATACAATGTGTCTCTATATATAATCATTTAGATACATAGTATGCCATCATAGGAAGCGATCAAAAATGTTCCTTCCAAAGAGAGGCATAGAAAAAAATAATACATATACATCGGTAAAAAATGTTCCTTCATATCAAGGCATACATCCAAAACATACATACATTTATAGATACATCATACATATAGATTCATGTTTGACTCAATCCCTCGTGAGGGCTTCACAGTCTCCGAGATGCTTTGGAGGGCCCATCTCCTATGGACCCTACTTGGCCTGACCGTGCCCTATCTTCTACCATGAAAGCTATTCAACTGATCTAGCCGATGCGGATGGTATCTGTGATCTCGCGGAAATAATCATCAACTACTGACCAAATCTAGGTACTCTCTGGCCCTCTAGGAGAGCCTCATAATATAATGATCTATAGAAGAATTTCCTCCCATTGATTGTCGCCAAGTCCATATGCATACGTGGTGTCATTATGACTCCATCAATATGCTTAAATGAGGCCACCTCTGCAAAAAGTCCAAAAATATCTTCCTATCCCACTTTCTTCTCGGTCATAAACCGATCCCTCTCTGTTTTGAGCTGATATCACTTCATTATTACCTCTGCACCGTGAATTGGGAGGCCAACTAGTCTCACTCACCTTGGAGTTGTGATTTATCTCGGCACTACTGATCCCTCTCAAGGATAATCTTGTCTCTCTCTTTGGTGAATTGTATCTCGAAGAGCTATGAGATGGTGTAGCTACTTTTGCAACACAATTATCTCACCTGCAAGGTGTGGAATCTACTCCCATCCCCCACCTCTAGGACTCTATGGTGGAGTCTCCCATCTGTCTCCTCCACCTCCTCCTGAATGTGTAGTGGACTAACAATGTGAACCTACTTTGTAGAGGCTTCCGTACATGGGCCTATTGAAGTACCTGCTGTAAAGGAACATCTAACCCCACCTTCCTAACCATCCGAGCCATCGAATATGAACATGTCCATGTGGTTGTGTAGGAACCTATCTAGATACTCTCTATGCCTACCTTTGGCCCTCTCCCTGTCTCTTATCTAGTCCCTACCCAACCTCATCATCTCCATCATCTCCAATGTCATCCTCACTCTGGATATCTTGTTACACCCCATTGTCCTCGATCCTCTAGTGGTGGCTTCACTTTACATCCCATGCAAATCATGGAATAGTGAGCCACCTAGGTAGAACTTTAATGTACCATGCAATGTAGGCCACTATAGTGCTGGATACTTGATATGTCGAAGAGGATCTCATACTAGCAAAACCATCTCATCAAAGCTATCCCTAGCCCACTTTAGTTTGATCAAAGGGCCAATATAAAAAGTCTCCCTAGCTTATTGCTCATACCACATCTCTCGGTCCTAGGTACATCCTATACTTCCCCAAATTTCCATTATAGTCGGTCAATCTTATAGTTCTCCCTGATATATCCACAACTGCCAATCATAAAATTCTCAACCATACAAATACTTCTCTTAACTACATCCTCTAAAGCAATCGATAATGTCTATATGGCCTCCAAAAAACCATCCTCAATTGAATATCATCCAAAGAACAATGATAAAAACATGTATCCCCATATGTCCACGTACATCGTCTTCATGTGATCCTAACCAAATGTTGAAGGCTCATCCATGGCCCGAGCTCGTAATTCTCTTACGGGGTGACCAATAGCTATATGGTCCTAGGTCCATATTTCAGAAGTTTCATTGACAAACCATCTTGATGGTAGTAGGTAATCAAATGAAGATCCCAGTATAGGTGCACAAGTATGCACTGACCCCAACAATAGTGCTCTCCTTTGAGCAGGCCTTGGATCACGATAATCAAACATAAAGGGAATGATGTTACTATCTTGTCAATAAGTAGGATGCCACTAATAAGAGCCATGAGATAAACTAGCACGTGATGTAACCTTGGATCAGCAAGACACTGATGCATATGTATTGTCACACCCCGTCAAGGTATCTCATTTACACCAAAGATCTCAATCAAAGCTATTGGTAAGTTGTTTAGCATCAGTCTCATACTCAATAAATATCCCCATGATAAGGACTCGTAAGATCCTCCAAACATACTCTAATGTAATAGTCATCTCATCGGTAGGAATCCTAAAGCATTGAATCTGTTGTGCCACCGCTCAGCTAAAGCTATAATAAGGCTATGATCTATGGTGATGTGTGGTATCTATGCCACATAGGTGATACTTGTCACATACAAAGTAATGTCCAAATAATTCCTCTCACGTCGCAAGAGGGTGGCATCGAGGTTGGTGAATCGGCCATGTTGCTCCCACACCTACAACATGGGTAGCTACCTCTGTAAAATTGAACAAAACACTTGTTAGATTTTCTTTCTATCTCACATCGACTAAACACTTAGCCTATTCATCACTATGTTTTTCTAAGACATTTTCCTAAGTTCTTCTACATTCCTCCGAAACACTTCCCATTTTTCTTCTAAAGTATTCAAAAAATGTTTTTACGCATTCACATCCCTAACGACACATGTGTACTCCTATTGGCATATGCATACACAAAAACGCATGCTCCCACCTTTTGACACTTGCGCCCACATCTTGGCATGTGCATGCATAAGTATTTCTTCCCCCTTTTCCCAATGTGTTCACACCCTTAATGACGTAGTATGAACATCCCTTTTCACACGCATGCACACATGCACACTTTGCTTAGCCTTCCTAGATGCTTATGCGCTGTTGTTGTAACACATGTGCATATGAACATTCATACTTTCGACATATGCCCATACACACACCTTTCCCACACACACGCTGATAGCATATGGGTGCCCCTAAGTCATGAGCATGCATTATTGCCCCCTCTAAATTCTAATAAATGCAATTAAATGATCGAAATTAAAATGATAGATAAGGTACTCAAGTAAGGTCCATCATTCGATATCTGTATGTACTATCATATGGTGTTCAATCACCTCGTACACCTCTAAACATGTGTCATCTTGCCTCAAGGTCAAAGAAAAGTGAATAGTAAATCAACAAAGGATCACTACCAAGTCAATTACTCGCGATGATTTTACCCCTCGAGAGGGGTATATGTTGTCATTTTGACCTTCTGCGATGCATTCTCACCCACCATGATGGCCAAAATGCCTAATTTGACTGTCATGATCAATATGGTATCTTCTATTACACGTCATGATAATTATTTTTATTAAATAATTATTTTTGACACGTTTTCTTCCCATCGGGGCATATTTTTGCTACATGGCACCCATTTATTCTCACTAGGAATTCCTCATGCTTTTAGGAAATCTTAGAATCAATTAATTCTTCTATCGATCAAAAACTCTAAAAAAACAAACAAAAATCATAATTTTCCAAAAAAAAAGTTATTAAAAATTCTAAAAAGTGCCAAAAAAATTCACAAAATTTGGTCAAAATCTCATACGCAACTGGGGATAATTTTAGTGGAGAATATTCATAATATGGTGAATATTCCATTTTAGGAAAATTTGAAAAGGTAAATTTTCTAGCGTGGGTCAGTGACCTATTCGCCTAAAAATTACAGTTTAATTTTTTTTAGGGGTCGGCTTCACCTACGCTTGAAATATATCCCCTATATAATCCTAGATTATTCACTAGGTAGAACACTTCTACTTCACTCATACCACCTGGGGGCATATCTATTATCAAGTATAGTAAACTTGCAAAGCAACAGAGGCCAGTACACAAAGTGTAGTTTTATAGATATTCATCAAATTTGTAGCCGGGCAACAAGTATTATTCTCAGATGCATGACAAGAAAGTTCCACGACACATGACAAGGAGATTTCATTGATGCATGAAAAGGGGAGTTTTTGATGTGTGACAAGAGGGAGGAGGTTGCAGACATGTGATAGAGAGTTTGTTGATGCACGATAATGCGAGTTTGTTGACACGTGAGAAAGAGAGTTTGTTGACACGTGACAGAGGGCGGAGGCTACGAAGCGCTATAGAAGATTTGTTGTCACACATCATCAATGTTGTTGACATGTGACATCAAATCCTCTTGTCACACCTGACCAAGGTTGTTGATTCACAACAAAAAACTTGTTTTCGTGCATCAGCAAGGGTGCTTTTCTTTCTCGCTTAGTGAAATATTTTTACACAAACCCCCAAAATTCATCTTTCATGAAACTAGTTTGGGGATATTCGCACGAGCATTTTCCACCTCCGATTTCTAAGAATTCTTTTAAAATGAACCCTATACATGGCTGACATTCATGTCACACACATGGTATTAATCTCATATCTTGGTTATGTTTTCATGTGTTTGAGAACCAAATGAATCATGGATCATCTAGATCTACAACCATTTACAAAGCTAGATTGTTTGCTTTGTCTATACTCTAGGGCACAATGAGTTTCCTGGTATTGCGTCAGAGAACACAATGCTTTCTCATTAGACCATGTGTCCTTCATCAATTCCCCTTGCATGTATCTTTTCTTAGGGCACCACATTTAACCCTTTTCATTTATCATTAACATTTGGGAATGGAAGCTTGATAACAAAACATTTTTGCAACTATCTTGAACATTTTTGGTTTGAGTACGTGTGTTTGTACTTGTTTCCCTATTAGATCATCTTGTTTACTTCTTGTATTGCATTACATTTTGTATGTTTCATGGATTTGGCATTTTAACAATGGACATTTGTTCATACTATGGATTTTCATGTCATTCTACACTTTTGTCGTATGCTTATATTTTTAATAAGGACCGATGATGAAGATCACTAGCAATATGATGAAAAAAGTTGTTTACAAGGAAATGGATGGATTTTATTCACTCCCCCTTCTTCATACTAATTTTTCTTCTCTCTCCATCACACTCATCTTCCCATTCTTCCTCCACATTTATGCACACTCCTCTCAATATAAATATCAAATGTTTGGTGCCTCACCATTCAAGCAGGAAGCTCCCCTTTGAATAAATTATTCAGTATGATGTGGAAGATGAGAAACACCAATGAAGGTAAGAGAATTATATTTCATGGGTACTTAGTACTCAATGTCCACAAGACTAATATGGCTTCCATTCTTCTCTTCGCATTATTCTTCCCTTTTACTTGGGGCATTTTCCCTCCCTTCTTATTCTTCTATCTATTTCCTTCTTCTTTTCGATCGTCGATCGACCTCTTTCATCACCCCATTGACACTCGAGGGGGCATCCTTCACTTTACTAATTTTTCTTCTACCCCTATCAAAATTTTTACTTGTTTATGCTTGTCTACTATCTTTGAAGTGACGTAGCTTACACCACCCCAAAGAGGGGAAAATGTAGACACCTATAGTTTGATCAAAGCAACTTTATTACTAAACTTGCACTAACTATTCTAATCCCCGTTAATTAACTACACTATGTTAGTTAAATAACCCACCTAACTCTCTCTAATCCCCTAAATCACACTAATACCTCTCTAAATGGTTTCCATAAGCCTATCCCTATTAATTAAGCCACTTAGGGTTAATTAATCCCCTTTCACTTTCTAAAATGTACTCACCTTTCTAAAAGTGCATTTCACTTTCCAAAGTCCATTTCATTTGGATTTCACCTTTTGGGCCTTTTTGTATGACATATATTAAAAACATCCCTTTCTTGAAATCAAGCAACTATAAATAGACCCCTCCTCCTCTTCATTTCTAAGAACATTTCTCCTCCTCTAACATAAACTATAGGAAAATAGGATTTGAGCATTTCTTCCATTTTTATTAAGCTATTACCTTCCATTGCATATTCCAAACTCAAGCTTGATAAAATTATGGGAACCATATGCTCTTGTATCCATTAATGGTTACCCTTCACTCTCAAAACTTGAGCATAAAATAATCAAATTTGATAGCTAGGATCTTCATAGGTTCATGTTTTGTAGCATTCAAAGAGTAGAGAGTAGTATATACATGTTTAGTTTGATGTTTTTCAAAGTTATAATGCATGCATAGGAGTAGCTCTTTTTTATCTCTTATCTTGATGGTTCATAGTTGAGTTAGTAAAGCTTTGAGGTTTCTTTAGTGTTCTAGCCTCATTTTTATAGATTTTCTAACTTATACATGTTCACATATGGCATGCCCTGTGGGACCTTACTCCATGGTATCTAGAAGTTATTTTTCAAGCTTTTGCTTCAAGTTCTATGACCATTTTCATGTCATTTGAAGGTTAAATAGTGTAGTTTCAATATTTTGATAATATTAAAAGTATTAAACCTTCCATTTTCAAGTCATTTGAAGGTTAAATAGTGTAGTTTCAATATTTTGATAATATCGTGTGTCATAAAGGATGCGCGGGCAAAAAACCAAGAATTTGCTTGTACTTGGAAGGTTTTTATTGATATTAATTAGTGGTTTTACATGTTACTTTGATAATATTGTAGATTAGTGTTGCTAAGATGCATATGATCTTCCCTCACACCTTCTAGGTGATATTGAGAATAAAAACCATACCTCATTTCTTGTTCAGGATTCCAAATTGTTTTAAAAAATTACTTTTCATAATGATTGAGTGTTTTCCAAAAAATTAAGAGACATTAAGCTCAAAATATTTAAAAAAATGACCATATTCACAAAATTACTTGATTTGTAGGAAGCCTTCATTTCTTGTAAGATAAGGGTATGCCACATTAAGCTCAAAAGATCCATTTAAAACTAGGACATAATGCCTGTCCACTTTGCATAAGTCTTAAGTCTTACACAACAAAAGGGGTGGTCATAGGAACCCCAAATTATTCCACGCAAGAGGGAACCTTGTGGATGAATTGGGAAGTGTTCCACTTACCCAATTGGCTTAATTTTACTTTTGATTTTAGAACTAGAACATTCTCCATTACGACCCCAGTGAAATATACACATGAACACATTAATTTATCATTGTATTTGAAGGGGGTAAAGTAAATATGAGATACTCCAAGACTTCTTAGTGAAACTTTCTTGGTAAATTGATATTACGAGAGGGTGTTTATGGTACCTAGTTGAGAGAACCACCTAGGAAAGCCATATCATCTTGGAGACCACTTTACCATATCAAGCCATCGTATTGTACAGAGCTCTCACAAAGTGAAAATTTTCTTAGAGTCAAAGCCTTGTTATTCAAACAAGGTGAGAGTCCACTTAAGCTGTAACTAAGTGTTATTTATCACAAGACCTATGATGTATTACTTTTTCTTAGTTCTTCACTTACCCTAAGGTAAGGAAAAACTCTCAAAATTATACTTAGTTTCTTTCATCATCACTTGGTCTACGCATTTATTATATTTTTCCTGTTTGGGAAAAAGAGAAACAACAAGCTGATACCATTATAAATAATCATGTCCACCATTTTTTTATTCTACTTAACACTTGTATGACTATGTTGTACTTCCGAAATGTAAGTGTGGAAACCGTGAATAGTATGTCATCATGTTCTAGTAGGCCCTATGTCTCAAAATCATATTGAGACACATTATCAACGTAGTTAGGCTTGATTCACCTATTTGATCTCCCTTAGACATGTTACTTTTTGCATTGCATCGACATAATTATGATACTTACACCTCGTTCCTCATGAACATGATATAAGTATCCGCATTGTGGTGTTATGTTGCCTACATCTTAGCAAATCCTTAGTATACTTACACTTAGTTTTGTTTCAAACATTACCTCAAATATTGAAGAGTGGTGGTTATATTGTTTGCATATCATATCCATATTATTTTGGTGCTAAAACCTTGCTTTCTCTTAAAACTTGGTTAATGTACCTTAGTAGTATTGTTGCATTGCTTACATACGTATTTTTACCCTTTAGGATTTAGGTCGTTATTGTTTATAAACTTTTCGTAGCATCCTTTGATTTGGAGTCACATCAACCCCTTACTATTTATTACGACTTGTTCATTTTGAACTTGAGATAAGCATTAACATTGAGTTTATCATTTATAAATCGAACTACTATTGAGAAACACAAGGTGTTAATTGTTGCTTGATTGATTGGTTTTATCATAAACTTGCAAGATTGTTCCTTGTGTGATAACATCTACATAGACTTATATCTAGGAAAAACAATTATAATCTTGGATTCTTCAACCCATTATTCGTTAAAACATTGATCGGTAAATAATGAGACTTTAGGCAACTTATACCACATTGCACCTAGGTTTTTACACCTTGGTTACACTTAGAAAAAAACTTAGTATAGAAAAGAGTAGTGATGCCACCTTTCACAAAAATTGCATGTAAGAGAGTTGAACATGAATTAGAGTTAAATCCTTTTAGCACAAGCTATCCCTTTAGTGGTCATAACTTAGGTCCCATTTTTTTAGAGGTTAAAGACACAAAAGTATAATTGACCATAGTGAGGATGATACTGATTTTTCTAAAGATGAAAACACCCTTGATTTCATTCACTTCAATGAAAGCCCTATTCTATAATAGAGATCAAGTACTCACACGAGTCCTAGAACTAGGAGCCAAATTACCATAAGAACGTGAAGTGGCTATCAAAACCATTAACCTATAGAAATATGAGACACAATGACCTCCCATTATCGACATGGATAAAAATTTTGATGGAGGATACACATCCACTTCTGGTGCTCATAATAAAAACTTTGAGAGTGAAGGAAAAACAAATAGATGGTTCTTAGAGACCATACTTTAAAGCCTCACACAAAGTTAGGATTGAACGTGAACACAAGGAGTTACCTCCTCCTCAATATGATAAAGAAGATGATCCTCAAATTGAAGAAGAGGTTATACAAAGATAGATATTGAAGCTTAGTCAAAATTTAGAAACTTAGGTTCCTCAAGCAAGAGTACAGGAAAAATTAAATCCAAATCTGCTTAAGATTCACACTGAACCTTACGATGATGTAACGTTAAATATTACTCAAGTGAATAGACCATCATCCCCTATGAGAGAAAAAATAATTACACAAGAGTTGTAATCCATGAAGAACATGCCCACAACCCTCCAAGAGAGTAATGTAGGCCATATTAAAAGTACCAATACAAATAAATATGTCCTTATCCCTTTGATAGAGACATGTTACGAGTACCATTCCCTAAAAAAATTGATTGTCCTAAATTTGAAAAATATAAAGGTAAAGGTGATCCTCATGATCATATTAAATACTTCTACATGGCTTTCTAGGAAGTAGATTTTAGTGATAACTATCTCATGCATTGTTCCTCATAGCATAGGAGGAAAAGCACTAGAATGGTTCATCCACATACCGAAGGGACAAATCGGACATGGGGCGTGATAGTTGAAAAGTTGGTGTGACATTTCTCTTTTAACATGGAGAGTGACATTACCATGGTAGATCTTTACAATGCAAAACAAAAACCAAATGAGACCTTCGTTGGTTTCTTGCAGCTGATGGTGGGGGTTTGCAAGCCGTTTCCCTTGTCCCATTTTAAAAAAGCAAAATTTCAGTATCTTTGTTCCAAACTTGAATCAAGACATAGCCTTTCATCTACAAATGCACTACATCACTAAATTCAAAGAAGTTATTGAGAAGGGTAGCCAAATCGAGAAGGCTCTCATAGCAAAGGGAATGATCAAGCCCTTTTCAAAAGATAAACATGAGTCGAAATATATGATTAACCCAATTTATTCAATAAGAAAATAATTTCATCAAGACAACATCACGAGACTCCAAAATTATCCAATATTTACATAATGGTTTGCTCTTTGAAGCTTACACAAGGACCTTACCGTAAAGTGCCCCCTAAAATGAAGGTTTACACATTTAACAAAATCATTATCTTACATCTTAAATGGTTATATGTTGAGACATGGTGCAATATCAAACCGAAATAATACCTTATCCAAATGATACACCTAAACCATTATGGTTTAAGGAACACAAATACAGAAATTTCATCATGTCAAAGGACACAAGACCAACATATGTTTATAGTTGTGACATTTCATCCAAGACCTTATGAAAGAAGTTAAGATTGAGGAGGATTCACCTTAATCGGGACAAGTTCCTAATGAGAAGATAGCAATGTTTAAACACCCTTTTACCAAACATGATAAAATAAGAAACAAGAAGTCAAATCAAGTTTAGTCCTCTATTGATTATAGAAATAATAACTATGTGTATTAGTCAACCAATAATCCATTTGATTCCCTCATAGGATGTACTCGTTCATCTAGTGAACAAGTAATCGCTTTTTGGATCTCGGTAATAGTTGTGATGTGGGCACGTGATTTGCTCACTTAGTGATCCCATAACCTCCTCTCCCTATCCCTCAAGAAGGTCAATATCAATTATTGGAGTAATTAGAGAAAACCACAGCTAAGATCTCAATCTTATACCTTCTCAAAATCCCAAACTCTCATAAATACATACTATATAAAATGCTTCGGGGATAAGGAGTATCCACATATAAAGTTCATGCAAACTCCCAAACATTGGTTGCAAATCTTAACCCCAATGACTATATATCTTTTAATCAAAAGAAAATCCCGTGTAACAATCCTGAACACCACTTACCTTTGTATATAAAGGTCTTCGTTACTCATCATAAGATAAAAAGAGTTCTTATGGATGGTGGATCTAGTTTGAATATTTGTACATTGAAGCTTGTTAGGAAGCTAGGCCATACAGAAGTAGATTTGGATGCTAAGACCATTACGATCACAACTTATGATAATGAAGAACGTGAATCAATAGGTACCATAATGATCCCAATGGAAGTGGGGCCAACGTATCATGATACAAAGTTCCATGTCCTTGAATTGGACCTTCCATATAACATGCTCCTAGGTCACCCATGGATTCATGCCATGCAGCCATTCCTTTAACCTTCCATCAATGTATCAAGCTATGTCATGAAGGATAGAAGATCACCATCCCAGAGATCTAGAACCATTTACACATTGTAGAGCACTGCACAATTTTTCTCATGCAACATATGAATGTCCTTCAGCTATATTGTTGTCCCATTACAAACTAAGGCTATGAAGGATCGTATAGATCCGGATACATTGAATCCTTGTAATCAGAATTTTCCCTTATTAGTCAATCCCTTTACCTCATGGGAAGAAACATTTGGAAAATATGGCCCAAATTTTGAGTTCAATCTTCAACAGGACATTTTGAAATCCTATCTTTCAAAGGTGTCACCTAAGACACATGGCAGACCATACTTCATGTTCAAAAGCATTTGGGCTAGTCACCTTAAGCCATTTGAGAGGTTTATTCCTAGTTATCTCTTGTCAGATGAGAAGATGCTAGATACACATACCAGGGTGGTAATGGAAGTAATGATGGATTTATGTCACCGGATCCACAATATATTAAGGTTCATCGAATGATGCACACCATGGGTTATAAGGGATTTAGATGTGGCAGAAATGCATGAGGTAGATTATAGCCCATTCATATTCCCCGTTATAAGTGAAATAAACATGGCCTTAGTATCAAACCTCATGATGATCCACCCTTAGAGATAGATGCTAACTCTTATGAACATGAGGATAACTTGTCACATTCAAACAACGAAATAGATTCCCAATGTATCTTATACGAGGACCTTGCCTCTACTAATTTGTTTCTAGATTCAGCTATGTTCACCCTTTTGGATCCAATTCCCAAGTCAATTTCTAAGTCACCCTTGTATATCTTGACCTCATTTATTGGGATCAACAACTTCACATGCCAATCAATTTCTTTGAAAACTATGAGGCAATCAAAGTTCATGGACTTAGAGATACCATTCCAAACAATGATCATAAGAAGGGTTTCTATATTAAATTGGATGCATTTGTGTGCTTTAGGAAGATGGAAAATTGTGTGGTCTCCTCCATAAAAAAGGTAAGAAAGGGAAAAATTACTATGGAAAATCATTTTAGAAAGAATAAGCATAAGTCTCATAGTGAAAACCTCTTTGAGGCGATTATGGATGAACAAACAAAAGAATAAATGAAGAAAGTAGTTCCACAATGTGAAGATAAAAATATATTTGAGCCACCTGTAGAATTGGATCTTACCCTCCACCCTAATCCTACATGGATGGAGGATGCATCAAAGATGTTAGTTGAAGAGATAATCAATGTCAACATCGGTCAGAAGAGGATCCTAAAATGATAAAGCTGGGAGCTTCACTCTCAGCATAAGAATAGAAAACCTTCGTAACACTATTACGAGAGTTTACGGATATATTTTTATTGTCATACGTAGATATTCTAGGTTTGGACCTAGCATTAGTCATGCAAACCTTGTTTTACACCCAGATGCCAAACCTATCAAGCAAAAACTAAGGAAGATGGACCGAAATCTGCACTACTTGTCAAAGAAGAGTTGGAGAAACTATTAGCAACAGGTTTTATCAAACCTATTGACTATTTAGACTAGATATCTAACATAGTACGAGTCCAGAAGAAGCTAGTTGGCATCAAAATATGCACTGAATTCAAAGACATCAATAAAGAATGTCCCAAAGATGACTTTCACTTACCTAACATCAACATGATCATTGATTCCACTTCTGGTAATGAGATGATGTCCATAATGGATGGATTTTCAGGTTATAACTAGATAAAAATCACAGAGGAAGACTAACATAAGACTGATTTCATCACCCCTTGGGGAAATTTTGTTATAAGGTAATGCCTTTCAGACTCAAGAATGACGTGGTTACATATCAATGAGAAATTTCTGTCATCTTCCATGAGATGATGAGTGGCATCATGGAGGATTACGTGGATGATATCCTAGAAAAATTTAAGACCGAGATAAGGGTACCCGTAAGTGTGGAGGCATATCTTTCAAGACCTCCAAGATTCCAAGGTTTTCTTGAATCCAAGAAGTGCATCTTCGATGTACAATCAGAAAGTTATTGATTTCTTTTTTTTGCAAAGAGGATAGAGGTAGATCCCTCTAAGGTTGCAGCTATTATAGAGATGCCTCTACTAACAAACCTTAAACAACTATGAAGTCTACAACAAAATATTCAGAAATCCATCGCTTTATATCATAACCTTGCGAATAAATGCCATCCTTTCACACATTTGTTTAAGAAATATTTCACCTTTAAGTAGGGACCTGACTGTCAAAAGGCCTTTGAATTTCTTAAACAATATCTGACAAGTCCATCTATTCTCATGCTGCCTACCCCAAAAAAACCCCTACTGTTGTATATTTCAACTACATAATTCGCTATTGTTCACTACTTGCCCAATATGATCTTGGCCACAAAGAAAGGGTAGTTTATTACCTTAGTCATACCTTAATTTCCTATGAGCTGAACTATCCTCAGATTAAAAAAGCCTACCTAGTTGTGGTCTTTACATTTTAGAAGCTTTTCCACTATCTCCTTAATAATAAAACCAAGATGATATCCAAAGTTGAACCTCTCAAATACCTCCTATCTAAACCTACCCTTATAGGAAGGATGGATAATTGGATCATCCTCCTCAGTGAGTTTGACATTGAATTTGTTAACCAGAAATCCCTAAAAGGATAGGTACTTGCATATCAGTTATTTGAAGCTCCCCTAACAAGACTAGAACCATTGTGTCTAGATCTTCCAGATGCATCTATGATGTACATTGAGGAATCCGTCATGTGGCAAGTCCACTTTGACGGGTCATTCACCTTTCATGGTTCAGAAGCAGGAGTGGTACTCATCACTCCCACTAGAGAAGTCATTCCATAGGAATTTTGTTTGGGATTCCCTTGTATGAATAATATTGTAGAATATGAGGTGCTCATCACCAACTTGAAATTAGCTATCACATGGAACATCAGATAGCTACAAGTCATTGGTGACTCCCAATTGATCATCAAGAAAGTTAATGATGAATACAAAGTTAAAGATGAGAAAATTGTTCCATACAAGAAATTAGTTGAAACTCTAAAGGAGTACTTTGTACAAATTATCTTTAAACAGAGGCCAAGATCACATAATTGATCAACAGACGCCATGGCTACAATTGGGTATTTACTACGCATTCCACCTTAGACAAACAAGATGTTTTCTTTTTGGAACACATACAAGTTCCTTTTTTGATATGCCAAAATCTTGTCTAGCATGTGAAGTTGTTGGTCCTCTATCTCCTTAGTATGATCCCATTTTTAACTACTTACAAGATGGAATTTTCCCCAATATCTCCCATACCAAGAAAATATCCCTTATCTGCCATATAGCCCATTATACCCTCCTAGGAGGAACCCTCTATCATCATGGCTACAACAAGAATCCGCTACATTGTCTTGATGTGACTGAGTCAGTCCAAGCAATCAAAGAAGTGCATGGAGGTGTTTATGGAGCACACACAAGAGGAATGGTCCTTGCTAAGAAACTATTAAGAGTAGGTTACTATTGGCCTACCATGGAAGTAGACTATTGTAACTTTGTCAAGAAATGTGAACTTTGTCAAAAGTATGGAAACTTGATACATGCACCAACACAGGATTTGCAGCCCATCACAACACCCTGGCATTTTTCAAAATGGGGACTTGATCTCATAGGGAAGCTCACTCCAACTTCCTTAGATGGCCACACTCATATTATCACTCACACTTTGAGTACTTCACCAAATGGGTAGAGGTTGTACCTCTCACTTACATAACCAGTGTGCAGATCTCCAAGTTCATAATGAATCATCTCATTTTTCATTATGACATCCCCTCTGCCATTATAGTAGAAAATGGTAAATCATTTAAGAAAAAATAGTCAAAGCGTTATGCCAACAATTCCACATCCAACTCAAGTGGTCGAATCCTTATTACCCTCAAGGTAATGGACAACCTGAAGCCACAAATAAAACTATTGTTCATATAATGGAAAATATGGTTAGAAATTTTGGACGTAATTGGCACCTATAGATCCATCTCGCCCTCTGAGCCTATCGAACCTACATCCACACACTTATGGGTGCTACTCCTTATTCATTAGTCATTTGCACTCGATGTAATTATACCCTTAGAAATTGAGCTTCCCTCCCTAAGAATATCTCTCTGGACTATCTGGACAAAGATGAAGACTACAAGGTAGCTCGACTAGTAGAGTTAGAGCTACTAGATGAGAAGCATATGAGAGAACTTAATCATTTGAAGGTTTATAAAAAATGAGTGTCATGAGTATACAAAATGGATCATACCTCATCAATTTGAGGTAGGAGATCTCGTTTTAAAAGAAAACCAGTTTAACATAGTCAAGGATCGAGAAAAGAAAGGCAAGTTTGAGCCCAACTGGTTAGGACCATATGTTTTAGTCACTAAGTATGGTTCAAGATCATATAAACTGGCTCACTCGAATGGTGAGGAATTAAAGGAACCAATGAATGCAATGCATCTCAAGCGGTTTTATGCTTAAATATGAGGTTCCTCGAAAAGAAAAAAAAAAATCAAGAAAATAGTAAAAAGAAAGCAAGTCATCCAAGTGTGAAAACCACACAATTGTGGCACATTGGGCAAGTCCTTAAGTGAAAACTAGCTTCCAGGTGCTTAAGGAGGATTTGTTGTTCACAAACAACTCTCACATCTAGATAGGTAACAATCACTTCTATCTAAGCCTAGTTTTCCTAAAGTCTAGGTGTCCTTTTGAGCCTATCTTTTAAGGATTTTGATCTGATTGATCTACTCTTGTATATCTATGTGAAGGAATCACCTTTGTATATTCCCATCTAAATGTTGGAGGAAGCTTCACATCTTCACCGTCTTACACAGACACATGGTATTTTGCCCTTGTACATCCTCTTTATTTCTAGGGGCATCCACACTCCTTCATTTATCGTACATAGCTTCAGAAAACCTTTCAAAAAATCACATAAAACATTCAAAAAATGTTAGGAAAACCCTAAACATCCAAATAACCATTTTAGGGATAAAACCTGAAAAACAACGTGAATTTTATCCTTGAAAACTACCTTTGAGATAACCCCAAAACAACAGAAAAACATTTCAAAACTGTCCCACAAAAACAAAGTAAGGATTTGCATATTTTTAATTGTTGGTTTGTATAGTTTTGAGTGCATTATCTTTCCATGTTGTATGTTGTGAAAGTTGGATTAATTTTTTTAGTTTAAATTATTACTTTAATCTATTATACATAGGCATTTGATTCATTTTTATCACATACTTATATAGTTGTGTTGTGTTAATTATATTTGATTATATTGTATTGTTTGTTTATGTTGTATAGTTTGTTGTCATCATAACTTCTATCATGTAGCATGTATCATGTATCATGTATCATGTATCATGTATCATCTATCATCTCTCATATATCATCTATCATTTGTTCATCATATATCAATAAAAGTTATGCTTTGCATTATCATGAACATGAAAATTAAACATGTATGATAAGCTAGCATCATATAATATAACCACAAGGGAAAAGAGGCACCACCTTTTGTCCCCCTCAAAACATAAACCATAATAAAAATATCTACAATCATAAGTCTCACATGCAAAACACATCATATAATCTGCACCGCTATCTCATACACAACATATGATCGTATATTATTAACCATCTCATCAAAACATGTGATATCATCTATATGTTATCTCATAAATCAAGAAACATGTGATATAATCATAAACACATCATGAATAGGTCCATAATCATCATCATAATCATATATTTGTCAAATTATCAATGTCCATATACAATATGTCTATGTATATTACGCATGGATCTAGATGCATAGTATGTCATCGTGGGAAGGAATAAAAAATGTGCCTTCCAAAGTGAGGCATATCAAAAAATAATACATATACATTGGTCAAAAATGTTTCTTCATATCGAGGCATACATCAAAAAAATACATACATCTATAGATACATCATAAATAAGGAGTCATGTCTAACTTGATCTCATGAGGATTTCCTGGTCTCTTAGATGGTGGAGGGCCCATCACCTGGCCTGACTTCTACCCTATTTTCTACCCTAGTGGATTCTCAACTGATCTAGCTGATGCCGATGGTCTCTATGATCTCACAAAACTACTCATCAACTTCTGACTAAAGTTAGGCGCTCTCTGGCCCTCTCAGACAACCTCATAAAATAATGATCTATAATAGGATGCCCTCCCATTGGCTGTCACCAAGTCCATATGCATACGTGGTGTCATTATGACTCCATCGCATATCTCAAGTGAGGCCACCTTTGTAGAAAGTCTAGCAATATCCACCTAAGTGTCTCCAAAATCACCACACATAGATTTCTTCTTTGGTTATCTAATGGATAAATGAAGTTTTTATAGGTATAAAGGGTTTTAGAAATTTCAAAGTCACTATAGGTAGTGTCTCAATATCACAAACCCTAATCCTAGATAGTAAAACATATTTATAGACCATAGTAGAACAATGTTCAATTTAAGACCCCCTCTAAAAAATTATTATAGAATGGGTGGAGAATCTCTTTGAAATGAAATTTCAAAAAAGGTGAATATGCAAAAATGATTTGAAGAAAAAGCTTGATAAAAAGACATGCAATTATATAGACACCCAACATTCAGAAACTCGACAAGATAAAAATGGAAGTTTACATGGATATTGAGGCAATGTCCATTTTGTTTGCATACATAAGCCTCATGGCTTTGAATACAACCAATGACTACATATATAGGTGCCCGATTATAGAATGACAAGACGAAAAATGGGTGGTTACATAGATATTGAGGTGAATGTCGACATATGTGCATACATACACATGGATTTGAATACAACCAAATGACTACATATATAGAAGTCTGACTTCGTAAGTGACAAGGTGAATACATATGTAGATGCAAGACTACATGTGCAAGCGAAAGGATTGCATATGAAAATTCTCATTTGTAGATGTAAATAGGCATGTGTATATGCGGCACCTAGTTACACATGCATTCGAGTGGGAATGCATATGAAAACACCTAGTTGCATGCATGTCACTTGTGTACATATATAAACACCCATATGTCTATTTAAAATTTAGATCTATATTTGCACAACTACAGAGGTTCAGATCCTAATCCTACTCTAAATTGCAAGGAGACAGGGATAGAAATGCAAAAATTGAAACTAACTAAAGATGGTGATGCACCAAAAGGAGTGGTGAATATTTTTGTCATGCAAATAGACACAAACCAAAGATTGCAACATAAAACATACACAGGCTGATAAGATATAATTTAGGATCTGAAATGAAGCAAATAATACAAACAAAGGACTGAAACCCATTCACAAAGCTTGCATTATCATTTCCAATGTCAAAACCACTGCATTACAACCTCAGAGAGGTAAAAACTGTTACAATCTTTGAAGAGGTCTGATTCTTGCAACAATCACTTCTTTGGAGGTGAAAGAAGAAGATTGCTATGCCAAAAAATGTTCCCCCTTTTAGAAATGAGCCAAATCTGGCTTTTACATTGCATGGGTCGAGCCCAGGAGAGAGAAAATACAAAACATGGGAGCCCATTCCTCATTGACTGCAAATGCATTAAATCAGCATGGGGACCTTACAAACCCATACCCTATCATTTTTGACCAAATTGGAGGAGAATGCGACCCATTCTGCATTAAATTTGGTCGTTTGAAATGTCATTTCTGGCCATGAACACGCGTCAGAGCCGTTTCTTAACTTTCTCTCTCTAGACTAAACCAAAATTCAAGATTGACCCCGAATCATGTAGAGAATTTTATAAGCTTTCCAATGATATAAAGAACGTGCAAATCTGAGCTCTGGATCGAAAGATATGGCGATCTGAAGATTTAGGGCACAAAACAGGCAAAAATGGGTTTTGAAATTTTTTCCCGCGCTCCTGCCACTGGATGACACGTGTCGGGCGCTGATTGGATGAGAAATTCTCTCTCCTTCCCTTACCCATGGGTTTTCCTTGAAAGTTTTGACTTTTTGTAATTTTGGAAAATTTCCCATTTTTTCCCCGCGTCCCCCACCACTTGGGACACGTGGCATGATCTGGTTGGAGGACAGGGGCGCGGGGTCATCCTTTACCTTTTAGTTTTTGGCCAAAACTTTTGCCAAATTCTCTAATTCCTCCCCAGCTCCACACTCCCCTTCTCCTTAGGACACGTGTCCTCTTTTTATTGGCTCGGGCCAATGCTTCAAACCTTGCCCTTTGAAATTTTGGACGTTTTCCCTTGTGACACGTGGCGTTTCTGATTCATCCTTGGGCCTGCCGGCTTTTCACGTCCCTCGCGTCCCTTTGGCCGGTTGTCCCGAGATATGCAGGACAAATTCCTCCGATCCACCCGATTCGGGCTTCCTGTCCCTCTTTGAGGTGAAGACACGTGGCGTGATTTGATTGGCTCTCGGCTCCTTCGGCTCTCCGCGTCCCACGCGTCCCTTTGTCCCAATGCTATCCCCGTCCCGTGTGAAAAATTCTTCCTGTTTCCCGGGGCCCTTGTCCCTCTTTGCGGCGGTTTTCGCGTCCTTCGCGTCCTCATGGCCCAGATGTCCCGACTTTTCTTTGCACGGCGATTAGTCAATTTTTTTTTACCTTCGGCCGGTTCGCCCTTTCGCGTCCCGCGTCCCCCATCCCAGCTGTCCCTTTCTTTGCTCTGAGACCGCTTTGGAGGCTTTTCGGCCGGTTCGCGCCCGACGTCCCAAGCTGTCCCAGGACTTTGCTGGACTGGACTAGGACTTAGCCATTTTCATGATTTTTTTCTACGCCCCAAGCTTGTTTTTGCAACTTTTTCACCCTTTTTTAGAACTTGCTCTTTTCTTCTTGGACAGGAGAGTTAGAAAAAATCCGAGGGGACCCTAGAAACATGATTTTTTGCCTTGAATCAATCTATTTGCCAGGACTTGAGTATTCTGATGCATGTTATCAAATTTACCCTGGGGGTGAATTTTGGATAACAATTTGGTGACTCAGCGGGGTTACCTGCCTGCTAGGTAGAAGATACCAGTTGCCTGAAGCAGTCCATTGGGCATGGAGTCATCAAATATTCTGTTTAGAACCCCAACTGACTTAGAATGTGTAAGGAGGAAGATGGAATATCACTGATGGAGCGCAGGACTGCAAAACATCTCCATGGACAGCAAGTTGTGCCAAAGCACTTAGGAAAACAAAAAACTAACCTACAATGAAAACAATGTGCACAAGCACTTGGAGGAATGAAAATCTAATCTAATATTTACAAGGTAGTGAATTTCCCTCTAGAAGCAATGCTTGAGATAGATTCCATTGACTTGAATCTGCGGTTCTTCACCATCGATGAGGCCAATTGGAAAGCATTGTTGTTCTTGCACTTCGTGACCATGTATGGGCCACTCCAAAATGGCATCAAATTTTGAATGCCTTTCCCGGTTTTGCTCTATCCACATCCCATTTCAACACTAGATCTCGACTTGAAAAGATCTATCCTTGGCCTTCTATCAAAGGTCTTCTTGATCAAAGCTTGATCCTTTTCCATTGCTTGGGATGCACGATTTCGATCTCTTGCAGCTCCATCAACTCTGCATACCTCACCTCCATGGGCTCAAACTCTAGCAACTCCAGCTGCTTCATGAGTTCCAATGTTGGCAACTCCAGTGACATGGGCAAGATTGCCTCTCTTCCATAGACAAGTTTGAATGGAGAGTTACTGTGGATCTTTTGGGAGTTATCCTATCAGCCCATAAGGCTGATTTCAGTTTGGTATGCCAAGACCTCTGATTCTCGTCAAGAGTCCTCCTAATGATCCTCAACAAGTTCTTGTTTGTAGACTCGGCTTGGCCATTACCTTGAGGGTAATAGTTTGATGAAGTGCTTAGGTAGATACCATTCTTGACAGCCCACTCGGTCACCTTAGATCCAGTGAATGCGATGCATTATCGAGAGATTATTGTAGCGGGTACACCAAATCTGGTTGTTATCCCCTCATAAAAGTCTAAGATCTTTAGACTCATTTGCCTCTTTGAGTGCTCTTTGCTACATCCATTTGGTGAAGTAGTCATGGCTATCAAAATCCATTTGTGCCCTTGGCTTGAATTGGGATTAATGACTCAGATGAAGTCAAACCCCATTGCATGAATGGCTGGTCAATTGAGATTGGATGTAATGGAAGGGCAGCAAGTCTCTCTTTTCCTGTGAAGAATGCACAATTCTTACACCTCTTGATCCATGCATAGCAATCACTGAAGATTTTAGGCCAATAATAACCAGCCTTCATGATTTTTAGAGCTGTCACTCTTGGTGCAAAATGACCACCAGCTGGTCCACCATGGAACTCTTCCAACACCCTTTGAATCTGATTTGTGCTAATGCATCTCAGCAACACTCCATTCACATCTTTCTTGAACAAAACTCCATCAACAATGGCATACGGGACAGCCTGCAATCTGAAGTGTCTCCTTTGGGTCTTGTTCATCTCCGGAGGGCATAGGCCTATGCCTAGGAAGTGTATAATGCCTTGGGTCCAGCAAGGAGTGGGGGCAGCATTGTCTTCTTCTTGATTGCCACTTGGCTCATGGCTGTCCTGGACTATCAAAACAGCCTCTTCTTCATTGCATACTTCTTTTTGCTTCCCCAAAACCAGCTGCTCACACAATCCTTTCCCTCTTACCAGCTTGGTGATCTTGATCTCAATGTCATACTCCATGACACGGGTGATCCAACCTGCCCTTTTCTCATTCAAATCCTTGTTGAGGAGGAAGTCCTTAACCCCAGCATGTGAGACCAGCAACTGGACCTTGTTGTTTGAGACTAAATGCTTGAATTTCTTCAAGCTTCTGATTATTGCAAGTACATGCTTCTCAATAAAAGAGTACCTCACCTCATAGTCATCTAGGCTCCGGTGAAGAAGAAGCAATTGGCTGCTCATCATTATCCTTGTTCTGCTTTGTACCAAAATGGCGAAATAGTGTCATTACCTCCAAATGCATAGAGGATGAAATCCTTGGAGAAGTCAGTTGATGAGAGTTGGTGCTTGAGAGATGGCTTCTTTGATTGCTTCAAAACTCTCCTTGCCTTCTGCTTTGTCCACTTGAAAGCCATGCTCTTCTTTAACATTTTGGTGATGGGCTTGACAAGGGCTGCAAAATCTGGGACAAACCTCCGAACAAAGTTTATCCTTCCCAAGAAACTCTGAAGGGCTTTCTTGTGGCTTGGCAATGGTAGTGCTCTTATGGCTTCAACCCTCTCTGGATCAATTGCTAATCCTTCTTTGGAGACAATATGGCCAAGGAGCTTTCCTTCATGTGCAAGAAAGATGCACTTCTTAGGATTCAAAGACACTCCAAATCTCCTGCACCTCGTGAAGACTTGTCTCAAATGAGAGAGGTGGTCTGCTGCATTTTTGGAAAAAATAGTGATATCATCAAGGTAAATCAGCACCACATTGTTAATCAAACCTTTGAATGCCATGTCCATTGCCCTTTGGAAGGTAGCACCAGCGTTGGACAGCCCAAATGGCATTTTCCTGTATGCAAAAGTTCCCCATTTGGTTGTGAAGGCTGTCTTGAACTGGTCCTCTTCCTTCACCATAATCTGATTGTAGCTTGAGTAGCCATCAAGTAGTGAAAACCTCTCGGAGCCAGCCACAACTTGCAAGATTTGCTCCATGGAAGGGAGTGGGTAATGGTCCTTGAGAGAGGCTCTATTCAAGTCTCTGAAGTCAACACACAATCTGATCTCTCCACTCTTCTTTAATTTGGAACTAAGTTGGCAACCCAACTAGAATGCTTGATTGGGAATATGATCCTTGACTCAATCAGCTTGTCCAATTCTTTCCTCATGAGAGGCTCCATGTGTGGATTGGTGGTCTTTGTTTACTGCTGACGGAGGCTTAGTATTTGGATCCAATTCGATGGTATCTTTGAGCTAAGTTGGGATTGAAACCTTTCAAGTCTTCATAGCTCCAGCAAACACGTCGGGGAACTCTTGACACGGTTGTATGAACTCATACCTTTCTTGTTCGGTTGTCATCCTTCCATTTGCAATGGTTTGTTCTCTTCTACCAAGATGGATCTTGAATCCTCTCTCTTGACTTTGAATGTTTGCTTTCTCCTTTCTAAACTGATCATTGGGGTTAAAAATGGACTCCAAAGTGATAAGTCCTTGGGCAGCTTGTTAGTTCTCAGCTGTACCACTTGGTCACCATCTTTGCTTGTTCGATTTTCTTGATTCTTGGTGAGAACTCAACTTCTTCTTACGAAATGGATGATTTGCTGGTCATTTCAAACACTTGCCAACTAACATTGTTATCGGCCTTTGAAGGCCTCACAATCACGTGGATGTTTGGCTTGTACCTTGTCTTGTTGAATGCTTTCCACAATGTCAAAGGCTGCCCCTCTTTGCTGCAAGCACATCGTCGGCGACTTGATTCTCTTTCCTAGGAATGGATTTGATGCCAAAACCCTCAAAATCTTCCATGAGGTCCCACACCCTGTTCTTGTAGCACTTGAGTAGATCATTCTTGGTAGCATGTTGTCCCTTGACCTGATTTACAATCAATTCACTGTCACCAAAGACTTGCAAGTTCTTTATTTTCTTCTTTATTGCCCAATGCATCCCTTGCACCAAGGCTTCATATTCAGCAGTGTTATTGGAGCATGCAAACTGAAATCTAAAAGCTGAATAGTACTTTACTCCTTGAGGTGAAACAAGCATAGCTCCACCTCCTGCACCTTGTCTACTCCTTGATCCATCAAAAAACAGCTGCCATACCTCATTGTCATCTTTGTGGTTTGGCTTGGTGATGCTAGGAATAGGCTGATTTTCTTCGTGTATGCAATAGACCCCTAGCTCAGATTCTTCCACTTCTTGATAAGGATCAAATGCATGTATCTTGTTTGCCCATTCATCAAGAGTTAGATCCGGGATGCTTCCAACCTTAGTGTCAGCTTCATCAGTGCTTGGGTGATCTTCTTGATCAAATCTTTGAGCAATTGGCATTAATCGACTTGGAGTGTAAGGCTCAATGTGGAAGTTTGCAATAGGTTCGAGACCTGATTGTAGCCTTAGTTCCATACCTCATTACGAAACGCATGTGTGACCAATCAATGGAGACAAATATCCCCCATCTTGGTTGTGAAGTCCCTTGACAAGCATAGGGCAAAGAGTGGTGGAAGGTCTATGGTGATACATCTTGTAAAACAACAACATTTGGACATGCATGCAAGGTAAGACTCAAGTTTCTAATCACTCCAACTATTGTTGCTTCTTGCTGTCCCATCTAGCTTCACTACCCCCCTTTGGATATTGTTTCATCTTTGGAGCCCTAGGCGATCAGCTATTTGTTTAGGCATTCTTGAGCTACTTGCCCCGAGTCTATCATGCGATTGTGCACTAGCTGATTTCCAATGATCAATGAAACATAGAAAGGAGGGGGCTTCAACATTTTACCTTGCTGGTCCTCCATGATTTCCCTCGGCTGGGCAGCATTTGTAAGCACTTTGTCTTGCATCTGAACTTGCTTGATTTGAAGTTGGCCAGTCCTTCATGGCAGCTTGCAGCAGATCTCTTTGGCCTGGGATAGATAGGGATTCCCACATTGATATATTGACATTTGTCTTCTTCATCTGATCAATGATATTGAATGGTGATGAAGGATCTCTTTGTTGTCCCTTGGTTTGCACATTCACTCCTTGCATGTGGGCAGCAACAACTGGTATTTGAGTTGGCCTAGGGGCTGTTCTTGGCTGCCCTTGTGCATTTGAAATTGGATTTTGCTTGCCAACCATTTGTGGAGCCATGGAAGGTTGTGGATTGGTTGGGGCTAATGGCTTTGTTCTTCACCCAAATTCCTCCTTTTTGACCTTGTGTTGGCTGCAACACCTTGAGAAACTACCTGGTTCATGCCACAAAAATCCTCTGCTTGCCAATTTACCAATGTGGTGTCATTTGGGGCTGATTGCTTTGTTGGAATGTTTCTTGTTGTTGGTTGTTTCCTTGTTGCCCTCACCCTCCACACCAGTAGTTGTCACCATTAATGCTTGATTCAAAGCACCATTGAAGCACATGGATTGGTTATGAGGCTCATTGCATGGAAAACACCAATCATACTCCTGAGCAATGTTGTTTTGTGTTGGCACCAATGCCTTAGAGGCAGATATGGCATTTGGATTATAGGGCTGAAATGGTCTATTGGCAGGAGGCCTTGTTTGATTCATATTTGCAGCTGGATTAGGTGGCCTTTGTGGTTGGTATGGCTGCCTGTTAGGCTGAGCTTGGGGTTGATAAGAAGGTCTAAAACCTTGGGCTTGCTGCCTTTTGAGAGTAACCAGCTCATTGCCTAGGTTTTGCAATTGCTTCATGACTTCTTGAAGCTCATTTGGGGCACTTGGAGATGAAGTGGAAGCTTCATTTGAACTCTGATTTCTAGGAGTGGGAGAAGGAGCCAAATTAGGTGCTTGATTGGTGTTTGGACTCTCTAAACTTGGAAACAATGGCATGGGAGGTCTAGGGGCAAGTTTGCCAGCTTGGATCAAACAATTTTCAGCCCTAATGGCAATGCTATAAGCCATAGGGATAGTTATGCCTCCCATGGACTGAATCAACATAGAAATATCAGAATTTAGAGCTTTGAGATAGTAGAGAAAAGCACCTTCTGCTGTTGGCTTGACTGCCACTGGAATTCTCTCCCAAGTCTTTTGAAATCTGAAGTTGAAATCGGTCAATTGCTCATTGGGAGCTCTCTTGATGGTTGTCAGCTGCTCCAAAAGAGACAAGTTGTCTCCCTTTTCTCCAAATTGCTCATGAAGTGCTATACACAGCTGATTCCAATTTGTGATAGAACCAGCTCCAAGGCTCCTAAACCATTGCAATGCTTTACCCTTGAATGAAGATGCGATAACTTGTGACCACCACTTGCATCTCATTGATTTCATGGATTACAAAGGTTAGCAATATCTTTAACATGATCACACAGAGTAGTCTGATTTTCTCCGGTGAAGTAGGGAATGTTCTTGAGGCTGCATAGGAATTGGATGTTGTGCATTGAGGGCAAGTGGGCTGCTTTGCTGTGAAGTTGACATAGGGGTTGTTTTGTGCCATTCTAATTGGTCTTAAAACCCTTGTTGGTGAATGAAAGGCCTACCGGTGGAGGAGTTGAGAGAGTTACATTTGGTGGAGATGGAGACCTTTGAATCCTTCTTCCTCTTTGCCTTCTTCTTGGAGATAATTGCGGGTATTCAAACAACACTTCTTCTTCTCCAACTCTTGACCTTGTGGTGATTCTTCTCATGAGTTTTCGGGCTGCCTTTGAAAACCAGTTGATTCTTCCCCTTGGAGTCACGGATATGCAAATAATAGCTCTTTTCAAGCAAGAAAATTGCAGCGAGATGCACATCAACTTTGCTGCAATAAAAATGAGACCTCTAGTGTCCCACCGGGCGTGTGCCAAAAAACTGTTGTGTGCAAATCACGGCACCCACGGATGTTGATCAGGCTTCTAGGTTGATCACTCTAGGCATCCGGTGTGATTGCACAACATGGAAACCTCTCTCCAGTGTGGGACTTGTGGCGAGAGAGAATCTCCAGATTAGAGGCTTGGTTCCTCAAACTCCTCGATTTAGATCTATATTTGCACAACTACGAGGTTCGAGATCCTAATCCTACTCTAAATTGCAAGGAGACAGGGATAGAAATGCAAAAATTGAAACTAACTAAAGATGGTGATGCACCAAAAGGAGTGGTGAATATTTTTGTCATGCAAATAGACACAAACCAAAGATTGCAACATAAAACATACACAGGCTGATAAGATATAATTTAGGATCTGAAATGAAGCAAATAATACAAACAAAGGATTGAAACCCATTCACAAAGCTTGCATTATCATTTCCAGTGTCAAAACCATGCATTACAACCTCAGAGAGGTAAAAACTATTACAATCTTTGAAGAGGTCTGATTCTTGCAACAATCACTTGCTGGAGGTGAAAGAAGAAGATTGCTATGCCAAAAAATGTTCCCCCTTTTAGAAATGAGCCAAATCTGGCTTTTACATTGCATGGGTCGAGCCCAGGAGAGAGAAAACATACAAAAACATGGGAGCCCATTCCTCATTGACTAAAAATGCATTAAATCAGCATGGGGACCTTACAAACCCATACCCTATCATTTTTGACCAAATTGGAGGAGAATGCGACCCATTCTGCATTAAATTTGGTCACTGAAATGTCATTTCTGGCCATGAACACGCGTCAGAGCCGTTTCTTAACTTTCTCTCTCTAGACTAAACCAAAATTCAAGATTGACCCCGAGAATCATGTAGAGAATTTTATAAGCTTTCCAATGATATAAAGAACGTGCAAATCCGAGCTCTGGATCGAAAGATATGGCGATCTGAAGATTTAGGGCACAAAACAGGCAAAAATGGGTTTTGAAATTTTTTCCCACGCTCCGCCACCTAGACGACACGTGTCGGGCACTGATTGGATGAGCAATTCTCTCTCCTTCCCTTACCCATGGGTTTTCCTTGAAAGTTTTGACTTTTTGTAATTTTGGAAAATTTCCCATTTTTTCCCCGCGTCCCCGCCACTTGGGACACGTGGCATGATCTGGTTGGAGGACAGGGGCGCGGGGTCATCCTTTACCTTTTAGTTTTTGGCCAAAACTTTTGCCAAATTCTCTAATTCCTCCCAAGCTCCACACTCCCCTTCTCCTTAGGACACGTGTCCTCTTTTTATTGGCTCGGGCCAATGCTTCAAACCTTGCCCTTTGAAATTTTGGACGTTTTCCCTTGTGACACGTGGCGTTTCTGATTCATCCGTCCAGGGCTGCCTTTTCTTTTCGCGTCCCTCGCGTCCCTTTGGCCTGGTTGTCCCAAACTATCTGGGACAAATTCCTCCGATCCACCCGATTCGGGCTTCCTGTCCCTCTTTGAGGTGAAGACACGTGGCGTGATTTGATTGGCTCTCGGCTCCTCGGCTCTCCGCGTCCCATCGTCCTTTGTCCCAGTTGTCCCGAGTCCCAGGACAAATTCTTCTAAACCGCCCGAAAATGTTCTTGTTTGTCCCTCTTTTGGGTTCGGTTCACCTTTTCGCGTCCTTCGCGTCCTCACGGCCCGATGTCCCGACCTTATTCTTGCAGTGATTAGTTAGTCAATTTTCTTTTTACCTTGGCGGTTTTCCCTTTCTTTCCTTGCGTCCCGATGTCCCATGTCCCGCTGTCCCTTTGCTGCCGCCTGGAGGCTTTTGGCGGATTCGCGCCCACGTCCCAAGCTTGTCCCAAGGGCCTGGACTAGGACTTAGCCAATTTTCATGATTTTTTTCTGCCCAAGCTTGTTTTTGTAACTTTTTCACCCTTTTTTAGCCTCCTACATGCTCCTACAATCTAGAAATGGATACTCATTTAAAATCCCCCAAAGTCACTCACACTCACAAGATAAACCCAAAATTTAGTACAAAAAACTTATGTTCCCCCAAATTTTCAGATTGCTAAACCTAAAGGAAACATTCAATATCTGGGTCAATAAATGTTGCTTTCGAGGGATAATTTACATGCCGTAAGACAACACTAACACTGGTTTATTGCAATTTATTTTATCCAATTTTAAAAATCCACATATGTCTTGAAAGTGAACCTTCCATCATGACAATTTTATTTTGCAACATCTCTAGAAGATATTCAATGCGCTTAACCGAGATTACATACAAAAATGTCAACCTTGTGATATCAAAAGTATTACTCTCGAATTGGATAAAAATTATCTAGAGTCCCACTTTTGCATACAAGTTGAAGGTAATAATATGCTTGTTAACATTTATAGTCTTTTATTATCACCATATTAATAATCTTATAACATGAATAATGAATTTTCCGTTTTTCAATGATATATGTGTAGGTATTTCTAACACCTCTAAATCAAGACAGGAGTTATTTGTGAAAGCTTTTAAACACAATTTTTGTAGGCCATGATACAATTTTTTAGGCTAGGATAGTCTTGCAGGGTACCAAATTGAAAATACCATGCTGGGATCTTGTTTACAACCCACGTTCCCTAAGTTGCTAATAGTTCGATTGGTGTACAAATATATCCAACATGATACAAAATTATTTGACACATACTATTTGTAATGAGGGTGCAACATTTTCATGTTGCAATTATATACTTACATTATATTATTAATCTCATATTGATTTGAACTCACAAAATGCTAATATTCCTATTAAATTTGATGAAAAAATGAGAGTAAATTTCCTTTTAATGATGAGAAAGAGGTAAGTTTAAAGTTTTAATTTGTACAATATATTTTTCGTGAATTTATTTGGAAAATTTTGGTAATTTTGGTAATTTTATTTGAAAAGAAAACAAATTTATCACATGCAAGAAGAAAAATGTAGTAAGAGGTCATCAACCTCATGAGGATTCTACAGATTCATATATGGATTTACAAGTATCTCTTACTCTAGTTTGAATACAAAAAATCATGAGGAATTCTCTTCCCCATTCTGCAAGTGCTTCAATAATCTACATAAATTATTACAAGTATTAATAGCAATATGTACAGTCACACTATGGTTCATGAAGCAATGGAAGATATATTATTAATTTTTAGTAATCGATTATCGACTATGCGTAATTTTAAACATTACTACATATTTATAGATTCATCTGATAGTATTCATGAAACTTCCGACATGAAGTTGAACCAACAGGCTCCACGAGGATTCAACCACTAACAATGGAAGAAACTACTACCCCTAGACATACTCTGCATGGTAAGTATAATGTACATTATTATTATCAGTTACTTCAAACTTTAAATTTTCTACTAAATTTACTAAATATTGAATTCTTGTGTTTTTCTCAAATTTAAATTTTACAATTCCTTTTCACACTTATCAAACAAAAATATTCCACCTCCATTGCCACAAAGAAAGGTTTAGGAAAGAAGGAAAATAATATATTTTCAGGTTCATAGTGGCGCACAGTTCATTTAACAAGAACAGAGTTTCCAAATTTTTCTTTTGGTGGTCCCCCTAGTGCAATAGGCACCACCATTTTTCAAAAATTGATTTTGATGATGATTTCTTGGGTGTTGAGAGTGGTATAGGTGATCTAGATACCTTTAATCCCTATAATATTATTCCGGACCATACCCAAATAGATCCCATTTTACATAAACATACACCTATTTAACCAGGATGAAACACCCTCTAGTCTAACTCATATAGTACCACGCTCTCATGATAAATTAACATATTTTCCTTTGAATAATTTGCTACGTGAGATAGGTGTTATGACAAATTGAATGATGTTATTATGCCTAATATAGACACATTGAAAACATGAGAATTGTGGGAATTTTTTTTTATGAAGGAAATAAATAGTCGTTATCATAACCATTCTTAAAGAAATTCATTACTTGCTTCAGATTCAAAATAAGTCGGGAAAAATTGATGTATTAGTGAATAAGGCTCTTTCAGGTACCATTATAGTAGACAGTGGATATAATGATAACGTTTTGGATATAATGTTAAATAGGCTATAAAATTTAAATGGTGAAGCCCAAGATTAGTATAACTAATGGGCTAGAGACAAAAACATGTTTTTCATTGCAAATGTGGAAAAATATAAAGTTGTTGTAAGTTTTTCTTTCTTTGCATTGAAATTTTAGTTTTACATATTTAAATTTTTAACTAATAATATTTATTTTTTCAAATGCAGTCAAAATATGAAAATTTGAAGAATGAAGTACAGGTCTTGGATCTTCATCTGAAGAGTGCAATTTTTTTAGCTTCTACTAGTTCACTAAAGTAAAAACTTGTGCTACTTAATAAACATAACAATACGTTGAAGAAAATTATGAAGGAGCATGACATGGATCTAGAGATATTGTTCAAGCATAAATCTAATGTGGATCCTAGTTTACTTTTAGTAGGTGATGCGGTGAAACAAGATATTGAAAATCTTGCTAGTATCAATGCCATAGTTGAAGATCTAATTAAATCAGGAGTACTAAAAGATGATACAAGACTAGAGGGAACATCATAGAATGAGACAATATTTTGTTATATTGTATGACATTGTAATACATAGAATTGAAATATAATTCTTAAATATCAACTGAGATGTTTTACACTTTTGTAAATTGTTTTGAAACAATATGAATTAACACTTTATTATTATATTGTTAATGTTTTCATAGCATCTTTGGTGTTTCATTCTTCACAAAACGTAAAGTATAAAATGTAAAGTATAATATATGTGTTCTATTAATAATTAATGTTTTTGTATCTTATTATTACATTATGTACAAAAATTCAAAGGAATAAAGATGCTAAGATCATTTATTCAAAAATAAATAGCTATATCATTTTCATATGAATTTTATAGATAGGATTATATAAATATTTAAAAAGCATGCCTCTTACCAAGATACAAGCCTAAAAATAAGGAAGTTGAAAAAATGTTTGATCAATCTCTTTTTCGTTAGAGGCATTTGCATCTATTGTGTCAAAGAAAGAATTCACCTCATGGGTCGAACTAAGATCATGTTTTTTCTCATTGTGTTAGTGAATCCTCTTCTTTTAGTAAGTGAAGTCCAAGTCAGAATTTCCCTTTCATAAGGAAATGCATCCACTGGATAATGTGAAACATACAATCTCAAACAAGTCTCAAAATTTTTATCCAACATGTTTCGACGCTTTTATTTCACAAAATATAATGAACTAAAAACACATTCATCTACTATTGATCCCAAAATATTTTTTTGGAAAAGCTCATATAGCCGACAATATTCACTATGACTTTCTTGCAGGATGCTTTACTTGATTCATTTTTTTCCATAGCCTTGTTATCGCTCTATTTTTTGTTGGTTTATTTGGGTGCCAATATTGATGAAGTATTGTAACTAAAAGATGTGATGATTGAGTTGTTAGTATATATTTTTACAAAATACCTTTAATCTCAGCACCATTTATCTGTATAGTCTTGTTGAAATTCTTTACTAGAAAAAACATATGCTTTTAAAATAAATTACCTACAAGTTGTTCACTATGACCATCAAGGATGTTCTAGAATATGGGATTCACTACTCCCATAGCCT
The DNA here is from genome assembly GCA_018340775.1 of Taxus wallichiana var. yunnanensis. Classification (NCBI taxonomy): domain Eukaryota; kingdom Viridiplantae; phylum Streptophyta; class Pinopsida; order Cupressales; family Taxaceae; genus Taxus; species Taxus wallichiana. The sequence continues at coordinate 924,799,970 of CM031239.1, read as the reverse complement.
ATAGAAGATCATACCTTTTAAAATTATCACAAATTGATGTAGATAATTTTTTTGAAATCTTTCTCAATTTCATCTATGTATCAAAAACAATAATGTCATATAAGATGCATGTTACAGGAACTTCTTCAATTTATTCTCTAGCCAAATCAACTCTTTCTTAAAATGTATGCATTGGTATTTAATTCCCACTTACAACTGGACAAATATAATCCTTAATATTGAATTTCAAATAGGAGTTAGGATCCTTGATGTCTTTTAATATTTTCCAATTCTTAAATACAAGTCCTTCAAAATTGTCTCGAGACATGTATAAATGATCTAGAGTTTTACATAGACATTTCCTTAACTATATGAAATCAACAATATATATTGACATCTCTTGAGCATATTTACTAAAACAATTGATTTCCCTTAAGTTGGGGAGAATTTAATTTAATTTTAGTAACGTTTCCAAATCTATTAAATGGTACAATAGATCTTTTTCCTTTTCAAATTCTCTAAGATATTTGTAAATATAACCTATCAACGATGGATATTCTTCAAAAATTTTGCATGCACGTTCATACATAGAAATCCACCTTGTATCTACATCTTTAAGAAGATTTTTACCATCAGTCACACCAATTGAAAATTTTTGAAACTCTAGGAATATTTTGGGACTGTTGGACATATATGCATGTAGGTCACAGATCAACTCTTTGACTTTTGCAACACTATCAAATGTGCTAACTATTATGTATGAAAGATTCATTTTGTGCATCATGTAATGGATTGGAATCATGTATGGGGAAATAGAGGTTTGTAGTCAAATGTAAAGACCATTTATGTTCCCCTACATTACTGATGCACCATCTGTACCAATGCACACCAATTTATTGGTGATAATATAATCATCCATTCCTGTTATATTCCTCAAACTTGAAATAACCAACTTGTAAATGTTCTTTACATTGTAGTTTTCTATCATTTTATGTATTGTTAATAAATGAGGTATCCTTAGATAGTTCTCAAAATTATAGATATGAATGCAAACCCACGACGTGTTGTCAACTATTGTGACCTCATCAATAGATAGTGACAAAAATATTACATTTTTACTTTTTATTTCAAATCCTCCTTCTCAATCATCGCTAGACATTTGGAAATTTCCCAAGCACTGTTGTTTGACCAATGTGATTGTGGAAGATTAGGAAATCCATTAATTTTAAATAAAACTTTATAAGCCTAAAAATCGGAAATAGGTCTACCCTTTTCCAAAATATGGTAAATACTTAAGAACTATATATTTTTGGCTTGCAAATTAGTCTCAATGGATTTTCCTAGCTGAGTTGTAATTGTTCCTCCTTTCTCAACAAGATTTTCTAGGTGTTTATTTTCATTTTCATACTCTTCTACATATCTAACATGCATATATTATTTTGCATTTTTCCATCTTTGTGTGTTCATTTTATTTGACCATCTCCTTATTTAACTGCAACATATAATTTACCACAATGTTTCTCAATTGTGTCTAGTTTGAGTTACATTTTGTGATCCTTTCCAAGTTTACAGCTACAAATAGTACATTTACATTCGGTTGGAATATCATTACCTTTTTTTTGGTTGTATTGGTTCAATTAATGGAAACTTAACGCCTAGTCGAACTTAAAATTCCTTCCAATGGTCCATGTGCTTCTCTTTCTTTGCATAAATTTTTGGGTTGTATTATCACCTATAATAGGTGTTTGATCACACTATGTAAAATATCTTCAATTTTTTGGATCTCATCAACATCAATGGGATTGTTGTTTATTCTCTTCCTTTTCAAAGAATTGAGAGTAGGGTTTCCAACTAAAGTTGGTGTTTGATTACTCGAAATGTCTTCTCTTTGTTCTCTTTGTTCCATTTCATAATTAGGATTGTCCTCAAGTGGAGGCATATCTTCAACTTGTTGCATATATTTTGCTTGTATGTCTAATGTAGGCACATAATGAGGATTGTCCTCAAGTGGAGGCATGTCATCATCAATGGGATATGTTTCATCTACAAAAAGGGGGATTTTGAAATTTATAATATTAAGTATATTATTGGAATCTTTAATTTTAAAGTAAATAAGGCTTAATTATTTAGCTCATACATTACCTACATTTGATGTGTATGGGGGTTGCACTTACATATGATTTTACTTGATCCCTTTTTATGGCTAGCTAAATAAGATAAAATATTCCCTTTTGATTGGCCTTTTACATTGCAAGAAGAACTAGAGGATCCTTGGTGAGGAATTGTCACCCATGTTAAGAAAATAATATGAAATCATGCAAATGAGGTGGGATTCTGGAATGTGCTACTAAATACCTAAGTGCAGCTAGGAACTTGCTTAATGCTACTATTTGAGCATCTAAAGAAAGCAACCGGGTGTTGGGAATAAGCAAATGAGTGTATTCAAAAATCAATCGGTGCCTGCAAAAATTCAACCAAGATTTGAAAAGGGTGTTTGGAGTAGATAGGGACTGGAGTAATCAATCACACATCTTGAGTGATCGAGCATCTAGAGCATGTAACCAGTGCATCTAGAATATGATGTGGGTTCATGTGTGTCAGCCTATGTTGTTTTCGAAAGAGGATATATCTATGCTTAAGATGTATATGATGGAAAATGTAACTGATTTATGTTTTGATGCATTGGAGCGATTAGATGTATATATATGAAATTTATTACAAGTTCACTAGGTTATTCGACCCGTAAAACTAACTTGCACCTAGAAATTTTAGGTCAAATGTTGCTCCATACTACTCTTCAAAATATCCAAATCCAAATTTCAAATATGTAAATATTCGTGAATTAGAAAATAATGGCCACTAAAATTTTCCCTATACGAGAGCACTAGAATTTATATAACCATGACATACACCAGTCTATAACTATATAGAAAATGATTAATTCATACTCAATTAGATTCCCAAAGTGTACGATCTTGTATACTCGCTTCTCCATTTGTTAGTTTCTCACAAAAAACATTTATATGTCTTAATTAGTATGCACGTATGTTTTTACTTTTCTAGGTTTGCATTAACTAAGTGCATGCCCTTATTGTCATTTTAAGAAATCATATATTATTGTCCACATCATTTTATTTTTGGATCTATATTATGATTTATAATTTGATTATTTAATTAATTTATTATAATATACAACATGTTACTAACCCATTAGAATTAAAATTTCATTTTATATTTTAGTTAGATCATTTCATGAACTTGATTTTTGTCTAAACCCTATTTCCCTAGGGGTTGACTCACACTTTTAACCAATGTTATTTCTACTTGCATCACTTGATTCCTTTTGTGTGTTTTCTTTATGATTTGTTGCACTTTACATTACTTTCAATATATTAATCTTAAGGATTTAATACCTATCATTCACGTGGGCTTTTATCCCTCTAATAATGTCCATGCCCATTTTATTCTTATGGACCCGATACCTTTTTTATGTTCAAATCATGACATAAAAATGTTTGTCTAAGAGTGTCTTTTTTTTTTTTTTTATCATAACTCACTTCTTGATATTTACAACATCTCTTTCTTTAATATATTGGGTATATCAATTGGTGATCTTACCACAATCGACATGATTATTTTTGGATATAATGATGTTACCTATAGGGTTCTTGGTTAGAGTTCACTTCATATATATATTTTAAGTTCACAAACCCTTGATAAAATATTCCAAGTAATGTATAATTATCTTTTACTTTCTTTTGGTTTATCATGGGATATATGACATGCACAATATTTCCCATCCTTTTATTTTCCATATAGAATTCCCTCACCAAATTTCTTCCTATTTTTTCATTAGGGACCTTGATCCCTTTAAGTACAGAATCATCCCCATATTATGTTGTATGGTTATTCACATATGAATTTCCATATCCTCTTACTATTTATCTAGTAGTTGTTCCTATTCTCAATATTACACTAGATAAGAATCATACTACCATTTACAATTATGATGGCACTTTGCTAGTTGAAATTCCAATGTTACAGGACATAATACAACTTCACTTATTTTACATTTTCATATTAACAATGATAATACATGTGTTCCTTATAAATATACTTATAATGGTATGAATGACCTTGTCTCTTCCAATGTACCACCAACTTCTCATTTCTTTGTTGATAAATGTAATGGTGTAAATGACTATGATTCTTGTGATGTTTTTATTAATGATATAAGTATGAATTTTCATGTTGATTCTTATGATTCCTTTGATGAATATGTTGTCTTCACTAATAAAATAAATTATGCAAAAAAATTAATAATACCCTTCACTAGAGTTATATCTTATCATTATTTCATCTTGAGGATATATTCCTAATGATTCATCTCTAATCGTTAGCTTATGTATAGGATCTATTGCTAATGAATAGTCTTTCATCATTAGTACATTTAAAATATATATTTAGTGTGAATCATATCCTATCGTTACTACATTTAGAGGATCTATTCCTCATGATTCATCTTTTATCATTTGTGAATCTAGAGGATATATCCTTGTGAGTATTCTCCTATGAGTTTTACAAATAAAGGATTTATTCATTTTCATCCTCTTATTTGTATTCACATATATAATGGAGATATCCTTGTGAGTATTCTCCTATAATTTTTACATATAAAGGATTTATTCATTTTGATCCTCTTATTTGTATTCATGTATCTAATGGATCTATCCATCTATAACGTCATTCAAAGTCTCACTTGTGCATCATAATGACCGGCCCTTCACTTCTATTGGGATATGTTAAGTGTCCTACTCTCGATTCATCTTTTTTGTTGCATGGATTTGGTTACCACTATGTTTCCCATACAAATATACAAGATTCATATGTACCTATGAGTAATTTCACCAATATTCACATTTCCCCAAAGTGGATTCTTCTAGATTTTTTTTTTTATTAAAGGAAAATAGTTTTAAGGGGAATACACCTGTTACAATAAAGGCTCAATAGCCAGATCAACATGAAAAAGCATCAAAATAGGATATGAATCTAGATATTATGATAAGTCCAACAATAGTCAAAAAAGAAGCTACTAATAAAAAGCAAAATAGGGACATAACAGTGACTAAACAACAAAAACAACAAACTATCAAACAAAACAACAACTTGAAATCCTCCACCTTCCTAGAAGGTATTATTTCTTCGAGGCCATTTTAATCCTTGATTTTATCATCTATAGGGAGGTAAAAAGTTCCAGATTGGTGACATGTGTTGGGTCATTAACGTTTAGTTGCAAGATGGCTTGATTTCTCTCCTTTTCAGTACCCCAAATATCCTCAGGACTCCACTCAACAATGTGATGCTTCGACATGTTATTCAAGAAACTCACTAATTTCTTTAAAGATGGCCATATTATGGTTGTGTCTATCCTTATTTCTCCTCAGTCTATTATCCAACTTGAGTTTAATTTTCTGTAAATTTTTTCAGTCTAATCTATGCCAAAACACTGCATCATCATTTATTTTTATTTTTCCCTTTTTCTTATTTAGCTGATGTATCTCTTTCTTGATATTTTCTACCTCATTTTCCAGTGTTTCCATTCTAAGGAGAATATTATCCCTCTCCTGCTGGGAAGCTTTGTCCTGCCCTGCATTACTGATATGCAAGAGATTGTGAACCATTTCCATATCCTTGTTACTTCGAGGACATAACTAGAGGTAGGTGGGGTCACTTTATGGGGTGCAAGGTTCTTAGCCTTGACATTCTTGAAATTGGAAGAGTTGGTCGGGTTGGGAGTGGGTGTGTTGTGAGAGGGAGTGGGATGAACACTAGGGGAAACAGGAATGGTAGGGAAATTGATGAGGCAATTCTTGTGAAGGAGAAAGATGAGCCCTAGTGAAGGGGATGGCCCTAGTATGTTTTGAAAATCAAGAATGGATTGTTCCAAATAATTCAGAAGATAGTGTGGGAAGTAGACAACAAGATTTATCCTAAAGTGATTAAGGAAAACCAAGTGTTTGGTGAAAATAGTAATGTAGATGACGTTCAAGGGATATAAACTGTACCATCATTTTAGTAATTTCATCGAAAGGTTACGAATGGAGCTTACCTAAATGCTAGCCATAACAAAGATGATCTCCTCCCCTGCATCAAAAAAATTCTTTGCTTCAAAATTTTTGTCAACCCTTTGTTGAAGAACCAGATGCCATCCAAAGCCAGCCTTGTAACCTCTGCAATTAGCTCCTCATTCATCAACACCCTTTTCCCTCCATATTTAACCTTCCTGTCCTTCCAATCTATGGAAAAATGCATTGAAATGTGTTGATCATGACCTTGTATTTTCTCAATAAAGTTGGAGACACCCCCCATTTGAAGATAATTCCATAGCTCAACGCGTTATCCTTCCAAGTAGGATCGCAATTAGGTTCTAATTGGCACGAAGCTCCCCCCATATTTCTTCCTCTACTATTTCCATGATTACTCTACTGCAAACCACCCATGAAAAGGTTGTTTTTGTTTTTCCTATACCGTTTTTAAGAATCCAACTAGAAATCTGAGAAGCATGCGAACATTTATGGTGGTAATTATAATAACTCCTCTCGCATGTGCCATCTTTCTTATCCATCGAATCCCATGCAATCTCATTAGAGATTCTATCTAGGATGTGAATGCTCATAATTATCCTTGGTAATACCATTTTGTACTTCCATGGGTTTTTTTTTCATCATCCCAAGTGGTGAAATTATTATTGGTACCATAGTTAGCTAAGGTATCCACCACCTTGTTTCCCTCTCTATAAGTATGACCAATTTTAATATTTTTGAAGGTATGGCATATATTAATAGATTCCTAAATGAAATATTTAATAGTCCAACTTGGAGGGTGTATCTGATTAAGATGATTTATAATATTCAAGGAATCACCTTCAACAATGATGTTTTGAATGTTGTAATCCCTAGCAATTCTTAGACCCCATAAAGTTGATAGAGCTTTTGCATAGTGATTGGTCTGATTTCCCATTCGATAGCATAAGTAGCAACTAAACAACCTTTATGATCCTAAATTATTCCTCCACCAACAAGCTCCTTGGTTTCCCTTAGAGGCTCCATCAAAATTAATTTTATACCAAGAGTTTGGAGGAGGGATCCAATGAATTGGAGACCTATCAATATTTGAAGTTCTTCGTTTCTGAACATTTTCAATATCCATCTTCCAATTTGAGAGAATAAATTCTTCATCTTCAGGATATTTCTTATTCTTGGGAGGTTTAAATATTTCAATATTGTCTTTAATTGCATTACCAATCTTAGTAAAGCTTTTTCTTGCAAGGTTGTCTGCTATTTCTGAAAATTATGTCATTTTTGTCTTTCCAAACTCTCCATATAATATGGGGCATCACCAATTTCCAAAGTCTCCAAATAATACAGTGTTTAAAAGGAGGATCCCACTTGAATCCAATATTGAAGAAATTCCTTTGGCACTTGTCCGAAAACATTGAATTTTGAAAAAACATAACTCTAGATCTTTGAAGCGTACTCACAATGCAAAAAAAGATGCTTGATGTCCTCAGCCTCTTTTTACATAGGCAACACATATTTGGCATTATAAAGCCTCTCTTGATAAGGTTTTCATTTGTGAGTATTCTTCCTCTGAGAACAAGCCAAAAGAAGAAATTGATTTTAGGAGTTAGCTCTGGCATCCAAATCCTGCTCCATTTGAAATCACAATGGATGTTTTCAAAATAGGAATTGTATCCAGCTTTGACAGTGTATTCCCCATCACTTGAGTTTTTCCAAACAAGTTCATCCTTAACTTCAATTTGACTCAGGGGTATGTTATCTAGCTGCACTTGTAATAAGGATATTGTGAGATTTAGCTCATCACTTTCCACCTTAAGTTGCTTCCATCTTTTTCTATTACCCTCCATTTCAATGTAGTCTTTGACTTTAGTTCCATACTTTTTCTCTAGAATATCTTTGATAGAACCAAATTTATCATTTAAATTGAGGCTAGTCTAGTTATCACACCAGAATTGAATATCTCTACCATTTCCCACCTTCCATTTACAACCTTGTTTGATAAAATTCTTGATTTGTATCAAATTGTTCCAAAAATAGACCCTTGAGGTAGCTGGTCATCATGAAGGAAAAAAGTTACAGTTTGTTGAGCTAGATACTTAGCCTTAATTAGATCAATCCAAGGTTACTCCTCAGTAAGCATTCTTCCAGCCCATTTTACAATCAAGGCCATATTCAATTACGGTGCACATGTAAAAATGCAAGGGTTTACTCAAAAACTAAACTAACTTTCCAAGGAGATAGGGTAAGAAGATGCATAAAATAAAACCTAAACTAAAATAGGTGATGCACCGAGGAATGAAGAACACCTGTCTTGCCAATAAACACAAATCATTAAAATGCAATGCAAGATCATGCACAGATAACAAAATTTACAGTGAAAGATCAAGAGGATGCAAATGAACACAGAGAGGGTTGAGAATCATCCATAGACATGCATTATTTTCTCCAAAGATTGATACAATACACTACAAAATTCCAAGAGGCAAAGTTGCATTACAGTTTTAGATGGGAGGTTTGAACTCCACAAATTCACCTGCCAAAGAGAAGAAGGGAGGGGCAAAACAAGAATGTCCAACCTTTAGAAAGAAGCCCCTCCTTACAATTTATAGGAAGAATGAGAGAGGGAAGAGAGAGGAATTCCAAATCTACCCCAACCACCTCCAAATTGTATTTAATTCATCTCATTATGGTGGTAGGTGAGAACCCTAGCAAACCCAAAAAATGGTGAATTGTATTTTGCATTTTTGAAGAAATTTTTCTCACCCAATTAAAGATATTTAGTCATAGTTGGGCAGAGGACCTTGTAAGCTTTCCGAAAGTCCAACCTTGTGTGAATTTGAGCTCCCTGTGAAAATTTATGGCCATTTGAATATCTGCGTGGGGTTTGCCTTCTATGTTAGGTGTCAACGCTCAAAATGTTACGCCTCCTAAAGATGCGCCTCAGCGCATCCATCCTCATGTCAACATACTCTTACGTGCACCATAGGTGCTAAAAATTTCATGTCGACATCTTCTGCCGTGCGCTCCAACTCGCGCCAGTGGTGGCAATTTTTCCATGTCGACATCTTCATGCGCGCTCCAACCTGCACCAGGGCGCGAATTTTCCATGTCAACATCTTCTGCTGTGCCTCCAACCTACACCAGGGCACGAATTTTTCCATGTCGAAATCTTCTCACATTGCGTCTCCAACTGCGCCTTTGTCTATATTTACCTGGGGAGGGAGATATATACAATAGGGCCCTTACTCCATTGATATCAAGATTGGTGAACATAACTTATTCTTGAAGGATTTGGATGGTGATTTGCTTGAATTGCATGTTAATGGAAAGAATTTGAAGCATTTATTGGATTGATTCCCCAAATTAAGGTAAAAATATTTTGTACAGTGTATAGTTTCTTGTTTGTTTCCTATTTTTTTGTTTCTGCTCATTCTGGTCTTTGGTGACCTATTTTTGTTGGTTTCTTTGTTTTGTTTTTTTGAGATGGCTATGTTTCTCTGCTCTGCGAGATGACTCTGTTGCCTAATGGATATTTTTGAACTTGTTCTACGTTTTTCTTGTGGCACTCACAGGGAATGCCCATCCCCGAGTCGGAGCTGATGTTGGTGCTTAAAATAGTCTCGCCCCATTTTCCTTTAAAATCCATAGATTTACAGCCTTTGTCACATTTTATTCCCCATGTTGTTTCTAGAAAGTCTCTACTTTCCTTTGTTGCAAAAATTAATCTCTCCTTATGCCGATGATCACGTATGGTCCATATTTGTGTCCTTGTTTCTCTATTTCTCTGAAGAGGTCTTAAATTTGGGTCTCCCATTCTTTGTTGATTTGAAAACTTGCACTTTCTCGTTCTTTCTATTTTCCATAGTCGGATTTTTTTCCCTTGTCATCTTGACCGAAATACTTGAAGAAAATGAATGGATGTAGCTCTGAAGAATGTATTTGAGCCTTGTAACATTTTTGAATTCTTTTTCCTTAGAGAAAATTTCATCTCTAGGCTCGAATGATTGTTTTTCTATGTTTTACGATTTGACGGGCATTTCTCCTAGTCAAATTTGCATCCTTGCATCATCAGAAACATGGCCTCTTTTGGTTGGATGTGGCTCAGTTGGGTACTTAAAAAAATTCTATGAAAAGCCTTAACTTAAAGATTTGTCCACGTGGAGGAACGATGCTCATTTGAAGATCTACTTTTGGTTTGGCCTTGGAGTAGCACCAGGAGGACATGTGGAGGCTTTCACCAGGTTTGCCCATAATCACCCATTTTCAAAATATTTTGGGAGGTATGGGACACATGGCGATCTCGAACTCATTCGTAGTCTTTTAAGGAAGCACCAAGAAGACACTTGGATGCCTCTGCTCACTTTAAATTTTTCTTGGACTTTTCGGTGGCCAAAAGAGACGCCTCGATTCCTAATACATGGAGCCTTTCATTCAGCTTCAAGATTTCAAACAAATTTTTCCAAGACAGGACATGTGGTGATCCCACGCTCATTCAAAGTCTTAAATTTTGGGGACCATCTCAAGATGTGCCATTATGATGCGTGGTAGTTTGAAAAGTCGAAGGGGCGGGGAAGTAGACCATCGGGGGCAACTTAGATTTTTGCCTCTTTTTCTCAAAAGGGTTAAAATATCAAAAAAAGGGCTTCGCAAGCTCGACAAAGGATTAGTCAAAGTTTGTTTCAAGTCAAAAGGGTGGGGAGGCAGACCATTGGGGGTAACTGTCATTTTCTCCCCTTGACACTCAAAAGATTAAAACATCAAAATGGCCAACAAGCCCAATAGAGGAAAGGTCAAAGCTTTCTCTAGTCAACGATGGAGGTATGGAATCTCGAAGGAAATTTGGAAAATTTTCCTTTTAGGAGAAAAGAGTTAAAAGTGAAAAGGGAAGTGTGGTTTTGCTGGAACGCACATTGGGATACGTGTTAGGCCCATTTTTCAAGGGCGGAGCTGCAGGGAAAGCTTGGAAAATTTTCTCTATTCCAAAAAGGAGGTGAAATAGCAGAATTTGGCCTCGGTTCCATTGGGACCCACCTTAGGACATGTGTCAGGTTCATTTCTCAAGGGCGGAGGTGTGGAGAAAAATGTGAAAATTTTACATTTTTCCAAAAGTTGTAAAAGTCAAAGAAAACCCTGGCCCATCTTAAATTGAATCTTCCACATGGATGGCCCAAATTCTAAGTAAAAATTAATGGCAACTGTGAGATGAATCTGATTTCCCCATTTTTAGTGAAACAATCTTAAAAGTGTAAGTCTTCATCATTTCTTGGTATTTCCTACATGCCAAACAGAGAGGGAGTTAATTTTGATATCTAAGTTTGGTGGGTGAGATCTAGAGACATCTTTCACCATTAAAATGGTCTGACTCTCGGCTCGATATGATTTTCCGTTTTTCTTCTCCTAAGCATGCAAGGAACCAGATTTGATAGATTAGTGGTGGAAGTGGTTAGTGAGTTGAAGAAGGAGTGATCTACTAGAAGGGTAGTTGAATGCGGGAGATATTCAAGATATTTTCCCCCTGAGCACCTGGTGACTTTTTACAGATCTAATTCTAGAAATCGTGGTCATGATCATAGTGAGCACTTGTAGCACTCAATGTCATGATTTTTGGGGATAAAAGGGGATATTTTATAAATGTTATAAATGACACAAATTTTTCATGCAAAGGCTTAGAGGTTGGAGTGTTATAGGTTGAATAAAATTCTCAAGAGGAAAATTTGACAAAGCCTATCTTTTGAGAAGTCGTATGAGAAACCTGGTTATCTCTTTTGTATTAAGTTTGATCGTGTCAAGGTGGTTGCAAGTGTACAACCATTGACAAGCTCTGAGATTGTTCTAGAAAATTTCCCCTATTGATAAATTTAATCAAACTTGAGTTATTCTATGTTGATCTTAAGCCAAATATGTTTGTTTTATTTCTAAATGTATGCAGATAGTTTTTCTTTTTCTTGTTGCAATCTTGTATGAAAATTTGTCTTAATCATAGGGTCTCAATCCTTGTGACAGTTTAGTGGTATCAACAATTTCATTTCCTGGAAGAGATTTCATCTGGGGATGAAATAAATGATTTAAAATCACTTTTCTTTCATTTTTTGACAGATATTGTCTGTAAGCCTCTTGGTGTACCTCAGATGTGATTGGGTTTGGATAATATTACTTTTTTGGGGTTTCTAACTTGATCCTTTTTGCTAAAACCTCATAGATTGTGTGAAAAGGTGCTAATTTGGGCCTCCATTGAAGCACATATTCATGTTAAAGGTATGTATTTTAGCTATCTGAAGCATTCTATTGATTAGACGTTCCATTTTGTAAGAGTTCTTAGAGATATAGCAAATCAGGTTCATTTTGCCTCACCTCCCACAAAAAAATCATTTAAAACAACTAATCCTACCCATACTACCCTTGTTTTTATTGTGTGTGCATAAAAGCATAATTTCCATTACCAAAGCATGCAGAAATAATTAGGAATTCAAATGTCTTTAGTATCCTGAACCTTGCCCAGAAAATATCTCTACTATCTAGAGTAACAACATGTGAAAGTTAGATTTTGTTGCATTGATCATATTTTATCCAAGGTCTCCTTAACAACTTTATTAGGAAGGACATCTCCATCTCTTCCATAAACAACATGATACAAAAGGGTTCTCTTACCTTGGTTGAAAGGCACAACCTAAAATAGTGAGGATAGATCAAATCCTCTTAAGGTGCTACCCACTCCTTTTCAAAGCCTGAGTGCTAAAAAGTCAGATAGATTGCTTCCCCAGGCTACAAAATGACATACATAATCATCTATCTACCTCTGAGTGTCCTGTTAAATCCATGATGCTACTTGGCCTTTGAAGGATATTAAACTTGGGAACTAATAGAAGGTAGTGTGGGTTGCCAACACCAAAGGTGGATGGGATGTAAAGGTACATGGGAAGTGTTGGTACCCAAATTGATTCTCCCTCAATGTCTGAGCAACATCACAAGTATTGACAGGAAGCTTAGAGATAGATAGATCATAATGAGTCATTTAGTAGCTGGGGATGGGATCTAACTGAATTTTGTCACTCAGATGTAGAGAAATGGGTAGCACCCTCAAGAGGATTTGATCTAACCTCACTATTTTAGGTTGTACCTTTCAACAAAGGTAAGAGAACCCTTTTGTAGCCTGTTATTTATGGAGGAGATGGAGATATGCTTCCTTATGAAGTTGTTAAAGAGACCTTGAAGAAAATATGATCAATGCAACAAAATCTAACTCTCACGAGTGTCACTCTAGATATTGGAGATATTTTCTAGACAAAGTTCAGGCCACTAGAGACATTTGAAGTCCTGATTGTTTCTGCATGATTGGGTAATAGAAACTATGCATTTTTATACACATAGGACAAATAGGGGTAGTACGAGTAAGATTGGATGTTTTTAAATAGATTTTGGTCAGAGGTAAGGTAGGATGAACTTGATTCACCAAATCCTTGAGAGCTGTTGCAAAATGGAAAACTAAACCAATAGAATGCCACAAAGTAGCTAAAATGTTTCTTTAACCAGAATATGTGCTTCAATGGAGGCCCAGATTAGCACTTTTTCATACAATCTATGAGATTCTAACATGAAGGCTCAAGTTGGAAAACCCAACAAAGCATCAAGATTTGAGCCCAATCACGCCTGAGGTACACCCAGAGGCTTATAGACAATCTCTTTGTCAACAAATGAAAGAAAAGTGATTTTAAATCGTTTATTTCACTCCCAGATGAAAGCTCTTCTAAGAAATGAAATGTAGATGCCACTAAACTGTCATAAGGATTGAGACCTATGTGATTGAGACATATTTTGATACAATATTGCAACAGGAACAAGAAAAACTATTTGTAGACATTCGAAATAAAAACACATTTTGCATAAGATCAACACAAAATAACTCAAGTTTGATTAAATTTATCAAATAGGGGGAAAGTTTCTAGAACAATCTCAGATATTTTCAATGGCTGTACACTCGCAACCACCTTGACACGATCAAATTCAATACAAAAGAGATATACAGCTTCTCAAATAGCTTCTAAAAAAAGATGGGCTCTATCAAGCTTTTTTCGATTAGAAAAATTAGTCCCGACCCCTCACACTCCAACCTCTTTCACGGAAAAAATCATGCCATTTATAAAATTTTGCAATAAAGTTTTCCCCCAAAAACCCAAACATTGAGTGCACCAGTGCTTGCCATGATTACGATCGTGATTCCCAGAATCGATCTACAAAAGGTCACCAGGTGCTCAGGGGGAAGATCTTGTCAAATATCTCCCGCATTTAACTCATTCCTCTAGAAAATCACTCCTCCTATTCACCAACCAATTCCACCCCTAATCTGTCAAATCTGGTTCCTTGCATGCTCGGGAGAAGAAAAACAGAAGATTAGATCGAGCCCAATAGCTAGATCATTTTAATGGCAATAGACGTCTCCAGATCTCCCCACAAAACTTAGATATCAAAATTAACTCCCCTCTCTATTTGGCATGTAGGAAATACCAATAAATCATGAAGACTCACACTTTCAGGAACTTTTTAGTAAAAATGGGGGAAAATCAGATTCAGACACACAACTATCGTTGATCTTTACTTTGAATTTGGGTCGTCCACATGGAAGATTCAATTTTAGAGTGGGCCTGCGGGTTCCTTTTTTCCTTTTACAACTTTTGGAAAAATGTAAAATTTTCACATTTTGCTAAGGTCCTAACATGTGTCCTAAGGTGGGTCCCAAAGGAACCGTGGCCAAATTCTGCCATTTCACCTCTTTTTTGGAAAAGGGAAAATTTTCCAAGTTTTCCCCATAGCTCCGCCCTTGAAAAATGGGCCTAACACATGTCCTAATGTGGGTCCCATCGAACTGCGCTTCCTTTTTCACTTTTAACTCTTTTCTCCTAAAAGGAAAATTTTCAAATTTCCTTGAGGGTCCGCACCACCGCCATTGACTTTGAAACAAACCTTAACTAATCCTTTGTCGGGCCTGCGAGCCATTTTTGATATTTTAACCCTTTTGAGAATAAGAGGCAAAAATTCTAAGTTTCCCCCATGGTCCACTTCCCCACCCCTTTTTAATTTTCAAACTACGCCACACATCACAATGGCGCATCTTGAGATGATTCCCAAAGTTGAGACCTTGAATGAGCGCGGGCTCGCCATGTGTCGTTATGGCACAACTTCAAAAACCTTAAGGTTTCAAAATGATTTAGGCGGGTGCGCTTCCATTTTAGAATTTTATTCCATTTTTCCAAAAGGAAAAACATCCAACTTACCTCCGAAGGCCCGCATCTCCGCCATTAGCTTTGCCACGTGTCCTCCTGTGGGGTCAAAGTAAGACTTTTTCCCTGCCACTTAAAATTTTCTTTAATCGAGCCTGGCGAGGTCACGGGTGAGTTCAAAACTTTTTCCAAAGTATCCAAAAGGAAAAATTTCAAAAACAAACCCACCATGCCCCATCCAATTAGAAGAAGCCACGTAAGCACCAAAAGAACCAATCAAAAATGAGTGGAGCCACGGGACCAAATTTTCCCTTTTGCCAAAAAAGAAAAAAGTGATAAGTTAAAGCATTTTCCCGCCATCCCTTGACCAATCCAAAAGAATCCACGTGACTGCCGAATGTTGAGGAATAATTTTGACAGGAAAAGGACACCCACCAGACCGTCAAAAACATAGAAATTCATCATTCATGCCCAGAACCTGATTTTTTTGCTAAGGATGATTTTTTTGAAAAAAACATAGTGAATCATGGTTTCGAGCTTATTTCAACCACAGGTTTGGATTTTAAAAGGAATACAAATTTAAATTGATCATTCTCAAGATTCCATGGTTGAGGAAAGATAGGGAAAATGAAAAATCCCAGATTTTGAAGAAATTAGGGCAAGAACAGGGAAAAATCGGAGACTCCTTCAAGGAGGGACATGACAATTGATTATAAAATAAATTCAAGCATTTCAAATGGAGATATAAGATTTTAGAACACCCAAATCAAGAGACAAAATGTTTAAGAACACATAGATCAGAGGAAAATAATGGCAAATGGGGCGAAACAAATCGAGCACCAACATCGGCTCTAACTCAAGGATGGGAACTCCCTGTGAGTGCCACAAGAACAAAGGTAGACCAAGTTCCAAAATATCCATTAGGAAAAGGAGTCAGCTTGTAGAGTAGAGAAATAGAGCCATCTCCCAAAAGTGAAATAGAGAAACTAGCAAAAACAGTCACCAAGGACCAGACCGAGCAAAAACACAAAAGACAAGAAACAAACAACCAACTATACACTGTACAAAATATTTTTACCTTGATTCTAGGGAATCAATCCAAGAAATGCTTCAAATGCCTGCCATTAACAGGCAACTCAAGAAATTCACCATCCAAATCCTTCAAGAAGAAGGTATGTTCACCAATCCTAATATCAATGGAGTAAGGGCCCATCCATAATGAGTCAAATTTTCCATGCTTGCCCTTATCTTCATGCATGTTATCCCATAGTAGCACAAGATCTCCAACATTGAAAGCTCTGGGAGTAACCTTCTTGTCAAATAACTTCTTCAACTTTTCTCTGAACTTTACATGCCTCTAGTGGGATGCCCTCCTTTCTTCATCAAGTTCAACAATTTGGTTAATGCGAGCATCATAAGGACTTACTTCTTGATCCTCTAGTTGTTGAATGAACTGATATGAGGATAATTGCATATGAAGGGGAAATAGGGCCTAAGTTCCATATACCAACTCAAATGGACTCTTTCTAGTAACTCTTTTGACAGTGATCCTATCATCCCAAACAACAAACTTCAACTGTTCACCCCATTTTCTCTTGTTCAGCTCCAAGGTTCTTCTAATAATTTTCAACAAATTTTTATTACTAGACTCAACTTTTCCATTTCCTTGGGGATTGTAATTAGAGGCATATGTCAAGTTTATCCCATACTCTTTACACATTTCCACCATAGGTTTAGCCCTAAAACTCATGGCATTATCAACTACAATTTTGAATGGCACTCCAAACCTACAAATGATGTGGTTAGCACAAATTCCATGATAATTTCATGTGTTACCTTCTTGGTGGGGATTTCCTCCACCCATTTAGTAAAGTAATCAGTGGCTACAAGAATCCACTTATGGCCAGCACTTGAAGGGTCTGAAATATCACCAATGAAATTCATTCCCCATTGCTTGAATGGGGCTTCAATTAATACGAGATGCAAAGGAAGGGAGCGTGAATCTTTCAGTCTTCTAGAGAAAAGTTGGAAACTCTCACATCTTCTAACTAGAAGAGTTGTATCCTTGAAGAGAGTTGGCCACCAATAACCAACCCTCAGGTTCTTGTGTGTTATGAATCTTACAACAAAATTCCCCCACAAACTCCTCGATGGAGATCAACAATTATCTTGGGGCTTCTTCTTTAGTAATGCACCTTAAGAGGACTCCCTCTGGGTTTTTCCAAGCTAACCCATAATCAATAATGACATATTTTTGGGAGGCCAACTTAAGATCTCTTTTCTAGTTCTTACTTAAATACTCAGGGTAGTATAAGTGTCTGAGATAAAAATTACATCCTTATACCACTCAGAACTCATCAACCTTTCAAAACACCTTCCCTTTCTTCTTCTACCTCATTTACCTCAATAGTTTGCAAGTTGCTTTCAGCCATAAGCTTATCCAAGCCCAAACCTCTCACCAACTTTGTGGTTTGGATATCCATATCATATTCTTACAACTTGTTCACCCATCTACATCTTTTTCTTGAGACCTCCATCTCTGACAAGATGTCCTTCACCATGGTGTGGGGAACATAAGAAACCACTTTAGAACTTAGAATGTAAGGCCTAAAAACATTTGTTTTTTTCACCAAGGAAAATGCTTGCTTCTCCATAATAGTGTATTTCAACTCAGCCCCCTACAAGGCCTTACTGAAAAAAACAATTGGCCTTTCAGCCCCTTCATCATCTTTCTGCAATAGGATAGATGCAATAGTGTTCTCAGAAGAAAAAGAAAACAGTTGGAAAGGCTTCTTATAGTCTGGAGCTGCTAAAATAGGGGCATGTTTTAATGCCTCCTTAATCCCATTGAAATCTTGGATGGAAGTCTCTTCCCATTTGATGACCTGGTCCTTCTTTAGCATGGAAGTGATTGGAATGGTCAACTCAACAAAGTTTGATATGAATGTCTTGATGAATTTTATCTTCCCAAAGAAAGATTGAATTCCTTTCTTAGTTCTTGAAATTGGGACCTTCTGATGGCCTCTACCCTTTCTGGATCAATCATCACCCCTTCTTCTGACACAATGTGACCAAGCAACCTTGCCTTCTAAATTCCAAAATGGAAATTATTTGGATTGAGTGAGATGCCATATTCTCTACATCTTCTCCAAGTGCAGCGAGTGATCACTTCTCTTCCTAGAAAATACATTTACATCATCTTGATAAATTGCAATAATCTCATTGATGTAACCAACAAAATCAACATCCATTGATCTTTGAAGGTGGCTCCAGCATTCATCAAACCAAAGGGCATCCTAACATATACATACATCCCCCAAGGAGTAGTAAAGGATGTCTTGATCCTTTCTGATTCCTTCACCACAACCTGGTTATAACTAGAGAAACCGTCTAGGAAGGAGAGCAATTCAGAACCAATCACTAATTGCAACATGTTTTCCATATTTGGTAAAGGATAATTATCCTTCATGGATGCTCTTTTTAGATTCTTGAAATCCACACACAAAGAGGATATCACCATTCTTCTTTCTTACTGGTATTCAGTTTGTAACCCAAGAAGAATACCTTGTGGGCTGAATAATCCCTCCATCTCTTAGCTTCTTCAGTTACTCTTGCATTTTAAGAGATATGAGTGGATTGATTGGCCTTTGTTTTTCCCGAATGGATTTGCATTAGACTCCAAGGGAATCTCATGTTGAAATAGGTCCTCTCTGTATGCTTTTAGTTCAGAATAGGTCCAAGACATGCAATCTTGATACCTTGTCGGCAATTGGATGTACGATTGCTTCTCCTCCTTGCTGACATCACTTCCTAACCATATCTTCCTTAGTTTTTCCTTTGTGTCAAGGTCATGCTTCTTCAATATCCTTTGAGGTTGTTATGCTTCTGTTAATAATGTGATCAGCATTGTCAAAGTTAGACTCAAGAGCAACTAACCCTCTAGGAATTATATTAGTCTTTAGTTGAATGATGTCTTTGCCAAACAAGGTTTCTTTACCATCTACTACGTACACAATTGGCTTCTAATCAATATTATGATCAGCAAACTCCTATTTGTTCTACAAAAATCTTCTGACCTTGAGCATCATCATCAAAAACCTACTAATGCTTAATGTTGTTGGTATAGATGGCCTTGTTAGCACCTCAACATCATATTCACAATATGGGGACACTGCACAATTATCAAACCGAGATCCCAACATAGCAAGCCTATCTTGCCAAATCATTGAACTTCCTATCATGATGCAAAATGTTGAATGAATCAAACATCTCAATGAGATCCCAAACTACATGCTTATATTGTTTCATTCACTAATTTTTTGTGGCATATAGTTTTCTGACTTGCCTGACAATTAATTTTGAATCTCCTTTAACAATGATGTCTTTAACACCATATTTCCACACAATCCTCAGACCTAACAATAGTGCCTCATACTCAACAATGTTATTAGTGCACTCAAAGTTGAGCTTGAAGGAAAAGATAAACTTTTCCTAGCCTGGAGAGATCAGAACAACACCAACACCATTTCCAAACTTGGAGCAAGCTCCATCAAACAATAAAGTCCAAGGAGAGCCTTCCTACTCAAGACACTTGCATTGTTCAATCTTGTGCTCTTTTCCATCAACAAATCCTACAAAGTTATCAGCATCAACACTTGTGTATAATACCTCATAGGATGCATTGTTGGGATCCTCAATAAGGTGCAACATATTCTTTTCCCCATACAACTTGACAAGGTTTCCCTTAATTGGGATGGTGGCATAGGACATATCCATTTGAACACTCCCACCAAAACTTTCAACCCAATTTATAGATAACAACATATCCCACTTGGTTGGGCGAATAACAATAACTACATCATGCTTAAAATTCCTGCTGGATAGGCTGAAAGTTGCACTACTGCACCCTTCACACACCCCATCATTGGCACCTCTCTAGAATCCATAGTAGTGCACTTCCCATATGCAATTTGTTACTTTGATATTCAGTTCATTCATAACTTCTAGAGGCATAACATTGCATGATGCCCCTGAATCAAACATATAGTTGTGCAACAATCTATCCTTAATGATCAGGGTAGTGAAGAATGGATCCACATTCAACTGAGAATCTACCAAGGATGTTCCCAAATAAACCTCAAGTGGTTCATCTAGCTCTTCTGATGCTAGTGGTGCCTCTAATTCTTCAATGACAGGTGGAGTCTCCATAATGTTTATATTTTTTCCTAGGGCAGTCTTCCCCTCTTTCAATCCCAAGTACTCAAATGCTCTTTTCTTATGCTCAAGAATCCTAAGCAACTCAACAATTGGAACAGAAAATTTTATTTGACTTAAAACTTGGGCAATGTCATATGGGACATTCTTTGGCAAGGCAGCATTGGATGGCAAGGTAATATTGGAAGGAAAGCTAACACACTCACTAGGTGGTACAAGATTTTTGATAGCTTGGGCATGAGGAGGGGTATAATTTTTGTTTGGAACTGCAGGGATTTTAGCAAATGCATCTTTCTTAGGAGCCTCTTTAGGAATGTTTGAAAGTAAGGGAGCTTTTGGCTTGGCTTGAGGCACCCTTACTTCTTGTGTTATATTCCTTCTCTTGAGCAACAACAACATTCATCAATAACTATCTATCTTCCTCAGATGTGATTCCTCCATCATACTTCTTTATCATTAAATCCCTTAAATATTCAAAGTCATTATTTGGCAATTCAAAAGCTTGTACAATATCTACTTCTAAAGTATGAGAGGGAGGAAGAATAGGTACCCTATGAATGCAGTCCCAAAAAGTGGCAGCAGTCCGGGCACTTATCACTTTAGTTGAAGTTTCCCCTTGTTGTGAGCTCATGGAACAACCCATCATGTAGACATCATCATCATTATCATCATCAACTTCTTCTTCTTCTTGTTGATCTTCTTCACAAGGAGCATGGGGCATGAAAAATTTGTCACACCAATCAATGACATTTGTCTCCTCCACAATGACAACTTTGGCAGCCAAAGGATCAGGTACCATTCTGTTATCCCTAGTTTGGGACTGCCTATTTCTAAATCCAACAGGTCTCTTGCCTCTATCATTAGATATTTTTTGATTTATGAACCTGTCTTGGCCTTGTTGCTTGTGTTGAACTTGTGAACTCTACCCAATCACCTTCTTTACCTGGGCTAGTTTGTATGATATTTCCTTGACATCCCCTGCCAAAGCTATCACAACTTCCTCCAAATCGGCAGCCTTGCTTGTTTGAGGTTTTTCTAGGTTAGTTAGTTTTACACCCTCCCTTTTTGGAGACTTTCCAATTTCCTTAATATTGTTCTCTATTTGCAAAGTCATGTTAAAGGTCTACCTCAAATTAGTAGGGTTTTTGTCCCTCAAATAGTAAGCAGCTTTTTTATCAAATGCATATGAATATTTGATCAAACATGATTCATCACACGGCCTTATCCTAACAGAAATCTCCTCAAGGTTTTATTAAAACTTGTGTTGAAATCATGTACTGACTCATTAGGATTCTTCTTGATATTTTCAAATTCTAATAGAAGAAATCTAGGGTCAATTCTATCACCATACTGCAATCTAAATGCATTGCTCATCTCTATCTAGGAATCAATGGAATTATCTGTCAAAAAGCTTTATACCATTCCTTGCATCCTCTTCCAAAGTATGGATAAACAATTTGATATATACATCTTCATGTTCAATCTCAAAGTCTTCCATCATATTGATAAAAAGCTTTAGATGTTGATCACCAGTTATAGCGTTGTTTCCTTGGAAATTTGGTAGTCTTTTCCTTACATCTTGAGGAATTGCATTTGGATAACTAGCCATCCCTACAAAATTTATAGGTCCAAAGGTATTTACAACAAATGGAGGTCTGGGTGGGGGCAAGGCCATGTTGTTTTGAGGAGGTGACCCTGGAGGGGTGACAAATTGATAAGGGGCAGAGGGTCTTTGAAACACAAGGGTATAACTTTCAAAATGGATATCCCCTAAAGGCCTTGTTTCTTGGAAATCCCTATCAACTTCTGAAAAGACAGGGGTAGAATGAGAAGAAAACTTTTCAAAATCAAATGAAGGCCCCTCTCTAGATGGAGAATTTAATTCCACAAAAAGACTACTTGATTCAAAATCACTTGAATAGCAGTCTTCAATGATAGGCCGATCACTTTCATCAATGGAGATCCCTTTTCTTGTCTATTGATCTCCCACAACTCTCTAGGATTTTCTTCCTTTTGATTTTTCTTTTCCTAGCTCTAGAAATAATGTCCTAGTAGGGTCCCTAGTAAAGAAATACCTTCTTCCTTCCATCTTTGCAAAGGTTAGTAAAAATATCACTTGATAGAGGTTAAGACACTAATATTCATTAAGAATCAGATCAACAAGGAGTCGCCACCAAGGATTTCCACCTTAGTTGTGCAAATGCACTAAATATGATCTGTCAAATGTTTGTCAACACTAGAAACTAGACAAGGAAAGATTCTGACTCTTCTTTACTCAAATTTATCAATGAAACTTAGTGCAATAACTGTAGAAAATGGAAATATTACACATAACATTTGTAACTTTGAAACTTCTTATAGGCCTAAACACAGGATGATGCCTGAAAAGATGTATTAGCACTTTGAGCATACAAGAAGTGTTTACTAGGGTCTGAATATGAACTGTAATCACTATTTCCCAAAGAACGGCACCAATTAGGTGTCGTTGATGGCCTAAATGGATATAACTGACAGGTGAATCAAGAAATTAGTCTCAAAGAACTCAAATTAGTCCCCGACATGCAAGTGGCGCCACTTAGGTGTTGGTACCCAAATTGATTCTCCCTCAATGTCTAAACAACATCACAAGTATTAACAGAAGCTTAGAGACAAATAGATCATAATGAGTCATTTTGTAGCTAGGGGATGGGATCTAACTGGCCTTTTGTCTCTCAGATGTGGAGAAATGGGTAGCACCCTCAAGAGGATTTGATTTATCCTCACTATTTTAGGTTGTGCCTTTCAACAAAGATAAGAGAACCCTTTTGTAGCATGTTGTTTATGTATTACATGGAGATATCCTTCCTTATGAAGTTGTTAAAGAGACCTTGAAGAAAATATGATAAATGCAACAAAATCTAACACTCATGAGTTGTCACTCTAGATAGTAGAGATATTTTCTAGACAAATTTCAGGCCACTAGAGACATTTGAAATCATGATTGTTTCTACATGCTTTGGTAATATAAACTATGAATTTGTATACACATAGGACAAAAAGGGTGGTACGGGTAAGATTGGATGTTTTTAAATAGATTTTAGTGGGAGGTAAGGCAGGATGAACTTGATTCACCAGATCCTTGAGAGTTGTTGCAAAATGGAAAACAAAACCAACAGAATGCCACAGAGCAACTAAAATGTTTCTTTAACTAGAATATGTGCTTCAATGGAGGGCCAAATCAATACTTTTTCATATGATATATGAGATTATAACACAAAGGATCGAGTTGGAAAACCCAAAAAAGCATCAAGATCTGAGCCCAATCACACCTGAGGTACACCCAGAGGCTTACATACAATCTCTGTCAATAGATGAAAGAAAAGTGATTTTAAATCATTTACTTCACTCCCAAATGAAATATCTTTTAAGAAATGAAATTGCAGATGCCACTAAACTATCACAAGGATTGAGACCTATGTGATTGAGACATATTTTGATACAAGATTGTAACAGGAACAAGAAAAACTATTTACAGACATTTAGAAATAAAACAAACACATTTTGCATAAGATCAACACAGAATAACTCGAGTTTGATTAAATTTATCAGCAGGGGAAAGTTTCTAGAACAATCTCAGAGATTTTCAATGGTTGTACACTCGTAATCACCTTGACACGATCAAATCCAATACAAAAGAGATACACAGGCTTCTCAAATAGCTTCTAAAAAATGGGCTCTATCAATATTTTTTGATTAGGAAAATCAGTCCTAACCCCTCACACTCCAACCTCTTTCATGGAAAAAATCATGCCATTTATAACATTTTGCAACAGATTTTTCCCCCCTAAAAACCCAAACATTGAGTGCACTAGCACTTGCCATGATTACGATCACGATTACCAGAATCAGATCTGCAAAAGGTCACTAGGTGCACAAGGGGCAGATCTCATCAAATATCTCCCACATTCAACTCCTTCTCTAGAAAACCACTCTTACTTCTATTGGCCAATCACTTCAACCCCTAATGTATCAAATCTAGTTCCTTACATTCTCGGGAGAAGAAAATGGAAGATTAGATCGAGCCCAATAGCCTTGAGATCATTTTAATGGTGATACACGTCCCCAAAATTCCCACCTAACTTAGATAGTAAAATTCACTCCCTCTCTATTTGGCGTGTAGGAAAAACCAAGAAATTATGAAGACTCACACTTCCAGAGCTTTTCAGTAAAAATGGAGGGAAAATTAAATTTAGACAGAGTTGTCATTGATCTTTACTTTGAATTTGGGCCATCCACATGGAAGATTGAATTTTAGAGCGGGCCTACGGATTCCTTTTTCCTTTTACAACTTTTGGAAAAATAAAAAAATTTCACATTTTTCTCCATGCCTCCGCCCTTGAGAAATGAGCCTAACATGTTCCTAAGGTGGGTCCCAAAGGAACCGTGGCAAAATTCTTCCATTTCACCTCTTTTTTTGGAAAAGGGAAATTTTCCAAGTTTTCCCCATAGCTCCGCCCTTGAAAAATGGGCCTGACATGTGTCCTAATGTGGGTCCCATTGGAACCATACTTCCTTTTTCACTTTTAACTCTTTTCTCCTAAAAGGATTTTTTTTTCAAATTTCCATCGAGGTCCACGCCACTATTATTGACTTTGAAACAAACCTTAACTGATCCTTTGTTGGGCTTGTAGGCCATTTTTGATATTTTAACCCTTTTGAGAATAAGAGGCATAAATTATAAGTTGCCCCGTGTAGCCCGCTTTCCCCACCCATTTTGAATTTTCAATTTTCCATGTGTCACAATGGCACATCTTGAGATGATTCCCAAATTTGAGACCTTGAATGAGCGCGGGCTCACC
Organism: Taxus wallichiana var. yunnanensis; assembly: GCA_018340775.1. Classification (NCBI taxonomy): domain Eukaryota; kingdom Viridiplantae; phylum Streptophyta; class Pinopsida; order Cupressales; family Taxaceae; genus Taxus; species Taxus wallichiana. The sequence continues at coordinate 924,774,644 of CM031239.1, read as the reverse complement.
ACATGTCGTTATGGCACAACTTAAAACCTTAAGGTTCCCAAATGATTTGGCGGGGTGTACTTCCATTTTAGAATTTCATTCCATTTTTCCAAAATGGTAAAACATCCAAATTACCTCTGAAGGCCTACATCTCCACCATTAGCTTTGCCACGTGTCCTCCTACGGGGTCAAAGTAAGACTTTTTCCCTACCACTTAAAATTTACTTTAATAAGAGCCGGAGGGGCACAAGGTGAGTTCAAACCTTTACCGAAGTAGCCAAAAGGAAAAAATTCAAAAACAAACCTGCCGCACCCCATCCAATTAGATATGCCATGTAAGCACCAAAAGAACCAATCAGAAATGAGCGGAACCATGAGACCAAATTTACCTTTTTGCCGAAAGCAAAAAGTGATAAGTTAAAGCATTTGTCCGCTGCTCCCCGACTAATCCAAAAGAAACCACGTGACTACTAAATGCTTTGAGGAATAATTTTGATAGGAAAAGGACACCCGCTAGATCATCAAAAACATAGAAATTCATCATTCATGCCCAAAACCCAATTTTTTCACTAAGGATGAATTTTTTTGAAACAAAACCAAGTGAATCATGGTTTTGAGCATCTTTCAACCATGGGTTTGGATTTTCAAAGGCATACAAATGTAAATTGATCATTCTTGAGCTTCCATGGTCGGAAAAGATAGGGAAAATGAAAAAGCCCATGATTTTGAAGAAATTAGGGCAAGAACAGGGAAAACTCAGAGACTCCTTCAAGGAGGGACATGAAAATGGATTCTGCAAACAATTCAAAGCATTTCAAATGGAGGTAGAATCTTTTAGAACACCCACATCAAGAGAAAAAATGTTTCAAAACATGTAGATCAGAGGAAAATAATGGCAAATGAGGTGAAATAAATTTGAGCACCAATAGGAAATGAATGATGTAGGTATGCCTACACTAAGGGAAATGGATGGTGATATGGTAGACATCGTAGGGGAAACAGACGTCGAGGTCACAATATTTTTCGTAAGTGGGACATATACTACTAATAATGTGGGGTCAAGATGAGAAACCACAGGTGATGAGGTAGAAGTGGGTAATGATGTGCTAGTAATGGCTGATGCGGAAGTGGGGGCAACATGGGGAGGAAGAGATATAGGCATGTCATATATAATTTATCTGATGAGTCATGGGTGGATGAGTGAGAGAGGTAATACTGTAGTGCAAGGGTTTTGATCAAGGAGTCTTACAAACTCCTCGTCACCGACATGTATAGTAATAGGCCACTGGAGTCCATAGGTGATGAAATGGAAGGTGGTGATGGACTAGGTTGGAGAAAATGGTAGTTAGTGTGAAACATAAGAGAAATAGCTTTTCTACAAGTCAAAACCATGTGACTAATAGTAGACTTGGTAATCTGAACTTTGTTGATGATAAAAACACAAAAAATGGAACAAAATGGATCTGGAAGGTGGAATTTGATCATTGTTTTGATTGAAAAACAAAAACACAGAGATACCGAAGCTAGTTAGGTAACCGATGCCCATATAGGAGGGTAATCGATCTTTGGTTAATGAACCAATGTTAATTCTTGGAAAATTGAAAGATTTGAAAACTTGGCTATAAATGGTGAATATCAGGTGAAACTGGGTTCTGAAGGTGATATCAAAGACCCAGAAATGTAGTGGAGTGATAGAGGAAGTCACAACAAGTGATGGAAGTGATTTGAACACTGTTTTAGTTAAGTGACCAAAACAGAAGCAACCGACCATGGTCGATGAAACTGATGGCGGTATAATTAATTAACCAATGGTGGTCACAGGATCGATACCAACTATTATCAATGAATAAAATATTAAAATCTATATATTGAAAGGTATGAATGATATGGATTTGAACTTTATAGGTTATAATAAAAAAAAAAATATTATAAGGTGGTAGAACAAGTCATAGAAAGAACATAAATTTAGATTGAATGCTATTTTGGAAAAAATGACCAAAAAGGCATGCAACCGATGACGACATTCACCAACCGATGGTGGTATGATGAGGTAACCAATGACGGTCTCTAGATCGATACCGATTCTTACTATGAAATCTATGAAGAGATGGAAAAATTGAATTTTTGTGATTTAGATCAAATAAAAAGGCTAACTCATAATTTTGAGTATAGCAATGATAGATCCTAACACACTTAAAAACAGTCGAATACACCAACTATGATTGTGGAGTGTGTAGGGAGAGAAAAATGGAGAAATATGAACTCACACCTCAAAACACAAATCAAGAAAAAGCTAACAAACACAAAATCCTATGCTTTATAGATTTTATGTTGTGGCTTATGCCATTTAGGACTAACTTATGAATAGAATAGAATGTTTGGTTAAGGAATGTGCCCTATGGAAACTAAAAATATGGCTAGTTTCAGGTAAATTTTGGCTTGGGGTTCCCAATATATACTTCACAGTATGTGAGGCCCTACTCTAATATGATGATTGACCAGAACACCAGTTGGTTCTTCCGCTTATGTTGTCCACTCAAAATTCCCTTCTTTTGAGAATTTGAAAATTAAATTTTGAGGTTAAGTGTCTTTTTTGTTGTCCTGTAATGTGAAAAGTCGGAAATTGGGAAAATCGCGTTTTTGGGTCATTTTGTGTGTTTTTCAGCACATCGTGACATTTTTGTCCCGCGTGTCCCAGGTTCATTCGGGCTCTTTGTTCCCGATCGGTTAGGTTTACCCAAAGTCCGTTTTTTCGGGCTCGCTCCGAACTTTTGTCCTAAGTGTCCCAAGTTCACCCGGACCAGTTGTTCCCTTTTCATCCAATTCGGCCGAATCACGTATTCCGTGTACTTTCGTCCCGCATGTCCCAAAATCATTTGTGCGTCTTTTCCCCACATCGCCCGAATCGGCCGAACCGCGTACTTCGCGCTTTCACGTCCCTCGTGTCCCAAATGAACCAAGTGCCATTCGTGCTAATTTTTCCCACTCTACCCGAATATCTTGCTTTTCAATTTGGTAGATGTGTATTTAATGCACATTTATTACCTTTCTCTCTCCTAAACGGCTATATAATGAACTGCCCCTATGCATTTTTACACACTGCTTTCATGCTATCTATTGCTTAAACCTTTGCAACCAAAATTTCTGCACGTATCCATTCCCCCCTATAATTCCATCCCAAGTCTAGCTTACGACTTTGCTCTCCAAATTACTATCAACATGAAGATCAAATTCTAGGGGCAGGAACAAGTTTCACCACTCGAGTCTGCCATTCCCGATATCGGGGACAGTGAAGTTTGCCACCTTGATTTTGGGGATTTTTGGGCAAGGATGATAGAAGCAAATCTTTTAGCTATGGCACAGATGATTCATGTGATGTTGTCTTGGCGTTCACCGATGGCTTCCCAATTTCAGCACAATGTGCAGATACAATACTCACTTGCGGAGCTCATTTCAGTCCCGACTCAAGCGAACTAATGAACGTGCATGGAGAACTCATTGCCAAGTTAGATGCCACCGCCATTAGCACTGCCCTAAGGATTCCAGAAATGGACAATGCTATAGTTATCTCCCAGAATCAAGCACAGGCCCTTTTCGATCAAGACAATGATAACTATAAGGCGCGGTGGCGAAGTCCTGGCTAAAAAACCCTAAGAAGGGGGCATCTCATCTGTCCAAGACTCTTTTCAAGTGGATTTCAATGAAGAATTGTTAGATTTTATAATCCTACTGGCTCGGGTCATGGGTTTACCCTCTACAAATGAGTTCCATTTCTAGATGTGCCCGCTTATCAATATGGTGTGCGAGGGAACTCAGAATATCAACTGGGCAGAGATCATTAGTATGAACCTAGTAGAGAAACTATCAAATGTGCAACAAACTAAGAAATTTTATATGACTTCATACCTGATGTATACTCTGGCAGCATCGAGGCAATGGTTTGGTTTCTCATACATCGATGCTCACAAGGATGACCCCGTGTATGCCTACTGCCCACAGTTCACCCTGGAAACCAACAATCACAATTTCGAAGGGTGAATGATGCTTTCACCATGTACATTGTCAGGCTACTAGAGAGTGACACCGCAAGGAGATTTTCTGATGAAGCTATGAATCTGATATCACACTACGGTGCCTACTTTATTCAATTCAAAAAATTTTCCTATATCAGGCTTGGCTATGAGAGCACTCCCCTCAAGCTTCCTATGTTCTGCAATGACAAAATGGCCTTGATAGAAGTGTGCAGGAAATTGGAAAAATTACATAGAACCTGCAGGGATAAGAAAATTACTGGCTTGCATTTCCCCATCTCTTTGGGAAACTACACCTAAAACAACCCTGGATGCACAAAATATAGAAAAATCCCTAGCTCCCATTACTGTCCATTTCTTCAAACCAAGAACTTGTTTTGACTTGAAGAAGTTTATTGAGCAGAACATCAAGATCACCTATCATCATAGGGTAGACACAGAGGACTATTGGGCTGACTGTGCTGATGATTTTGAAGCAAGAAGGAGGCATTACGACAGGTTTTCTCTACAATTGATTCAGGAACTCAATTTGTACCAAGTTCCTGAAGGGCTTCAAGATGATAATTCTGACCTATACTCATATGAGTATGACAATGTGGTCAAACATACTCCCTTGGAGGACTTGGATTGGTTCAAAAAGGAGAAGGATGATTTGGCTGAAATCCTAGCTCCGGTCTTAGTCAGGACCAAGATCTGGTTTGATAGGAAAGTCCGTGAGCTTAGGAGGCACTCAGGGGAATCCTCCTCCAAGGATGCTTCAACACCAAGGAGGGAAGCATCGACACCTAGATCAGAAGCACCTGTGTAAACCCCTCCTGCCTCATCAACTCAAGGACCTACAGGTCTCTACTCCTTCCTCATCCACCCAGGTGTATCAGAAGAAATTCAAAGAAGTTAAGAAGGAGCCTGTGGAAGAAGCCCCCCTGAGGAAGCATGCAGAATTGCCTTCGGGACTAGAGAACATTATTGTTCTCAGTGAAAGTGAAGAGAGTGAAGTGCCAGCTCCTGCAAGCACCCCTGAACTTTCAATGGATAAGGATAAAGAAGTCCAGAGCAACTATTGATTCCTCTCGCACTGTGAGCCCCAAGCACTCCACTCATATCTCAACTCAAGGCAACAGCAGTACAAACCTTGGGTGCCATGAGTTCTCTGTCTCTTGGTCCTCTTGCCCCACCTGCTTCTTCCTCCTCCTCTTTTGCATGGGTGCAGCCTCTTGTCGATAGTAGGAAGAGAAAGTATTCCTCCCAGGATCTCAGGACCAAATTTTGATGTTGTGGCAGCCTTGTTAGGCACTACTCCTCCTTATCGCGTCAAAAATCCAAAACTACCTCCGTGGATGGTGTCGATGCTCAGGGCCAGCAAATTCCTAGAGATAGCCAAGCCTAAGGTAGACAAACCTGAGTAGGATTTACAGGCATCCAACCTTGAACTCTCAAGAATTTCCATGGGAGAGTCCACCCCTGAAGGTGAGATCCACAATCTTCTGTGAAACAAATGATTCATTAAGAGGGTAGAGAGAGGGGGTAGCAAACCATTGAACAGTTGGAGGAACAAGCCCAGATTCTTACGAGTTTCATCAAGTCCCTGCTGTCCAAGGATAAAGTTTTGGATCCTACCCCATTGACCACTCTTCCACCACCTGTAATTCTGAGCCAGGATGAAGTGCAGAGTATCAAAGACATGCACAAGTATTTTGTATATGGAAGGGCTATGGAGGCCATGGTGGATGATATGCTGGTTGCAGGATTAAACTTCATTGATGAAGCCTTCAAACTCCACGGGAAGGTGAGTAATTTGCAATAGAAGCTCTCCTCCACTATTGGGAGCATTGATAAAGAACTTAAACTTTGGGGCAGTTGCATAGTAGACCTCCGCCTCATGGGACAAATAGATGAAAACATTTTATTGGAAAGCAAGGTCTTTGAAGATAAAAAGGATAAGTTTGTCAAATTCCCGTGTCTACACCATGGAATGGAAGATCAAGGTCCTGGAGGAGGCTTTAGGAGAATTAAGAAATAGGCATGGCGAAAGGGTGAGGCCTTCAAAACACTAGTTATATCTACCTTCAAAGATATACATTGCCATCTTCATGATGAGACTTCCGGTGTGCCTCTCTCCTTACAAGAAATCAAAGCTCAATTCAGAGCTTTTGTCAAAGGTGATCTATTTAAGGAGAGTTCCATTTCCAAGGAAAAGATGAAGGAGATCTGCTCTCTTCAATCGGCTATAGAGGAAGCGAACAAGGATTATCATACTCATGTCAATTCGAACAAAGAAATGGAGAAGTGCCTCGGATTTTGGACTCAGTCTACTGCCAACACATCAGTTCCCACGTGGCAGAGACATAGCAGAGGCGTTGAAGAGATTCAGACAATGGATCCTTAAATCAGTGGGTCCCTCCCAATCTTGAATGCTTGTCTTCTTCTCCTGATTCTTCTCCTTCTTCTCTTCTTCATCATGAATTTATTGTATTTAGTTGGGGTATTGCGATTTGCAGCCCTTTAACTAATCATTAGTTAAAAGAAGTAGTTACCGGGAGTAACTAATTTGTAAACTATATAATGGCCTCTCCTCGCCATTTTGAAGGAGGAAGAACTTGGCTTATTTCTGAAAGTGTAAATAAATCATAAAGAAATCAATACAAAAGGATTTTTCATTCTTTGTCTATCTGGTTTCCTTTATTCCCAAGCTATTCATTTAATCTTGTTAGATCATTTGTCTATATTATGTTGAGAAGCTTTGTATTCTTTGGATGTTATTTATAAAACTTTGTGTCTTTTCAAATTTCATCTTATTAATGTGATACAAATGATCTTATTCCAATTCGCTGTACCCTCGCATGCATAAGGAATTACTCTGATCATCTATAATTCTGAATGGTGCCTTTCTGCTAGTTCTTACATTTTTATTCTTCAGTCCTTTTGTGATTGATGATTCTTATAGAAAACACTTTCGTAATATCCAAGTTCCATAGTAAAATTATGCTTTGTATATGTGTAAATAAGTTCATTTCTAAATAAGGGAACCTCTCCCATTAAAGAGGAGGGACTTCTTGTCCCCTGACTGTTGCTCTTCTTGAAGTCCTTTTTGATGACCAATAGTTTTTGGCGACTCCGCTTGGGAATCATATTCCAGTTCTATAATCATTTATTGATCATCTTTTGATCTGGTGACTCCACATTTTACTTGAGGGAGAAGGGCCCTTGGTATTGAAGATTCTCAGTTTCAGCTTTTGGAACAACAGGGTTTTCCTTTCCCTTCAACAAGAAGAAATAGAAAGGCTTGTTCAACAAGCACTCCTCCTGTCAAAGATAGAATCCCTACGGGTGGTATTCCTTCAGAACAAATCAGTCCTAATCTTCGAGCTCTGATTCTTGCTGGTGTTTTAGTTCCTCTTCAAGCCATTTTTCCAAGAATGGTGGTACCATTGCCTTGGGGCCATCGTGTTGGGCCTCTTTCCCTTCCTCAGCCTTTGCATGAGTTACCTAGAGGTAACCGAAAGAACTTTCCTAAATTTAAGGGTGATGGTAAGGTACATCCTGATGAACACATCACAACCTTCATAGTTACATGCGGAGTTCTGGGAGTTGAACATGAAGACGTCTCCGTAAGGCTTTTTGTTGAGACTTTACAAGATAATGCTACTGATTGGTTCTATCACCTTCTAGCCGGAGCTATCACTAGCGAACACAATGAGAACTAGGTTTGAAAACCATTTCAAACCGGCGGAAGACGTGCATGCTTTGCTAGCCCAAATTTCTCAAATAAAGAAGGAATCACAAGAGCCCATGAGAGAATTTGTGGCTCAATTCAACAGGTTGATTAACAAAATTCCACCAAATACTCAACCTGTAGATCAAATTCAAAAATGCTTCTTCCTAAACGCCCAATTACCTGAAGTTAGTTATGCACTGAGAAGGGCTAATCTCGCAACATTGGCCAAGGATCAAACTCTTGTTGTTAGTGTTGAAGATGATTTAATCATGTCAGGGAAGTTGAGGAGAGACCCTTCTAAATATAAGTCTTCTTCTTCCTCCTCTTCCACTCCTGGACCTAATATTGATCCATTGGTACAAAAACTTGCAAATGATGTCATCGCCATTAAGAAACAATTGGCTCAGCATACTCCCTATGCAGATGTTCCTAGAAGGAATTTTCAGCCCAGAAACCATTTTCCTACCTCTCAAATAAGGCTAGTGCTTGAAGGGCCTCCTATTAAAGTTCCCGTCAATGTAACTGTGTGAAGTTGAAGAACCGTGAGGATGAGGAGGTTAATGAAGATTGTGAGGAATCATGTTGAAGAGGTTGATGATGAAACAGATGAACTTGAGGGATCTTGAGTTAATTTCTTCACCACTGAAGGCATTGATGAAGGAGATGATTATGATGAAGTAGTAGCAGACATGAATAGTGAATCATATGCCGTCATGACTTGAGAGCGGACAAAATCGAGGGAGAAAGTGATGCAGCCCACCAAAAATGAAAGAGCAAATGACAACTATCCTCAGTAATTGCAAAAAGAGGATCCCCTATTTCCATTTCATCTACACCAAAGGTGAGTCTTGTCAATTCTACTAAAGCTACTTCTTTTTCCCCTATAATTGATAAACCTAGGATCTCAAGCGATGATAACCCGTCCACATCTGGGTCTTTCGATATTATTGATCACCTAAAAAAGACTAAGGTTCAAATCTCAGAGGTTGAATATTATCAAACCCATCCCAAGGCTTTTGCTAAAATGATTCACTTTGTCAATTCCCATTCTAAAACTACCTCTAAAGGCCTTTTACCCACTCCTTCTGCTGCACCATAGCCGAATCGGTAGCCCCACACCTCACCCAATGACAAAATCAAACCATTTTATGTAACACTCCTTATAGCTGGCCATAGGCTCAGTAATTACGTCATAGACTCAGGAGCATCAGACAATGTAATGCCTGCCAAAGTAGCTCATGCCTTAGGGTTGACTCTCACACGCACTTATGGATCTTGTTATTCCATGGAGAGTAAGGAAGTGCCCTTGGTCGGAAGAATTAAGGACGCACAAGTGGCTTTTGCTACTTTGCCAGAGAAGAAAGTTTTGGCTACTATCCTAGTAGCAGATATTCCTCCTTCATACGGGATGCTGCTAAGCAGAAATTTCTGTAAGGATGTGGGTGGAGAAATTCAAATGGATTGGTCACATGCCCTTATACCTATTAATGGGCAAATGAAGAAGTTGCTGCTTGAGAAGCAGTCTGAGTATATTGTACAAAAACTAATGATCCCAAAGCACAAATACTCTATGAGGATATGGGACATGGCAACTACATGATTATGTCTCCAAAAGAAATCCAACTCCCCAAAGTGTCACCTAAAGATCCTAATGGTGTTTGGATATTAGAGTTTGATGGAAGTTGTTCTTCAGCTGGTTCTGGAGCTGGTGTCATATTGGTATCGCCTGAAGGAAGCATTCATCCTTTCTCATTCAAGTTGCAATTTGAAAATACCAATAATACAACAGAGTATGAAGCTCTCATTCTTGGACTCTAGGTGGAAAAAGAACAAGGTGTGAAGAATCTTCTAGCTCGTGGGGATGTAGAATTGATTGTCAAGCAAGTTAGAACCTCTTCCGGTAAAGAATAGAAGGTTGAAACATTACCGGAATCAGTTTGGAACTCCATTGAATTTCTTGATGCTTTCTCCATCGAAGCAATGCCTAGGGAAGAGAATACCAGGGCTGATTCACTAGTAGTCTCAGGGTCACTGCTTATACCTCATCCTAACTTTTCTCAAGATAAGTTCACCATCGAGATGATCCATAGACCCAGTGTACCTGATAATACAAGTAACTGGCAAGTTTTCAATGACGATCAACACTTGCTTTCTTTCTTAGAACTCAAGGATAATTTTGAACAGTTGTACTTTGAAGGAAGTGATAATTTGCCTCGTGAAAGTGTGCCCTTTGACAAAGAAGCCACCCAAGAAGAAGAAGCGGATCAGGATGGATGTATCAAACTCAAAGGAAACAAGATTCCAAAAGGATTGGTGAGTTTAGAAGAACTGTTTGACAAACACGATGTATATAAAGTTTAAAGCTTCTACTAGACCTCAAAGAATCACCAATATGAAAAAATTAATATTGGGAGTTCTAATGATCCTAAACTTGTGAACATTGGAAAATGTTTCACCCCAAACAAAAAGAAGAAGGTAATTAGTCTTTTGAAAAAGTATAAAGATGTCCTTGCTTTTCCTATGAATACTTAAAAGCCTTTCAACCAAAGGAGATGCAACATTTTATCCCTCCCAAACACGGGATTAAGCCTTTTAAACAAGCGAGGCAATACAATCCTAAGATAGCTAACACCATCTTTCAGGAAATACAAAAGTTATTGAAAGCCAAAATCATTTTTCCTATTCACCATTCAACATGGATTGCCAATATTGTGCCCATTAGAAAGAAAAATGGTGAAATTCGTATATATGTTGACTTCAGGAATCTGAATCAAGCTTCTTTAAAGGACAACTATCCTTTACCCATGATGGATCAGGTCTTGCAAGCAGTGAAAAGATCCGAAATGTTGTCTATGCTTGATGGCTTCTCAGGATATAACCAGGTAGAAGTTAATACCACAGACCAACACAAAACGACTTTCACTACCCCTTGGGGTACCTTTGCTTACAAAAGGATGCCTTTTGGGCTCATTAATGCCGGTGCCACTTTTCGAGGGCTATGGATTTGGCCTTTGGAAGTTTGAAAGGAAAGTGTATCGTTATATACCTTGATGACTTGATTGTATTTTCTAAAACATGGGCGGATCATTTCCATCATCTAGAAACAATTCTCGCTAGATGTAGAGAACATGGGATCTCTTTAAATCCTAAGAAATCTATTTTTGTGTCACGGAGGTGAAATTATTGGGGCACATTGTCTCCAAGGATGGTATACGAATTGATCTGAGTGAGTTCAAGCTATTCAAAGCAAATTCCTCTTCCGACTAGCAAGAAGGAGTGCACTCTTTTTTGGTAAGATCAAATTTCGAGAAGGTTCATCCCCGATTTTATAGAGCTAACTTTGAATATCTCCCAAATGATGAAAGGAAAACAAATGTTTGGTTGGTCTCCTAAAGGGAAAGAAGCCTTTGAAGGTATTAAAAGGGCCATTGCTAAAACTCCTGTTTTAGCATGTCCAGATTTCAGCAAAGATTTCATTATCTATTGCTACGCCACGGATAACACCTTGGCTGCTATTTTTTAACTTAGGAAGATTCTAATGAGCACGAACTCCCAATTGCATTTATGAGCTATATTCTAAAAAATCATGAGTTAAAATACACCATAATGGAAAAACATGCTTTTGCAGTGGTTAAAGCTGTCAAGCAATTTCATTTTTACATTCTTAACTCTCACTCCACAGGTGTTGGTACCAGATACAACTATCAAGTCAATTCTCACACAGCAGGAATTTAGATCCAAGAGAGGGAACTGGGTGGCCAAGGTTCAAGAATATGATATTGACATCAAACCGACCAAACTCGTCATGGAAAAGGCTTGTGTGAACTCATCACTTGAAGGAGCTAGACATGAGTTACTGGAGGATAAAGTTGGTCTTCCTACTGTTTTGTTTCTTAGCTCAATTGATGAATGGTATGCTGATATCACTCACTTTCTCACCTATGGAGAATGCTCCTCTCATTTGACCGCCCAAGATGTCAACCTAATATGTGTTGTGGGAAAACGCCTTGTTTAAGCGTGGGTTAGATGGAAGGTTTTTGAAATGTGTGGACAAGGAACAACAAAAGAAGCTACTCTCAGCTTTTCATGATCAGGCATGTGGAGGGCACTACTCATCAACTATTACTACTCACAAGATTCTTCGTGGGGGATATTACTGGCCCACCTTGTTCAAGGATGCATCAAAATGGGTTGATAAATGTGAGGCTTGTCAGACTTTTGTGGGTAGACCCAAGTTGGCCTCCTTGCCCCTTAAACCAGTTGTGATCGAAGAACCTTTTCAGCAATGGGGTTTAGATTTCATTGAAAAACTTAATCCCTCTTCTAGTGCTAGTCATACTCATGTATTAACCGCCACAAATTATTTCACCAAATGGGTAGAAGCCATTCTAGTAAAGAGTACTACTTCAGAAGTAGTATGCAGTTTTATCAAAGAAAACATCTTGGTAAGGTATGGTGTGCCAAACAAGATCGTGATAGATAATGCTTCAAACTTTTCTTCAACCGAGATGATGGATTTTTGCTATGGATATGGCATCTCCCTAGCTCATTCCTTAGATATTACTATCCTCAAGGGAATGGACAAGCCGAATCAACAAACAAAAATATGGTGGCTATAATAAGGAAACTAGTTAATGAGTCCCAACGAAACTGGCACAAGAAACTCTATGATGCCCTTTGGGCAGATAGGATCACACCTAAGAGAGCCATTGGGATGTCTCCTTTTCAGGTAGTATATGGAGTAGAAGCTCAATTTCCAGTAACAGTGGAGCTACCAGCCTTGCATCTAATGAAGGCCATTGAAGATACCAGTTTCAACGATTCTTTGGATAAGAGAATCATGTATCTTCACAAATTGAATGAGGACAGATTGGAAGTTGCTGATAGGATATCTACTCACCAATAGAAAGTAAAGGTCTTGTTTGATAAGAAAGCCAGGTTCAGGGATTTCAAAGTTGGAGACACTGTTTTGTTGTGGGATAAAAGGCATGAACCTCATGACAGCCGACCATGGTAAGTTTGATTCCCTTTGGCTTGGACCTTTCAAGATCGTGCACTTCGCTAGTTAAATTTTTTACCTTGATTATATGGATGGTTCTTCTCTCCCACTTCCTTATAGTGGGCAGTACCTGAAACTATTTAAGTCTTAGGTGATTAGGAAGTCCTTTGTATATTATGTATAGTGTGTGTTCTCCTTTCCTTCCCTTGTTTTTGTGTGTTGTTTACATTGTTGTCTTATATTGGTTTGCTTTTTGATTCCGTGGCCCAATGGATAAGGTACTGGTCTACTTCCCCAAGTTTTTCTAAATTCTTGCCTTGTCTCATTCTTTGAATTCATGCCAAGTCATCCCTGTAAGGAACCACCGTTGTCCACTCAAAATTCTCCCGCTTTTGAGAAGTTAAAAATTAAATTTTGAGGTTAAGTGTCTTTTCTCTTGTCCCAAAGTAATGTGAAAAGTCGGAAATTGGGAAAATCCACATTTTTGGGTCACTTTGTGTGTTTTTTCGGGCTTGTCGGACATTTTTGTCCCACGTGTCCCAGGTTCATTCGGGCTCTCTGTTCCCCGATCGGCCGGTTTACCCGAAGTCCGTTCTTTTCGGGCCCATCGTAACTTTTTGTCCCAAGTGTCCCAAGTTTTCCCGAACTCAGTTGTTCCCTTTTCATCTGATTCGAAATCGAGTCACGTATTCCACGTACTTTCGTCCCGCATGTCCCAAAAGCATTTGTGCATCTTTTCCCCGCATCGGCCGAACCCCGCCGCGTACTTCGCGCTTTCACGTCCCTCATGTCCCAAATGAACCAAGTGTCATTCGTGCTAATTTTTCCCGCTCTACCCAAATATCTTGCTTTTCAATTTGGTAGATGTGTATTTAATGCGCATTTATTGCCTTTCTCTCTCCTAAATGACTATATAATGAACTCCCCTATGCATTTTTACACACTACTTTCATGCTATCTATTGCTCGAACCCTTGCAACCAAAATTTCTACGCGCGTATCCATTCCCCTTGTAATTCCATCCCAAGTCTAGCTTGCAGCTTTGCTCTCTGAGTTACTATCAACATGAAGATCAAATTCTAAGGGCAAGGAACAAGTTTCACCACTCGAGTCTGCCATTCCCGATATCGGGGACAGTGAAGTTCACCACCTTGATTTTGGGGATTTTTGGGCAAGGATGACAGATGCAAACCCTTCAGCTATGGCATAGATGATTCATGACAGTGGCTTGGCATTCACCGGTGGCTTCCCAATTTCAGCACAATGTGCAGATACAGTACTCACTTGCGGAGCTCATTTCAGTCCCGACTCAAGCGAACTAACGAACGTGCATGGAGAACTCATTGCCAAGTTAGATGCCACCACCATTAGCACTGCCCTAAGGATTCCAGAAATGGAAAATGCTATAGTTATCTCCCAGAATCAAGCACAGGCCCTTTTTGATCAAGACAATGATAACTATAAGGCGCGGGTGGCAAAGTCCTGGCTAAAAACCCTAAGAAGGGGCATCTCATCTGTCCAAGACTCTTTTCTATGTAGATTTCAATGAAGAATTGTCAGATTTTATAATCCTACTGGCTCGGGTCATGGGTTTACCCTCTACAAATGAGTTCCATTTCTGGATGTGCCCGCTTATCAATATGGTGTGCGAGGGAACTCAGAATATCAACTGGGCAGAGATCATTAGTATGAACCTAGCAGAGCAACTGTCAAATGTGCAACAAACTAAGAAATTTTATATGACTTCATACCTGATGTATACTCTGGCAGCATCGAGGCAATGGTTTGGTTTCTCATACATCGATGCTCACAAGGATGACCCCGTGTATGCCTATTGCCCGCAGCTTCACCCCGAAAATTAACAATCACAATTTCAAGGGTGAATGATGCTTTCACCATGTACATTGTCAGGCTACTAGAGAGTGACACCGCAAGGAGATTTTCTGATGAAGCTATGAATCTGATATCGCACTACGGTGCCTACTTTATTCAATTCAGAAAATTTTCCTATATCAGGCTTGCTGGCTATGAAAGCACTCCCCTCAAGCTTCCTATGTTCTGCAATGACAAAATGGCCTTGATAGAAGTGTGTAGGAAATTGGAAAATTACATAGAACCTGCAGGGATAAGAAAATTACTGGCTTGCATTTCCCCATCTCTTTGGGAAACTACACCTGCAAAACAGCCCTGGATGCACAAAATATAGAAAGAGCCCTAGCTCCCATTACTGTCCATTTCTTCAAGCCAAGAACTTGTTTTGACTTGAAGAAGTTTATTGAGCAGAACATCAAGATCACCTATCATCATAGGGCAGACACAGAGGACTATTGGGATGACTGTACTGATGATTTTGAAGCAAGAAGGAGGCATTATGGCAGGTTTTCTCTACAATTGATTCAGGAACTCAATTTGTACCAAGTTCCTGAAGGGCTTCAAGATGATAATTCTGACCTGTACTCATATGAGTATGACAATGTGGTCAAACATACTCCCTTGGAGGACTTGGATTGGTTCAAAAGGAGAAGGATGATTTGGCTGAAATCCTAGCTCCAGGTCTTAGTCAAGACCAAGATCTAGTTTGATAGGAAAGTCCGTGAGCTTAGGAGGCACTCAGGGAATCCTCCTCCAAGGATGCTTCAACACCAAGGAGGGAAGCATTGACACCCAGATCAGAAGCACCTATGCAAACCCCTCCTACCTCATCAACTCAAGGACTTGCAGTCTCTACTCCTTCCTCATCCACCCAGGTGTATCAGAAGAAAGTCAAAGAAGTTAAGAAGGAGCCTATGGAAGAAGACCCCCTGAGGAAGCATGCAAAATTTCCTTCGGGACTAGAGAACATTATTGTTCTCAGTGAAAGTGAAGAGAGTGAAGTGCCAGCTCCTGCAAGCACCCCTGAAATTCCAATGGATAAGGATAAAGAAGTCTAGAGCACTAAACTTCCAAGCACTGTTGATTCCTTTGCACCAGAGCCCAAGCGCTCCACTCATATCTCAACTCGAGGAAACAACAAGCAAAGTACAAACCTTGGGTGCCATGAGTTCTCTGTCTCTTGGTCCTCTTGCCCCACCTGCTTCTTCCTCCTCCTCTTTTGCATGGGTGCAGCCTCTTGTCGACAGTAGGAAGAGAAAGTCTTCCTCTCGGATCTCAGGACCAAATTTTGATGTTGTGGCAGCCTTGTTAGGCACTACTCCTCCTTCTCACGTCAAAAAATCCAGAACTACCTCCAGGATAGTGTCTGATGCTCAGGGCCAGCAATTCCTGGAGATAGCCAAGCCTAAGGTAGACAAACCTGAGTAGGATTTGCAGGCATCCGACCTTGAACTCTCAATAATTTCCATGGGAGAGTCCACCCCAAGGTGATATCCGCAATCTTCGAGGCATCACCGAGTCATTGGGAGGGTAGAGAGAGGGCAGAAACCATTGAAAAGTTAGAGGAACAAGCCCGCATTCTTACGAGTTTCATCAAGTCCCCGTTGTCCAAGGATAAAGTTTTGGATCCTACCCCATTGACCACTCTTCCACCACTGTAACTCGAGCCGTGATGAAGTGCAGAGTATCAAAGGCATGCAAAAGTATTTTGTATATGGAAGGGCTATGAAGGCCATGGTGGATGATATGCTGGTTGCAGGATTAAACATCATTGATGAAGCCTTCAAACTCCATGGGAAGGTGAGTAATTTGCAACAAAATCTCTCCTCCACTATTGGGAGCATTGATAAAGAACTTAAACTTTGGGGCAGCTGCATAGTAGACCTCCGCCTCATGGTATAAATAGATGAAGACATTTTATTGGAAAGCAAGGTCTTTGAAGATACAAAGGATAATTTTTCAAATTCCCGGGTCTACACCATGGAATGGAAGATCAAGGTCCCTGGAGGAGGCTTTGGGAGAATTAAGAAATAGCTCACGTAAGGGTGAGGCCTTCAAAACAATAGTTATATCGCGCTTCAAATATATACATTGCCATCTTCATGATGAGACTTCCGGTGTGCCTCTCTCCCATTAAAGAGGAGGGACTTCTTGTCCCCAATCGACTATTGCTTCTTCTTGAAGTCCTTTTGACGACCAACACGCTAATCCAATTATTAGTCATTAACGGTAAATACAAGGAAATAAGATGTTTAAGCAATGAGTTATTTGCTTCAGTGATTTGGTTTGGGAGTGTGTGCACAAAGTGAACTATGATTCAATTTTTCAACTATTACCTAGTCATGACTTCCAGCATATAGGTTTCCCACAATTTAAATGAGCTACAATTGCTGCAACATATAAGAATGAAATACAAAAAAAATGAGAACCCAAATCGACAATTAGATTCGATGTAGAAAAAGATGAATAGGTCAACAACACGCTCTTTCTACTACTGTGCAAATGCAAGAAGAAAGAAATGATTCATTTTAAGCAACCAAATCACAAAAATCATTTAGACAATTAAAGAAGAGAATTTTACTAGGGAGAATATTAAATGTTTATTTTTTAGAAAGAAAGAAACACACACAATATCTCCTATATCAAGAAAATGAAATGAACCCAAGAGAGGGTCCTACTGGGCATGGAAAAATGTTTCATGAATAAGTTTTATGATTTATTAGGATGAAGCGAGATATAGGGTAGATGGTTAAGGAGGAATACTTGTGAACTAAAGGTGGAAGGTATAATTCACGCGTTCTTTGACATTATCCAAGTCGAATGTAGAGAGATCTTTTTTTTCTTGGAAGGAATAATTATAAGTATAAAGCAAGACCATAAAAAAGTATTAAATAGCATATAACGGTGGAGTGCCTAGTATATTATAGATCTAGGAAGCATGGTACTTCCTAGAGAGGTCATCAATTCCCTTTTAATAATAATTTAATGTAAATACGATACTAAAATAAATAGGTCCTATTGTAATGTAGTGATTTAGGTTTCTCATACACACAATAAAATTAGATTCTAGGCTAGATATCGAATATAACACTAAATCTAATTAGAACCAAGGTTTATTCGGAGTAAGGCAAGTCTTTAGTTGTCCGATAAGGGTCCAGGGCTTGTTGGTTGAGGTCCAGGGTTGGTTTTGGATGAATGGAAGGCTTGTTGGTTAGAGAATATAAAATAACATTTAGATCGATATCGGTCAGTGACCGATGTCGTATGGGGACAAAAACAACAAAATTCGAGGAACCGACATGGGTATGGGAAATATGCAAAAAAATTTTCAAAATGGGTTTTTATGCTCTCTTTGATTGCACAAGAGAGTGAGGCTAGTGTGGTTTGGGTCGGAATGGTTGAGAAGACTAAGGAATAATAAGAAGGAGGTTAAGAAAGGTGAAAAGGATTGAGGTGGTTGAATAGTGTTTTGGTAGGAATAAGGTGATGTACGGTGTAACAAGAGAAATGAAATACTGAAATAAGCAAGAGATCTATAATGGAAAGAGCAAAAATTATTAAAATCATAATACTTACTTGGTATTTTGTAGATCATGTGATTGGAGAAGGTTTACGGTTAATCAAAGACGAGGTGTTGGGTCCAAAGTGACACGGTAGTGCAACCTATGTGCTCCTCGTGAGTATTCCAATGCTTTGGAAGGAGAACCGACTACTTGTCTTACAATGTGGTTGTGTGTGTTCTTTGTCTGGATGCATGAGAGCTTGAAGATTAACACTTGAATGCAATAAGGCTCCAATAACTAAATGACCAACTCGGGTGAAGAGTTGTGAAAGTTTATATAAAGGAACTGATGTCGGTTAAGGAATTGGTGCTGCCAAGGGAAAACCGATGTTGGTTAAGGAGAATTAGTCAAATTTACCAAAAATAGCTTGATCTTTTCTATGTTTGGTGTTATCTTGATTACTAATTCGGGTCTCAAGTGAGGGTTGGCACTTAGATAAGTGGGATTGTTGTTTGAGAAGGAATAGAAATAGGAATTTTATTTTAGGGTTTAAAGGAGTTCTAGTTGGTTAAGATAAGTAGAGACTCGGTCTTAGTTAATTAATAGGCTAGGAATAAGTCCATGGTGAGGTGTCTAGGTGATGTGGCTAGGTAAGGAGTAAAGTAACTTAACTTAATTAAAGTAATTAAATTAATTAATAATACGAGGATGAACATTAATTTAATTGTAAATAATTAAATTAATATGAATGTGGGGTAAGGGGTCATGGTCAGTTGAATACATCACGTTAATCAATTGAAGGGGACGAAGGGAGTGTGACCTGAATTTGGTGTCTACAAGTATGTTGAAATGATAATGAAAAAGACATGCCAAATTGAAAATAAAAATGTCATGACAAGTTCATTATTCAGACTTGTCTTCTTCATCACCCTACTCAGCTTGTTTGGCATGAAATTCCTATAATTTCAGGATTATCCCTTCCTCCTCTTCATCTGATCCACAAGAGTACTCATTTAGGACCTCGCAAGTTTCCTACATATTACTAAAAATCCTTGGAAGTTGTTGGAAATTCTTGTTGAACTTTTCCAATGCGCTTAAAACACCTGCACTGTGGGATTAGTTTATCAATGACTACCATGTCAAACTTTTCACTTGCTATAGACTCTTTTTCAACCAATTGTTGAAACACTTTATACAAATCATCAACTGAAAAAATATTCATGCTATCATCCATAACCTTCGTGAATATTTTTGATAACTCTTCATCAATATCATTAGTAGCATCTAACAATTAATCTCTTGATTCCCAAATTTTACTGTAATCTTCATTAAGGATCTTCACTCTAAACTCAATTAGGTTGTAAAATTGAATGTGATTGTTAGCATTTGGAACTACTCCCTCCCTAACCAAAGTTTCCGAAGGAACCTTTTTAAGAGTGTTGAGGGATTCCAAAGTTAATTCCAAGGTACCAATTTCTTCAAGAAGTTCATCATTTAACTTATCAACCTCTTTCCTTGCATCCTCCAAAGAATTGAAAACATTCACCTTATCATTAAAGGTCTTATTTCCTTGAACAAGAAGTTGTTTAATCCATTCATTAAAAACCCTACCTTTCTCATTAAAATTTTCCATTAAGGTAATAATCAAATCAAAATTAATGGGGGCGTAGGATTTGTTATCTCTGCTTGAGAAGGCTTGGAGAGTTTGAGAAAAACCTCTGTTAACTATTCAACCTTTTCCTTTAACTCATCTCTTGATACCTTAGTCTCTTTGAGATTTTTGCACAACACATCCATAGTGCTTTAAGAATCCTATTTAGCACCTTCAAAAGTTGATGTTCCTAAGATAGACACTTATGATCGATAATTTGTAGTTGTGATATCTTCTTTATTTTTATCCACCATAGGTATGACAATCTCTGTAAATTTATGTCTGGGGCATCAAATTAGATTCTGAAATGAAATTTTGTTTCTTAGCTGATTGAGAAGGTGCCAATTAAATAAGATGAAGTCAATACTTCAAGTGGAGAAATCACTTTTCTTTCATTAGGGTTTGATTAATTAGGCAATAGGGCATTAAGGATGAAGATGCCTCTAGGAGGGGAACTGAGATTTTCCAGTGGAAATTTTTGAAATGGGAAAAGTGGAGACTAGATATGAAGGAGTGGTGAGTACAAAGTGGAAACAATGGTGGAGGACATGGGTGAAGAAAGTGAAATGGAGGCTAAGATCCTGGAGGATATTGGTAACTCCAAAGTCAATCCTATTACACTTGAAAGAGGAGATAGGGATGAGAAAACACTCACCATGGTGGATACGAGTGGTGATGATGGAAATGGAGAAGAATGAGGTGGAGAGGAAAGAAAGAGAAAGGGAGAGGAAATTGAAGGGAGCATTGGGGATGATTGAGTGGAAACAGGATGGGAAGGAGTGCTAAGAGTGGAAGGAGTGATAGAAAAATCAACCACAATACTTACTTGAAATCCCTCTAGAACTGATGGAGGAGGTGAATCGAGAATCTCAACTGATGAATATGGTGTAATAGAAGACAAAGGATGATACTTTTCTCCTTTTCAAACAAACTTGAATTTTAACTTTTAGATGGGTTTGCACCTTTAGCCTTTTCCCCATATGAGGGGTCCACCTCGATGTTGATGTGAGTGGCAGCTTTGGGAAGTTTTATTCTTTGAGATTATTACCCCATGAAATGAGCCAAGCATTTGTGAAAACAAGGGTTTGGGTTCCCCTCGTGTTATATGTTCTCTTTCAGCAATCGACCAATCAATGGTTGGGAATGCAACATTATTTTCATCCATTTATTCATACATTGTCTCAACAACACTTTCATTATCAACTGCATCCTTAGGTACTTTGATGAGACCTAACATCCTTATCTCATCTAAATTCAACTGGCTATTATCCTTTCTTTGGACTGTGACCTCATCCCTAAGATCAATCCAGATATCTTCAATGTTTGGAACATGGAGCTATAATGTCCCATGAACCTTAAGGACTCCTCGAAATTCAAACCATGTCCTTGGCTTCATATGTTTTTTAAGATTTTCTTGCAATTCATGGATCACATTCTTAGCCTTGATGACAAAAGAGCATGTGTATCTTCCAATTGAGATAGGGAATGAGACAACAACCTTATGCTTTCTTTGTTGAAACTTGTGGAAGTCTAGGAGTTTCCTAACTAATTCCATGAGAATTATCTTATCACTGGGATACCTGGGTAAATGGAAAGGAGCTTCTTAACATATAACAATCCGTAGATATGTGAACTTTCTAAACTGCAGGAAGATGCCACCCCACTTAGACACTTCATTCCATGCTTCATCGGAAACCCTTTTCTTTCTGAGATCAGGGTCCAATCTACAAATTATCTCATAGAAGAAGATATCATTAACCCTTCTTTATTTCTCCAAATGCCATTTGAAAGTAAATTGAGGATAAAATTTATAGATATGATCATTCTTCTTTATGATGGTAATGAATTGGTACATCCAACCATAGAACTCTTTAGATTTTGGAGCCCAAATACTCTGTTGAGGAGTGTAATGATGTCACTAATTTCCAAACTGAAGTCACTTTTGGGAACCGTCTTTGGAAATATTGACATAATGGGCTTAGCTTTGATCAAGAATTTCTTATTTACGTGCTTTACGCAATTGTCAAAATCATTTTCCCAGGCTTATTGTGTGGACTAAAGACTTGTGCCGACATATTCCTCAAAATTAGGAAGTTTGAGGAGTTGATCAAAATAATCATTATCCAACTTGATCACTATAATTTCTTCCTGGTTCCAGGCCGAGTGATATCTCGAGTCATACTTAGTGACACATGCTAGGATGAAATCAAGACATTGAGCTGATATGGGGAAGGTAGCCGCAAAAGGTAGTCCACTGGCACAAATCGACTACATCCACAAAGTTTGTGAAGAACTCTGAAATCTTCCCTAAAACTCCTCCATGTCAATATTTCCCTCTCTGTATCCCAAATGTCAAAATTAGCATCAATGTATGAGGGAGCTTCAACCCCTGGTACTTGTACTTCATTTCCTTTGTCCCCTCTTTCTTTCCCTTCCCTTTGCCAGAATCCGACATGGGAAACTAGTCACCGAAATCACTTGGAAGAAAAATAGAATAAACTCCGGTTTGAACCCTGTTCTACAGCTACAAAAACCTAAAAAACCAATTTGAGAAAGTCATGTTGTTGAGCACCTATGAAACCCCAAAAATCTAGTCGGGGTTTGAATGATGTCATACAACTTGAAAAACCCAACACACTTTGGAGTTTCAATCTTGTTGAGCGGGTTTCAAATTTTGATATCTTTGTGGGATTTGGGTTGTGTTGAGTAGGCCCGAAAGTCTGAATTTCTTGAATCGGGTAAGTAACTTATGTTAGGGCATGTGAAAAACCTGATTAAGAACCCTTACATACCAAAAATTTAATTTGACCTTTCAATTCTTCAACACTTCATTTCATGGAAGTAAGAGTAAATCTACCCTATGGATGATGGTGAAAAATGACTAACTCATGTGAAAATAAGGATACAATCGGTTAAAAAAGTAAAAAACTAGCCAAAATATAACCTAAGTGAAAAACATACTTACCTCAAGGTGAAAATAATGAAAAATCTAGAGAAATGATTGAAAATGCCATGAAAAATGTAGTTCGGGTTTTAGAGGTGCGCCAACAAGTGAACAATCCACGCGGTGTCAAAAAATGCAAGGTCCAAATGATGTGGAAAATCCTCTATTTATAAAACTATAACATTAACTACACATAAGTCGACACGTGTGCCCACCTACCTGCCATCATCGGATATTAAATGCGGTAACCTTGAAATCGGGATGTGCTTGCTTTTTCATCGTGTAGTTGAGTCCAAAACCTCGACACAAAGAGGCCTTATAATGTTGGAATCCGAATCATGAAGCATGAGGCATCTTACATATGCTTGGAAGGTGAGATGTTCCGATGCAATCGGGTTCAAATACGAGGAGATGTAGTTTGATTCAGAGTTTAGGTTAGGAATGTAGGGAACATGTAACATATGTTGGGGTTGAATGATGTTCCAATGCAACAAAAACACAAAACCCAATAGCATGTAGTGCAAATCAAACTTCGGATGCGGTATGCATGGAACACTTTGCATGTGTTTGAATTTTTTCTTGTTTGGTGCAATCGAGATCACTAAATCGATAGGACAGTGTAATTCAGGATTTTGGGGTCAAAAAACATGCGGTATGTTACATGTTAATTGTTAGGAGAAATAAAAAATACTACAAAAAGACTTTTGAAGGAATTTTTCAAAGGAGATATTGGATAAAATATTTAGAAGGAAATCACCCTAAAAAAATTTATTGGTTATCTCCATTTTTCTGAATTTCATAAAAATGGGATGACAATTAAAATAATGGAATTAATAGCCACATGGAAGAGCTAAACTCTCAACAAATTTAGGCGTGGTCACAATTTTGGAAAGTTTAAATGGTGTCTATCACATGTGTAATTCATATCTAATTTGTCATTTTACCGAAGGACACTAATGACAAGTTTGTCTAGCTATCGGCCCTATCAACTAAAGGATATAACTAATAAATGAACATTTGTAGGATTTCATGCATATCTTATAAAATACTCTCCACCGTTTATTTCTTGGAATGTGTCGGACTTAACAAGGCTTCACCTATATAAGTTTTAAACTTTGTATACGCCTTCGGCGTAAATATGAGAAGATAGGTTGATTGGGCTTTGTTTCCGAATTAAGGAACAACTATTCTTTTCACCAGATCGTCTTTACTTTTGTTTGGTACATTTAACTACATGTTAGCTACCCTCAAAATATGTCCCTGATGATTTTAAGTCTCAAATTGATTATGCATTAAATATTTATTTGAATTAATTAGTAGACGATGCACAATCAAATGCTAATTTGAAAGGTCGCTAAAGCCACTATTAAGTGATGAAATTTAAAACTAGTAAATAAAATAATGTATTGTTTATATAAAATTATAAAACAAAATAAAAATAATTACCATTTAAAATATATTTCTTTGTATATCAATCCCTAACAGTCAAATTAAAATAGACCATACTGGTGGTAGATATCAGTCAGGTCATTGAAGTACACTCACCCATTTATTAGATCTCAACAGTGTATTTATCTAGCGCTATATTTCTTATGTTGAAATAGCTTTCCCATTTATTTATTTTTATCAAAATACACCATTAAATCCTAGGTAGGATTTACAATAGACATGTAGCTGTTGGTATTGAGAGCCAAAAGAGAGAGCAGGAGACTACAGTATTAATTAGCGTGGCTGCTATTAACCTGCGCAATAACTCTAAATATTTGATTGAAAATAATCCTATCATTTTTCCTAATCTTATCCCACATGGTATCAAATGCGCTCCAAAATCCTTGCCTCTAGTTCCTTCCTTCAGTACACGTTTTTATTCCTTCCATGGGGTCTCCACCATACGCCTTGATCATATCATTAAGAAAAGAATTCATGAGGCACTGATTGGCCATTGCATCCTTCCATTCTGCAACTACTCTAGGTTTCATCTCATTCTCCTACAAGTTAGTCCAATCACATGTGGGACCAATCAAAATTATTTGGGGACTGCTATCCTGTAGAAGAATTTCTTTTCCCAAGTCATAAACCATGTTTATGGCAATGATCGTAGGATTTCAACGCATCTTTTGCAAACTTTTTTCCATCGTTGATTTCCTGAGATGTTTCAGACTTGGCAAGGATGTTCTCATTGTGTATACACCTTGGCCATAAAAATTCAAATTGTTTTGAATTCTAATAATAAAAATCTAATTAACATATAGTTTTCTAAAAGAATTTAATTATCTTCAATCTTCATGAATAAATCATTATCATAGAAATAAATAGACTATCCTAGAGTTTTAAAGTAAACTTGATACTTCTGAGTATCAAGTTATAGGAGCTTTGTTGGGTCATAACAAGACATATTTAACTAATAAAATATAATATGTCCTAATCAATTATTCAAATCCTTTAGAGAGAAATAGTTTTTCTTGAGTTTATATTTTTCCGTATTTTGATTGTGAGAATGATCATTTAATTTGTTTTGTTTGTTATTTTATTTTTATTTTTGAATTTTCCTTGTAATAGTTATCCTTTTTGTGACCAATTATTCTACATTTGTTATAAGCTTCATTGAATTTCATTCCTTGATTTTTGTTAAATTTCTCTTATTTCCAACACTATGGAGGGTTTAAATGTTGATTTGAAATTATGTTTAAAAGTTTTATTTCCAATATTTTAGTACAATTATTTTTTTATTCAAGAGAGAAGGGTCTCAGTGGCATTATCTTTCACCTCAAAAACTTTTTTCTTCCTATATGAGAAGAGAAGATATGGTGTTTATATCTAGAATATTAGTTTCATTTTGATATTTTGATTTCAAGATAGATATGATATTCCTTAACTTATCACGTGTATTCGTTTGAATGATATAGAAAAGTAGTTTATCCTAAATAGTATTGGAATTGTAATGAATGGTATAGAAAAGTAGTTTATCCTAAATAATATTGGAATTGTAACCATCTAGTTGAAGTTTTGTGTTTTTAACTTAATAAGGTAATTTAGAATTTTCTCATCTTCTTTCATAAGAGTGGTCATGAGTTCTAGTATGAGTTTTATGATTTGGAGTCTCTCGTGCCTTTGTGCATATATTTAAGTTGTTTTCAGGATTTGTTAAGAGATTATTGTAGTCTAATATGGAGTAGGCATTCATCCTTAACTTTTCACATGATAATTGACATGGCCTCTTGGATTTTTTTCAATGTAAAATAGATTTTCTACATTAACATGCATCCCAATAGTTTGTTTGTCTATCATGTTGACCATATCCTAGGGCTTTTGGGCTATAAACTTGGCTTTTAGTTTAATTTTCCAAATATTGTATTTAATACCAATTAATAATTGTGATTTATATAAACTATTTTTTATGAAGCCACTTTTAAAGATTTCATAAAAATTGAAACTTAATTACAATTTTTCTAGAATTAAGTAGATTTTTTTATAGAAAAATACAGGGACCTAGAATTAAATTTTCAAAAATAAAATTTTTTTCCATGACATAATTTTTTGTGAGCCTAAGAATATTTTTCAAGGCCTACAAATATATATATTTTTATTATTGGCAAATAGTTTTTTGAAAGGGACTATACCCTTGTACAATGTGACTCAAGAGCCAGATAAAACCGATGTAACGTAACCAAGTGGGATCAGAATCTAGATATTAACAATAAACCCAATGGCAGAAAACAATCTGCCAAGAGAAAGGCCTGCAACCAGCAATCCAACAGCTAAAAAACAGCAATTAAACAACATCAAACATCAGAACAACTGCCCAGCAGCTGCATAATAGACCAACAACCCGGATATAACGATAAGCGCTAGATAAAAAGCAAGGATCATGCCTTGTCCAAGATGGTGGGGGTTTTAGGTTTCCCGTATCCCTTCTTTTTCCTATCCACTACCATCCATTCATCATTTCTTTCTTCCATTGATATTGGAATAACCACTTCAATTGAATTGAGCAGGGTGAGATTTTCAGTAAGGGCAGTCGAAGCAGAGTTGATTATTGCATTAGTGTTTTGAAAAGTAGAATCTGGGTATAACTTCTCTGTATTATTCGAAGAGACTTCCATGACGGTGAGTTATCTTGCATGTGGGCGCTAACTTTCGTAACTGGAATTTCTTGGGGATCGATTGTAAGATGCTCTGTAAGAGAATTTTTCCACCATGCAGCCTACAAATATATTTATATGATACAAAAAAATAATTAATAGATTTTTTTTTCTAAATTTCATTATTAAATTTTGGGATCAAATTTTTTTTTTTGTGCTTTTTAAATTAAAAAATGTGAAAATAGGGCCTCTAAGTATTTATTTTGAGAAATAACATGAATAATATTTTTGAAAATAATCTAATGAATTTATTTTTACAAAAATTAAGTAAAATTATTTGATTTTTTTAATAAAATATTTTACTATAGAAAAAAATTAGAGAGAAAATATTTAAAATAACCTTAAGGAGGTTAAGGGTCTTCAACAACTTGTAGGTTTTTATTAATGAAATTAACCTTACACAGTTGTAGGTTTTTATTAGTGACATTAACCTTACACAATAGGTTGCGTGGGCATTCAAATTTATATTAGGGCTATATCTTATTTAAGCTTTAGTTTTCAGTGATTTGGCTAAGAAATTAAAATAGGTGGGGCGGGGTCAATCCCCACACCAAAAATACCTCAAGATCGTGAGTAGCCCTTTCTTACCTATATCGATGTAGGTAGGGTTGATAGTCGAGGTTAAGGGATTAATATATTTTACCTTAGAAATTCTCACTTTGAAGTTTTGAAAAATAAATTAAACAACCAACCTTGTTGATTGTATCATTGTTAGTCTTTCCTTGGTGTACAAAGTATTAGGTATTGCAAAATATGAAACAAAATTACTATAAGTAAATGTTTCCTCCTCAATATATTATCTTTTATCTAATTCTTACACCTTGGATTTTTGAAAATTTTCATTAGATTATACAAAATCCTTACCATAAGAAACACATGATAATGACTTCCTTGAGAGATGGAAGTTAGATTGGGCCAAATGAATATGTGATTCAGATTCTTGTGTTAAAATTATGGCACCAACTTTAAGGAGAGACTTGGTTATCTAGTAGAAGTGGTTAGATCTAGGAAAATCACCAAGGATCAAGTAGGGAATATAAGGTTCTTACGTATATTGTGAAGGATCAAACATACGAGGTGCCTCTCTAGCTTGATATGCTTATAGGGGTGTCATTTAGTTAAGCATGAAAATTATATGCCAAGCTATATTTATGAGAAAGGGTCAATTTAAACATTGCGGTCACCTCTTCTCGATCAAGGATGAAAAGATTTTATAAGGTTGAGTCATGATATCAACCATAGGTATAACTTACCATAAAAATACAAACTTATTAAATATGAAATATATCACCATATTTTTATGGGGAAGGGCCACGAATGGTGTATAACTAAGAGCTCCCTCACTTAGTGTTTAGGATGATATAATAAACCTTAGGCAAGTTGTATTATGAGAGGAAGGATCTCACAAAAATTCAAGAGGATCATGCCTTGATTTGGAGAGGAAGAGCTTAGAGTGTTGTATTTTATAATGATGAGATAGATTAAAATTCATTGAATGCGAAAGCGAGAAAACAAGATAAAATTTATCTTGGAGGGCTTGAGTACTAGTATAAGCCTACTTGAGTTATGGGTGCCAAGGAGCTCATTGATCCAATATTGGAGTATGCTATGGTTAATATGAAACTATTAACACATAGGATCAACTATAAATATCTCTTTTCAAGGGGCGATACGTGACACCATGACAACTTCAAAA
Source organism: Taxus wallichiana var. yunnanensis (assembly GCA_018340775.1). Lineage (NCBI taxonomy): Eukaryota > Viridiplantae > Streptophyta > Pinopsida > Cupressales > Taxaceae > Taxus > Taxus wallichiana. The sequence continues at coordinate 924,746,113 of CM031239.1, read as the reverse complement.
TATTTTTTTGTTAGTAAGAAAATTGTTACCTAAAAATGTATATCTATAGATTTTTAATAGTTAAAATTTTGAGGTGTGTGTGTGCATGCGCGCATGTGCGTGTGTGTGTCTGTTTGCATGCATGTGCATGCATGGATGCATGTGTGCATGTGTGTAAGGAATTTTGTATACATTATGTATGATTGCATATTGTAGACAATTTTTTCTAAAATATAATTCTATAAATATTATTGTATATTTATGACTTTGTAGGATTCTTCTTGTATGTTAAATATATATTTTTATTAATGATTTTATGTCTCAACTAAAGGACCCATTATTGAAGGTAAAATAGTATATATGTTTTTAGTATAATTTTAATTTATATTCTCCAAAGTTTAATCAAAATATATTCTCTAATTTTTATCCTGCAAAAATTTTAATTTTCTAAAATTGAACCAACACACAACTTAAAACTAGCTAGGCTTTGATACCATTCTATAATTGAGAAGTAAATTCAAATATTACCTTAATATACAATAATTTAACATATATGATTATAATATTTCAAGTAGAGTGTAAATTCATTTAAGTATATAAATAAAGTAAATTACATAATGCAATAATTGAGTGCATGTTGAATAAAAAGAACACACACATAGATTTGACATGGGAAAACCATACAAAAAAACCCCACCAAAATATCCTTCCAGTTTGGTTTTTTCAAAGATTAAAAATAATGGTGTCTAGCAACTTACAAACATACATGATAATTATAGTCCAAAACTAGTAGTATCAATCTTCTCACACTTCTTCGATTTTGTAATATTTTCACAAATTGATAACATTAGTTTTCTATGTAAATTTATCATGGAAATTTCCCTATATAAAGGTTAATGAATTGGTTACAATCATTCTGTTTAGATTATTTATTATTAGTTATATAAACCAATTGATTTTTAGCTTTTATGATCAATATACATTTTAATAACTTATAATAAAGTTATGTCTATAAGTTTAATTGTAGACTTATATTAGATACATAGATTTTTGTGGTGGGCCACACTAGGTGTGTCCCTAAAAACATTACATGCTCTAACACTTTCCTTTTCTCCTTTAGTATTCATGTTCGTATGCGAACCTAATACTCACATTGAGCATCACCTAGTGGGCGCATGGACCTGACATTGCATTTTGATTGTGTGTTAATTTAAAATTGGTCTAGGATCCTTTGGCATTGGTGTGGTGTGTGCATGTGAAATCTAAATACAATCAAGGTGAATAGAGAACATTACAGTAACCTTCGATCTCATTTTCTAGTAGAAAGAAAGAGGAACAACTAGAAATGTCTACGACATGCTTTCATATTTTGGGGTTCTTGGGACTAAGTCCTTAGCACGTTCTTTGGGATTTTAGTTTAGTGATAGTTGAATTATTCATGTGGCTTAAAAATATCCTTAGCATCCTTACGGACTAATCAATCATGATCATTTGCAAAAAAATAAAAAATTTGAAATCTCCAAGCACACAAAATTTAAGATCTTCTATTCTAGTAGATCTAGTAGGTATATTCCATCTCTATTTCCCCCTTATTTCTAATTTATTTTAAGTTCTAAGTTCCATTTTTATTCTGGATCATAGCAAGAGGTATCATAGGTAATTCAATTTTTTGTTTGTAGTCATCAAAATGCCAAGGTGAGTTTACCCACAAAAAAAACTCATTTTTTTTTACCAAATAGAAGATGAAGGGGTTATTTGATGATTATTTAAAGAGGTTAAAAAGGAGAGAAAGATGAGGATGACACCATTTATGATAAATTTGATCTAGATCCATTAGACTGAAGAAGAAGATAAAATACCCGAGCATAATGAGAAAGGGAAATTTCAGCACCCTTATTTTCACTTACAAATGAAGATCTCATTATATGATTTTGGATGTAAAATGCAAACTTTTATGTTCTTGAGAAAGATCAAATTGGATTTCATAATAGAAAGGATTATGAATCGGGAGGAAAAACTAATTAGTTCTCTTGACATTTGGACGGTGCTTCCCACACTTGGGTTTCTACAAAACCGAAAAACCAAGAACTAGGTATTAATCACCCAATAAAATTAAAGATTCTATCTTCCCTAACCACAAGCCAAGCCATGTACTTAATGTCAAACAATACGGCACATTATCAAACATTAAAAAGGTGAAGGAATTTCATTCTAATTACCCATATACTTTTCTAAATAATCAATCATGAATGGTACAATTCAATCTATCTATATTTATACATTCTATCTTTGGGTCAAAAGACTTGTGAGTACATTAGGGGTTTCTGTTATATTTGTAATTACACTTGCAAAATGATTAAGAGAATCAAATGATGTTTTGTCTCACTCAAGGGGATGTAGTGCAATAACTGGACTAGTTTTGTAGGGGTTAAGCATCATGGTAAGTCCAACCTCAGCTCACATAGATTTATACTTTTTTATCTAATCACAAAGTTTTTCCATGTATCTAGGGTTTTCTAGTTTGTTATAGGTCTTCACAGGGTAGTTTTGCATTTGTGTAAATTCTAATACTTAACATTAAAGTATATTTCAAGACCACATGAGAGCACCATAATTTTCATAACCCTATCAAACAAGAATATGAAACCATAGAAAAAAGGACAAGGACATTTACTTCATTATAGTCTCATCATGTATGTTCCTATCTGATTACATGTTGCACTTTCAATTTCTAAAATAATCCTAAAATAAAACATTTCTAGGTCTTGATAGTCTTCACTAGTATGCACATCTATATTTCCTTATGTACTATTGTATCGATAAGTACACACCCTTCTTTTCATGTAAGAAGGCATATCTTATTATTTACATCACTTGTTTCTTGAAGATATTTTCTAATTTAAATATTTATTATTTAATTAATAATTCAAAATATATATGCGTAATTTGTTACCAACCCTTTAATAAAAACACCATAATCTATTTTGATTAAATCAAGCTTAAAAAAAAGTATTTGAAAAACCTTACATAATGGGATAAAGTTAGGAAAATGATTTGAAACTATGCAAAACATAAATACATTTAGTAAAATATGTTACAAAATGCTTGAAATGCTATAAAAACTTATCCAATTCTTCTCAATCTAGGATAGAAAATACTTCAAAACAATATTTTTAATAGAATTCTTTAATTTTTCAACATTTCACTTAAAAATACATTAATATTTAATTAAATATTCTAATAATAATATTTTAAAACTGGAAAATTATGAGTATGGGTTTTAGATTTCTTATTTTTAAATGATTTTAACAAGTTTCTAACAATTTGCAAATGGTTCCTAAAAAAACCATACAAAATCAATTTTCAAACATATCAACATGTTTATATTAACATAAATAAATGTTGGAACTAACTCATAATACCTAAAATTTTAATGGTATGTAATGCCCTGTTCAAAGACCGAATTTTGCGATTCGTCCTTGTCCTTTTTTTGCGTGTCATGTGTATACTTCCAAAATTTACATTCATGTTCGCAAGACACTTGCAAATACAACATATGTAACCACCCAAAAACACACACATGGACAACACAGTAAAAGACAGGAGAATTTTTTTTTTTGACTTGCTTTGACACATAACACGACACAACATGTCATCACAAGGTTACAACCAACACTAGGAACCACTTGTTACGGGGAGGACCACAAGGTCAACACGGAAACGTTCACACCCAAAAGGATAATACACCTTTCTTTTCGACATGACAACATAGAAATCCAACCACAAAACACACTTACAGTTAGGGCCAACCACAATGAGATATTCTTGAGGGTTATTTATTTTAATAAGACATCTTGCAATTCTTAGCTTACGTTTTCAAGGAGACTCAAGATATGATTCTTACAATTCATCTTTACCAAGCTAAGTTTATTTTTCTTTACACTGAGTAATCATCTTTAAATCTTCTCTATTTTGTCATTTATTTGCTTAATTCGTTATTTGGATAAAGGGGGTAATTTAATTTCACAAGGCCATCTATTAACACCTACGCTACTAGAACTTGTTCATTACCTTGCTACAACAAGAATTCGTGTTCAACAATATCAAGAGGAACTTACAAAGTATCCTAGGAAAGAGTTAAGGTCGAGTTAAATTCCTCTTTAAGATGTCATTAGTTATTACGAAGGTTTAATTGGAGCTTGGGGTTTTATACATAATTATTAACGCTTTTACGTAGGCTTAACTGAAGGAGTTTATCAAAAGGAAACTACTTACTTTCAAATAGGCTGAGAGATAAATTGTGTGGTTTCTAAATTTTCTTCTCTTACTTGTTAAATCTTATTAGAAACTAACTATTTATTTTTTTTTCTTTAGCTTGTTTTAGGCGTTCACCAAAAAGAGTAGTGTTCACTAGTTTAGCTAGGGATATCAATTTATAAAAAAATTTACTTTACAAGGATAGTTTCACCTTTGAGTACTTCAGGAATCTCTTGTTCTCAGGTAAGTCATCTCTACATTAATTTATCTGAATATACATATATTTTAGTTAACTTCTATAAGGGTTAACCATTCCATTTAATCTTACTTATATCACATCATTACAAGGTGTCAGAGAGTTTTGACTTAACACTTTATTCTCAAAAACAAGGTTTTACAATACTTGTGCCAATGTAATGATTGAATATCATATCTCACCAAGGTAAGTAACTAGTCTAACAACAAAAGGGAAAGAACACTTCACCACGTAGTTTTCCAAACATACCAAGGCAAGAGATCTTCTAAACTCTTGCAAGCAAAGTTACAAAATTTACACCGCATTGAACTTTCTACAAGAACTTCATAATTTGAACTGATGAAACTTTTACACTCTTTTCTTTAATCTACTCGCATAATCCATCTGCACAAATATTATCTAGAGTCAGTTCGCTAGAACTGAGCATGATAAGATATAAACCTCTCCTAATAACTTATGCCATCTAGTATTTAAATAAATGAAAGTTTGCAATACTCTTTATCAAACAATTTCTAACATACATTTAAAACTTAACTGCACATCTCATGATAATGCATTTCATACTCATTAATGTTCACTTTCTTAAGATCTGCTTACATAAGAACACCATTCCAAGAGACTAGATATACAACCTTAATCATGCAATTAATCATACTTAAATTACAGTAAATAATAATGATGCTCACCTAATACCCTCGACCTACTTCACATATATAAGTGTCTAACAAGACTATCTTTCAATTAAATAAAAGCACCAACGACATTAAGTTTATATAATAAATACAAGTATCAATCTTACATTGTTCATCGATATTACCCAAGTATCAAACCTTCATAGATAATCGGTGGTACATAAGTATAGTTTGGATATTTATCCCGCAATTTTAAGATTATAATTATATTAACAAGGATTCCACCAATCCACAGGTTCATGTATTATTTAGGTGTCCTTTTGGTTGCTTATTCCATGTCTTTATATATTTCTTCTAGTAAAAGAGTCCAACTCATAAGAATGAGTTATGACCGACAATACTGTCATCTGTTGGTAATATGCCAAAGATACATTTGACTAGCTAAGATATGCAAGCGCAGCCCAAGCCACTATGAATGCAAGTATCAACATTATCTCAACTCCTAATAAGATGCGAGTATCAATTTTTTTAGCTAAACATAATAATCATCGTAAATAACTGAAATATTCCACTCGTTAACCAAGCATTGAAATAACATATTTATCCTTACCGGTTACCTGATAACATAATATACCCTATTATCTAATTCAACCTCCACTTGCATACCCCAATCTATAAGTATTAATAATTATTCTATAAAAAGGATGTTAAATAATTTCAGGTGGACTTATATCCTTACTGTCATACATGGTAAGCATAGTTCCATTATGGTAGCTGTCACCTTTACTTAAGGCTATGCATGACTCCGTTTTAGGGTAGTTATCTTAACTTCCCTATTCATCTGTTTTCCTACCAAAAGTCTTTCGACAAGCTTCACGGTCGAGAATAAGATAAATTTATAATTTTATATTTCAAGCGTTGCCTGAATTCGTATGCATGAGGGTATCACAAATCAATCAAACTTGAATAATGTCGATGTATCCAATATTACTTTAACCGATCCAAAGGTCCAAGTAGTGCCTTTAAAATTAAGCCAAAGAATTATCCACACAGGATTATGACTTGCGTGCATAACATATTCGTAAAGGTCATAGAAAATCCATTAACACATGCTTCGGAGGGTTCCATCTAATAATAAGCTCATAGTAATAATAATAGCGAGAGGACCCGGTGAGGGGTTTCCATAATCCCCAAGGTAAACGATAATCAAATGACTCGAGATGGAGCTATCTAGAAAGACCAATTAAACTAGTATGACTCTCCAAGTAGAAGCCCCCAATTCTAAAGGGGTTTATATCGTTATCAAACCACATTAAAAGACAAACATAGTCTTCCAGAAAATTCCCGTTTTCAAGCCATGTTCTACAAAATAAAAAAAAACGATACAAGGGATATTCTACATCTCATACACACACCACAATATTTTCTACGAAACAACTGCTCATAGGAATAATCATGGAAATTTTTTTGATAAACCAACTTTATAAGATAGATAAGTGAGAATCAATGGAGAGATTTCTTCTTGTCAAATAGTAATTAAGATAAACGGGAAAAAGGGGGAGAGAGATCAGCTCATTCAATTATAATTATAAGTCATCCGAAACCCATCTCTACAAAATCCAAAAAAATAAAATTTACAGAGATTGATTTACCCAAATACTAAAGGAAATAAATTATTAAGAGAGAGGGTTAGGGCTTATCATGCTGTTTGGGGCTTCCTCAATGCAGCCACATCGAACCAAGGCTCGGGCAACAACAACACAACCAAAGACACAACAGTAGCGAACTTCTCTTCCTTAGCTTTGTTGAAGATCCAACTTTGTTAACAACCATGCCCTTGACTTCATGAAATCAATTCTATAACATGCCTTCTTGAATCCTGCATCTCTGCCCAGATATAAGCACTCTGATGGGGTAAAAGTTAAAGCCTCATTTTACAATATCATGGAGATTAAACATTGAATTGTTTTTGAGAAACTTGTGCAAGTCGGGATGATAAGGACCACATTTTGGAGTAAAGGAAAAGTAACATAGAAAAAGGAGTGGTGAAAAGATGTTCTTCTCTAAATCCTAGAGAAAGGGTTTTGGTACATCGAGTACTTAGTGGACACTCAAATTACATAACCCCTAAATATAATGTTTGCCAATGGCTAAAATGGAAACTTCACCTCGCGTACCAAATAAAGGTGCATTCTATCTAAAGTGGTAACACTTTGTTTCTCCCCATCCTCCTCTTACTATAACTATGGAGTTTAAATGCTAGAACCAAATAAATCTGGAGATTGATCTATAACGCCATTAACATCAAATTTTTCTAGTGTAGCATCCTTGACCAGCCCCATAATTTTCGTTATCATTTTCATCTTAGGTAGATGTGTTTGGGTTTTTCTAAAACATCTCCCAAAACATATTCATCCAATAAGTTTGAAAAGATTGGGATGGTCTTCAAAGAACTAGAAAAGACTGTGCCATCATTCCTTGTGACCTCGAACCCATCGATTCAAGGTGTTTTGACAACAGAGGCCATCCCGTGTTTTAGACAGCTCGAATGTTCATTCGACCCAAGGCTTTGGTAAAGTGAGGATATCCATTCTCTTCTATCCAACCTCTAAAGACAAGCTGAACCCCCACCAAAGGACACTCTTTTCAAAATTCATAATAGTGGCAGGCACTTGAGATCAAAGGCAATTTTTTTCACTTGGATGACAATATCAATTCATTCTCCAATCTCGGGAGTAGATGGAAAGCTTTTTGTATACGTGACCTCGTGAAGACTTTCCCATTTGTTCTTGGACACACCCCGGTTTGTTTCAATCTCTTTTTGGTTTTAGCAGATTGAGACAATTGAAAGAAGCGTCTACTTTTGATCTTCTGAGACACGCATGCCCATGACCCATCAATCACCTCCCTCGGCCTATAATTAAATTCCTCTCTTTCTCAAATTAATCACAATACATGGGCGATATCCGCTCCATTCAACCATCCCAATCAATTTGAAAATGATATATAATGAGTATCTTGCAATCGACAAGGGTATCCACGCTAAGTATCCACTTGAGCGATGAGGTCTATCGATATCAAACGCTCCAAATAAAATATTTGTAGGCAACATCCACATCGGGTATACACAGCTGAGAATCCCGAGAGCATCATTCTATCCGTGACCGATAACAATGTAGCACATCCTACTTGTTCAGCATCACGTGCTTAATAAGAACTACCTCTTTACACAACCGCAAGATTTTCCACTAAACCATGGCTCGAAAGGCAAAGATTGAGGTGTGGCGAGTTACATACTACAACCATCGAGCTCCTCGAGCTCGCCTCCAATTCATGGCAAGTGATGACCGTCACATCTTCTCTCAAGCCACGATTTTCCAAGTACATTTACTTCTCGACCACCGTAGGCTGCTGCATAAAGCCAAATACCTCCTCACGGCACTCCTAGCAGAATTTCAGTTCTACGCTCCACTGAAACTGCCACACAACATACGATTTTGAGAATCCACACCCACCCTTGCAGCATCAGGGGCAGACAAACCTTCATTTCACCATTACTGAATCACTATCCAGAACACGTTGTAGAAATTCATCTGTTTCAGCATTTGATGGAGTGCAAAACAAGCATTCGTGGTTTTGGGCAGAAGAGGTAGACCACGTGATAGGCCACTAAAGTCAATGAGAAGATTTGCAAGTCAACAATTTAATTAATGAGCAAGTGGCCACCAACAGTCTCTTGTGTGAGCAGTAAAAAGGAAACAAGATATTTGCAAAACAGGAAAATCGACCATAGCAAAATTCCATCATTTTATCTTAGTTCCATCCTCCACGCTTGGGAATAATGCTTGACCGAGACAAGGTAGGTGACGGGCATTACATTCTCCTCCCCTTAAGAAAGCATCGTCCTCGATGCGACATTACACAAAGGAAAGGAAATGGTTTGCAACCAAGGACAGGTAGAGGAGACATTACACCCTATGGTTTAAAATTTAGTTGATTAAAGCACGGCCACAAGGTAGCCTTAGGAACATTTGGTAGAATTTTAACTTTAAATGTTCTGTGAAGATTGGCAGTTCTTTCTTGTTCATCATTTCATTAGTCTCTTTCCATTAGCATTATTCTTAGTTTAATTCCTTTTAAAATTTCATCATTGAAGAGTTTTGGTTTATTCTTTATTGTGGGTGCCCAACATGAACTGCTAACACAACACCCTATTAGGTTCAAAAGACACTACAAATTCACAAGCACACAAGTATATACTTCAAGATTGTATTACACCACAAAAAGGTTACTCAAATACGGAATGGATTAGGCACAGTCCACATAACATAGTACTCGACACACATCAATGACTGACATACCAAAATACTTAACCAAAACAGTACTACAATCCACTAGACATTTCCTCAATTTGCATCAATGAAAGACTCACATAACACCAAACCAATGCTACAGGTACATAGTGTCCATAAGGGAATCAATGACATAACCACAACATCACAACACATATCCATCTAACATGAGTAACACATACATCAAAAAAAAAAAAAACTACCAAACATCACAATAACTCAACATATATCCTAAAACATCAACCATACAGACAAATATCATAAGCCTCCCTCAAACTCTTATGCCTCCCTCAAACTCTTATGCCTCCCTCAAGTCTCTTATGCCTCCCTCAAACTCTTATGCCTCCCTCAAACTCTTATGCCTCCCTCAAGGAGGCCGGTTGACCCTATGGTCCAAGACACATAGAGTTCGAACACTCCTAACCCAAGTGACATAATAACGCGTGGTTCAACAACCCGCTAGTTATATGTACTCCTTGGGGCGTACCCCCATACAACGAAGCGGGTCCATAGGTCCAACCAATCCATGGTGCATCCCATGACCCTATTCCACACATCACGACATTAGAACCAGCACAACAATCCAATCAAAGTGCCAAGTGGCAAAGTACAAGCCTTGGGCAAGGCGGTAAAAATTCCAAATTTAAAAGAAGACCCCAAATCAAGCTAAAATAAATGGCCAAATAGCCAAAGTTAGTATCAAAATCCCCATGTTAGTGCCACAAACCAAGGAAATGCCCAAAATTGTAAAGCATTACAATCAAGAAAAGATGTTGGTCCTTACAAAATAAAGTAAAAGCTCAATTTACGAATAAAATCAACTTATAATAATGTCACATTATGATAAGCGTGTGTTGCCTTATCTAGCCACCAAGGGGTACTCAACAAGTTGCTAGCACTCGGACATCGAGCCTCAAACTTGTAAATACATATCAATAATACAACTGTCATCACCTCCATCTGAATCATCCCGCCACCACTTCGACAAGGCTAAACATAGTCAGAGATACACTAAGGTTGCATACATACAACCACATAGGGAGAGAGGAAAGAATCACATGTTATCTACTAAACTAAGTTTTAGCTCAAGTTATTGACCCATGGTACACCATTCCTCACTCTCAACATACACTTCTACCGATTTCCTCGGGATCGGTTAGCGTAAGGTTCACAACATAACATACAACAACATCGCTAACATAACGGTGGCACACACATAACTACCATAATGTCTCACATATGGTACATATACGGGTAGATCACGATCATACATTCATCCGAGTGTAACACATCACTTTACCACATTCTCGCACCCAAAGTGCAATCACCATACGATAGGGTTCATACACTCACCGTATGACCCAAAATCACAACATGAAGCATTACATGTTACACACAAATCATACATACGATGAACATAGTACATCAAAACATAACATCGATTGCTACATAACAAGGTGGTACACATATTTCTCCAAAACATGGTAAAACATCATGATACAACTCATTTCTTTTAACATCAAACTAGTCATACAACACATTGATACACCCACATATCACAATGTGTCACAATGTTCCAACACTATATCATCCACATTATAATTCTTTTCACACATCTCACAACAACAATTCACACGTGAACTCTTCATAGAATCCACAAAGAAGGAGAGAGAATACTCCCATCCACAACATATCAACATGATCACAAACACACACAAGTGACATACACATCATGAGCGTTTCACAATATCACAATTACGACATAATCACATCACGTTTAAAGCACATTACTCTTCCAATATCTACCACCATCATGCAACATCATTTTCATCATGATGCGTATCATCATGTAACACCACCACCACCATGTAACATCATCATATAACACCAATCCAACCGATAGGTTCGAGAGCATGAACCTACGCTCTGATACCAAGTGTAACGACCCAAAAACACACACATGGACAACACAGTAAAAGACAAGAGAATTTTTTTTTTTGACTTGCTTTGACACATAACATGACACAACATGTCGTCACAAGGTTACAACCAACACTAGGAACCACTTGTTACGGGGAGGACCACAAGGTCAGCACGGAAACGTTCACACCCAAAAGGATAATACACCTTTCTTTTCGACATGACAACATAGAAATCCAACCACAAAACACACTTACAGTTAGGGCCAACCACAATGAGATATTCTTGAGGGTTATTTATTTTAATAAGACATCTTGCAATTCTTAGCTTACGTTTTCAAGGAGACTCAAGATATGATTCTTACAATTCATCTTTACCAAGCTAAGTTTATTTTTCTTTACACTGAGTAATCATCTTTAAATCTTCTCTATTTTGTCATTTATTTGCTTAATTCGTTATTTGGAGAAAGGGGTAATTTAATTTCACAAGGCCATCTATTAACACCTACGCTACTAGAACTTGTTCATTACCTTGCTACAACAAGAATTCGTGTTCAACAAAATCAAGAGGAACTTACAAAGTATCCTGGGAAAGAGTTAAGGTCGAGTTAAATTCCTCTTTAAGATGTCATTAGTTATTACCAAGGTTTAATTGGAGCTTGGGGTTTTATACGTAATTATTAACGCTTTTACGTAGGCTTAACTGAAGGAGTTTATCAAAAGGAAACTACTTACTTTCAAATAGGCTGAGAGATAAATTGTGTGGTTTCTAAATTTTCTTCTCTTACTTGTTAAATCTTATTAGAAACTAACTATTTATTTATTTTTTTTCTTTAGCTTGTTTTAGGCGTTCACCAAAAAAGAGTAGTGTTCACTAGTTTAGCTAGGGATATCAATTTATAAAAAAAATTTACTTTACAAGGATAGTTTCACCTTTGAGTACTTCAGGAATCTCTTGTTCTCAGGTAAGTCATCTCTACATTAATTTATCTGAATATACATATATTTTAGTTAACTTCTATAAGGGTTAACCATTCCATTTAATCTTACTTATATCACATCATTACAAGGTGTCAGAGAGTTTTGACTTAACACTTTATTCTCAAAAACAAGGTTTTACAATACTTGTGCCAATGTAATGATTGAATATCATATCTCACCAAGGTAAGTAACTAGTTTAACAACAAAAGGGAAAGAACACTTCACCACGTAGTTTTCCAAACATACCAAGGCAAGAGATCTTCTAAACTCTTGCAAGCAAAGTTACAAAATTTACACCGCATTGAACTTTCTACAAGAACTTCATAATTTGAACCGATGAAACTTTACACTCTTTTCTTTAATCTACTCACATAATCCATCTCGCACAAATATTATCTAGAGTCGGTTCGCTAGAATTGAGCATGATAAGATATAAACCTCTCCTAATAACTTATGCCATCTAGTATTTAAATAAATGAAAGTTTGCAATACTCTTTATCAAAAATTTCTAACATAAATTTAAAACTTAACTCGCACATCTCATGATAATGCATTTCATACTCATTAATGTTCACTTTCTTAAGATCTGCTTACATAAGAACACCATTCCAAGAGACTAGATATACAACCTTAATCATGCAATTAATCATACTTAAATTACAGTAAATAATAATGACGCTCACCTAATACCCTCGACCTACTTCACATATATAAGTGTCTAACAAGACTATCTTTCAATTAAATAAAAGCACCAACGACATTAAGTTTATATAATAAATACAAGTATCAATCTTACATTGTTCATCGATATTACCCAAGTATCAAACCTTCATAGATAATCAGTGGTATGTAAGTATAGTTTGGATATTTATCCCGCAATTTTAAGATTATAATTATATTAACAAGGATTCCACCAATCCACAGGTTCATGTATTATTTAGGTGTCCTTTTGGTTGCTTATTCCATGTCTTTATATATTTCTTCTAGTAAAAGATTCCAACTCATAACAATGAGTTATGACCGACAATATTGTCATCTGTTGGTAATATGCCAAAGATACATTTGACTAGCTAAGATATGCAAGCGCAGCCCAAGCCACTATGAATGCAAGTATCAACATTATCTCAACTCCTAATAAGATGCGAGTATCAATTTTTTTAGCTAAACATAATAATCATCGTAAATAACTGAAATATTCCACTCGTTAACCAAGCATTGAAATAACATATTTATCCTTACCGGTTACCTGATAACATAATATACCCTGTTATCTAATTCAACCTCCACTTGCATACCCCAATCTATGGGTATTAATAATTGTTCTATAAAAATGAAGTTAAATAATTTCAGGTGGACTTATATCCTTACTGTCATACATGGTAAGCACAGTTCCATTATGGTAGCTGTCACCTTTACTTAAGGCTATGCATGACTCCATTTTAGGGTAGTTATCTTAACTTCCCTATTCATCTGTTTTCCTACCAAAAGTCTTTCGACAAGCTTCAAGGTCAAAGTATAAGATAAATTTATAATTTTATATTTCAAGCATTGCCTGAATTCGTATGCATGAGGGTATCACAAATCAATCAAACTTGAAGAATGTCGATGTATCCAATATTACTTTAACCGATCCAAAGGTCCAAGTAGTGCCTCAAAAATTAAGCCAAAGAATTATCCACACAGGATTATGACTTGCGTGCATAACATATTCGTAAAGGTCATAGAAAATCCATTAACACATGCTTCAAGAGGGTTCCAATCTAATAATAAGCTCATAGTAATAATAATAGCAGAGGGCCTGGTGAGGGGTTTTCCATAATCCCCAAGGTAAACGATAATCGAATGACTCAGATGGAGCTATCTAGAAAGACCAATTAAACTAGTATGACTCTCCAATTAGAAGCCCCCAATTCTAAAGGGGTTTATATCGTTATCAAACCACATTAAAAGACAAACATAGTCTTCCAAGAAAATTCCCGTTTTCAAGCCATGTTCTACAAAAAAAAAAAAATGATACAGGGATATTCTACATCTCATACACACACCACAATATTTTCTACAGAAACCACTGTTCACAGGAATAATCATGGAAAAAATGATAAACCAACTTTATAAGATCGATAAGCGAGAATCACTGGAGAGATTTCTTCTTGTCAAATAGTAATTAAGATAAACGGGAAAAGGGGGAGAGAGATCAGCTCATGCAATTATAATTATAAGTCATCCGAAACCCATCTCTACAGAATTCAAACAAAATAAAATTTACAGAGATTGATTTACCCAAATACTAAAGGAAATAAATTATTAAGAGAGAGGGTTAGGGCTTATCATGCCTGTTTGGGGCTTCCTCAATGCAGCCACGTCGAACCAAGGCTCGGGCAACAGCAACACAACCTGCGCAACTTCTCTTCCTTAGCCTGCTGAAGGTCCAACTCTGTTAATGGCCATGCCCTTGACTTCATGAAATCAATTGTATAGTCTGCAATGTGCATCTCTGCCCATATACTGATGGGGTAAATGTTAAAGCCTCGTTTTACAATATCATGGGGATGCCGTGACATTGAACTGTTTTCGAGAAACTTGTGCAAGTCTGGGATGATAAGCTGGGGGGGTTTGGAGGAAAGGAAAAAGAAAAAGGAGTGGTGAAAAGATGTTCTGAGAGAGAAGGGTTTTGCAATCAATCCAGCACTTCAGGGACACTCTGAAATTACATGCCTGCAAATGTTTGCCAATGGCTACAAATGGCTGGACACCACCTCGCATACCTACAACCAGCATTGCTATTTGAAGTGGTGGAACATTTCGTTTCTCCCCATCCTCCTCTTATATATCGCATGGAGTTTAAATGCTAGAACCAAATAAATCTGCTTTACAAATCTAGCACTGCCATTAACATCAAATTCTAGTGTAGCATCCTTGACCATTGCAATTTTCGTTATCATTTTCATCTTAGGTAGATGTGTTGGGGTTTCTGAAACATCTCCCAAAAACCGATTCCAATCCAACAAGTTTGACAAGATTGGGATGGTGAAGTTGGCCTAGGAAGTTGACTTCTGCCAGCCATTCCTTGTGACCCTGCAGCCCATCAGGATTCAGTGTTTTGACAGCAACAGTGAGGCCAGTCCCTGGCTTGACAGGAGCTGTACCATTCTCTTCTATCCAACCTTTAAAGACATAGCCGAACCCCCCACCACCGAGGACACTCTCCGGCCTGAAGTTCCTAGTGGCAGACTTCAGCTCACTGAAGGCAAAATTTTTTTCAACTTGGATGACAATATCAATTCATTCTCCACCTTGGGAGTAGATGGAATGCTTTCTGTATACGCAGAGGTGCCACTAGAAGATGCTGTCTGGGAAACAGCAAACGGTTTGCTTCTGTCATTGGGATTTTTGGTTTCAGCAGATTGAGTACCGGTGCTAGTAATAGAAGTGTCTACTTTTGATCTTCTGGAGACACAGATGCCCATGACCCATCAATCAGCTCCCTCGGCACTATAATTAAATTCCTCTCCTCAGTACAGACAGTGCGGATACATGGGCAGCATCCGCATCCGGATTCAACCATACGAACAATGCAACTGAAAATGATATATAATGAGTATACTGCAATCGACAAGGGTATCCACGCTGAGTATCCGCTATCAGATATCAAACGCTCCAAATAAAATACGTAGGCAACATCCACATCGGGTATACACACTGAGAATCCTAAATTTGAGGATGCATTCGATACAGAACAGATAACAATGTAGCTGGACATCCTACTTGTTGGAAGCGCTCAACAGGCTTCTACCACAGCTGCAAGATTTTGCAACAACTGATCACGACTGGTCGCGTGCAAACAGAACACCAGGATCAACACCAACGGTTCCTTGGGCTCACCCTGCAGTAGCTGTTGCACTTATCTCTCTCTGGGCCACTGATTTTCTGGGATACATTTACTTCTCTACCCTGTAGCTACTGCATAAAGCCAAGCGCTTCCTCACGGCACTTTCCTAGGAGAATTTCAGTTCTGCGCTCCACTGAAAGCTGCCTGCACAACACGATTTTGAGAATCTACACCCACCCATGCAACATCAGGGTGACAGACCTTCATTTCACCATTAAAGAGTCCACTATCCAGAACACGCTATAGAAATTCCTCTGTTTCAACATTTGATGGAGTGCAAAACAAGCATTCGTGGTTGGACAGACATGACAGGTTAGGCCACCGAACAACAGGTGCAAGTCAACAATTTAATCAATGAGCATGTGCGGCCACCAAAGTCTCTTGCGTGAGCAGGTAAAAAAGGAAAACAAGAGATTTGCAAAACAGGAAAATGAGTGGGTGCGGCCACCAACAGGGATTCCATCACATCGTACATTAACGTCTCCATCCTCCACGCAGTCAGGAATAATGCTGACCGAGACAAGGTAGGTTGCGGCATTACAACATATGATGAAAATCCCGTCTCCATTATGGTTTTGATGGATGCCCATAGGCTGTTCCAAACATCCCATTTTGGCACGAAATTTACACCTTGTGGCGTCTTTGCTTTACACCTACCAAAGGTTGTGGAGGCTGGATTTACACCTAGCTGAGAGGATGTACATGTGTATGAATATGCAGGCACATATTTTAGTTTACACACATGGATAGCAGAAAATAGATGCACATAGAGTTGAAACTGCCACTCATTCATTTTTTTAGGCAAGGCATGTTGGTCTTTCCTTTGGTTTGAATGCCAAGTGGGGAGGGCAATTGGTCACCTTTCTCTTCTAGTGACCTTTCAACCACTCCAGACCTATCATCTTTTATGACCTGCTCTAATTTTGTTGACTTCCTCATGCCTTTGTCTGCCGCGTCTTGGGGGAAGGAAACCCCGGTTTTGGAGAGTTTTAACTCACTGTAAAAGACTCTGTTTTTACGTTCAGATTGTAGGAATATGGCGGTCATGTTTTCGGCAGCGTCGCTGAGATCTCTTCATGCTGCCAACTCTGTACGTGATTTGTCCATTTTTAATCTCAACAGCAACGTAAATTCCTGCAAAAGCATCTCCTACCGGTTAACCCTCTGCCATTTGAGAGGGAGTGAATGCAAACTCAACTTGCTAGTGGTGAATGCGGCTGCTGCATCAGGACATACATTTCAAGCTAATGAAGAAAACCACAACGACAACGAAGACCGCCGCCATTTCGAAACACAGTTCAGGTTGAAGGTCTCTTAGAGACTATAAAGTGGGACGAGAAAGGCTTGTGTTTGTGAGCGAGTTTTTGTGAAATTCGGGTGTGATCTGAACACATGGCTTCAGGTGGGGCTGCAGATGTTTATGGCTGGTTTTGTCATCTCCATAATGATGAAGGCAGTACCGATTCTTTTGATCTAACTACGATGCACGGGAAGATGCTATCCATCCATGCCCTTACCATTGCAAAAGGGGAAGTTTTTCTGGGTCTTCGGTCGGATGACGAGTGCCTTGCTGAATAAGGAGCATACAGTATTGGAGATTGTAGTGAAGAGGTGATGCAGAAGAAGTTGTTTCCTCTGTTCTTCAAGCTCTGCACATATGCGTTCCTCAAAGTCACCTGCACAGAACATATTGAGGAGTTGCAGCCATTGGACATGTGGTCAGATATAATTGAATCTGAAACATACAGGCAAGGACTTAACACAATCTTCTCTGCTGTGTCTTACTTTCTTCTTCTCCATGCCAAAAATAAGCCCAGCACCGATGTTCTCCCGAATTGAAGAAATTGGCCGAGAAAAAAAAAATGAAGGAAATACTGGCAATCATTGGACCATTTGCGACAGATTATTTGATGAAATCTTTGGCCGCCAAGTTCACTGAAATTCGGCTATGACACGGCAGGAAAGAATAAATCCCTTCGAAGTGTCGTACAGACTTTGAGGCTTGATGGATTATGGACCATCAACGCCTATTGCTCACGCCTGTCAATGGAATTGTAGTAGTCTTCAAACAAAGATAAGAAGAAGCACGGCGATCTGGAATATGCTCTAAGTCATCACCTCACGCACTTTGCGAGATTCGGCCGACCATGGGATGAGAGTCAATACGGATCGGATAGATGTGGAGTTCAAGATCGTTAATCTCAGGTGCCAATCATTTCAATTGAATTCTAATACTCCAATTCTAAGAAAATTAAAACAGGAATGGTACTTTCCTGCAAAGATCACATTGACAGTGTGGCCTGAGTATAGGTCTCGAATGCACGCGGTTTCCTTGGCCGCGTCATCGCCGAACCCTGAGGTATTTGTTACCATAGAGAGAAGTTATGAGGCCACCTTAAGAGCAGACCAAGTGGCTGCAGAGTTAAAGATTGGGCGAAGGAAAAAAAAACATCACACACACACACAGAGCTCACTAACTGGCGATTTGATCTGTCTACCGTCAACAATACAGGGGGAAGGCTTGAATGGACTCTGTGCGACAATTCATATGGAACTCCTGTGTTTAGCCACACACCACCTCAATTTGAATTCTGGAACGCAAAGACATGGTCCAGAGGCGAACCTTACAAGGCTTTTAGAGATGTCGCACGAGGAAGGGAAGGTTCTGTGAGACCTTTCACGACAGAAGGAGGGGTGGTGTTTGCTGGAGATCTGTATGGAACACCCATTACTTGGAGACTTCTCACTAAGAAGTGGTTAAGGTTGACTGAAGATGGAAGGAAATCACCGAGCTTTCAAGCAGAGGCAATGTGAAGAAGACAGATGTGCTTTTGAATAAGATGGGCGTTTTGTTTGGTATCTATGTGGGTTTTGTTGCTCCAATGGGAAGGTGAAAGTCAGACTTCTGGGAGTGCTCCTGGCGCTGCCATGAAGCATGCATAAGAGATCTACATGCTGAGGAAAAGGAATGTTTTTTTTTTTTGGGAATGAGTTGTAGCTGCTGGAGCCCTGGTCGACGTGCGTGTTGGTTGGAAGAATTCTAACCAGGCATGTTAAATATACCCCTTGTAATATTTTTCTACCTTCTTTCAGTATCTTGAAATGAATTTTTCTTTCCCCTTGAATGGCGCCTAGACAAAATGTTTTCGTGATTATTTAAATCGCCGCCTGAATGTGTTGGCTGTTCCTCTAAATCTCGTCCCAATTTCGCTGGTTTACTTGGAATGTTCTTTCCTCTCTTATAGCTTACTCAATTTTTTTTTTTTGACTAAGTGGACTACTGCAATTTTGAGTGATGTAATCTAGTTCGTAGGGAAGGAAACATTATAGAGTTTTGTTTGCTTATATGACTCTCTTATAAAAGAATTCTGTGATGGTATTTATAATTGAAGGCTTACTATATGGAAGGTTAAGCCTTCATATCTCTATTTGGGTTGAATAAATACGTATTTCTGGTTTAGGGCTCTCCTTGTAATTCCCCTGTGCATCGAGGACCTCCGTTTTTTCCACCTGCCTCCACTGCCACCTTGGCCTCCTCCCAACCACCTGACCTGCGGGTTGAAATGACCGCCGTGTTTTCTGCTGTCCTTGCGTGAGGGAGACGGGAGTGGGTGGAGTCACATTTTTTCTTTCACCATAATCTCTTCTGGGATCCTCCTTCAATGCGTACAGGTGGGTGTGGGTCTCGAAAATCATGCAGTGCAGGCAGTATCCATGGAGCGTTGAACTGAAATCCTCCTAGGAAAGTGTCGTGAGGAAGATTTGGCTGTATGCAGCAGCTACAGGGTCGAGAGGTAAACTTATCTCAGAAAACCAGTGGCCTCCAGAGAGAGTATGCGACAGCTGCTGCAGGGCGAGCCCAGGGAGCCGTGGTGTTGATCCTGATGTTCTGGTTGCACGCGACCACAGTCGAGACCAGTTGTTGCAAAATCTTGCAGCTGTAGTAGAAGAACGAGGTAAAGCTTTAGTTGAGCTGTCTTGCCTTTTCTTTTTGGAAGTCGCTTCTGTCCAGGTGGTGAAACTAACATGGAAGAAGCTCGATCAAATCTTGAGGCAAGTTTTGCAGGTGAGGCTGAGATTTCGTTCACTACTATTTCTATTACTGACCGGAAGTTTTCCAGCGCCTAGCCATGGGTTAGATATGGTGGTTATAGATGAAGCCTGCAAGCTAGTGTAACAGGCGTGTTACCTCCTTTTCCCTTGGGTGCTGCGAGGCATGTTCTGTCGGGGATCCACAACACTGTCCTGCAACTGTGATTAGCCAGGCAGCAGGCATGTTGCAGAGTAGTAGAGGCGTTTTTGAGCGCTTCCAACAGGCAGGCTGTCCAACTATGTTGCGTTCGGTTCAGTGTCGACTGCATCTTCAAGTTCGGGATTCTCCTTCAAGATATTTTTATCAAAATCGATTAAGTGACAGTGTGAGTGTTACCAGGAGACCCGATGAAATTTATTACAGAGATTCTCTATTGAGACCTTACTTGCTGTTCGATGTAACTCATGGGAGAGAATCCCATAGGCGTGGATCTGTTTCATATCAGAATATTCATGAAGCACATTTTGCTTTGCAATTATATGAGCATCTTCAACGAGTCACTATGTTGGCAGGCATAAAGGGTGCTGTTGGAATTATCACACCTTACAAGCTACATCTCTTTGTTTGCACCGAGAGTTTGATGTTGTCCACATATATCACAAGAGGAAGGAAAGATTGGTTGTTGTATCTGAGGAAACAACTACTGGTGTTCACAGGCTGTACCAGATGCAAGCTATTGGATCGCTGCTCTTCCCTGCTATTAATGACAATGATTCTGTTACCAAGAGCAAGTTCGATAGCTTGTACGGATGCAGGCACTCTCTGCTAGATGGTCTGATGAGAGCCACTGATGTGATGATTGCTGGCAAGGTTGCTGTTGTCTGTGGAAATGGAGATATTTCTTCTGTTTCGTCGCCTTCACACAATTTTTACCTCCGTTGAGTTATTCCACTTCAGCTGCTCCACCGACTACGGCCTCTGTCTTCTCATAAATTGGTTTGCTGTCCAGTTTGTAGGCAGCTTGTTTACCCTAATGAGGCTTTGCAAACCCGATGCACACATCTTTACTGCAAGCCTTGCCTAGCTTATGTGCTGAGTACTACTAGGGCCTGCCCTTATGACGGGTATTTGGTTACTGATACAGATTCGAAGGCATTGCAAGAGGCAAATCCGGTTCTGGCTGATGCTATAGGCTGTGTGACAGTTCATTGCCTGTACCCCCCCCAAAGCAGCTGCATTGAAGCAATCTAGTGTTTGGACAGCCACCTATTGCATCCTTCTAGTCGTGCCTTCAAAAGGGAATCCTGGTGTGGTATATTGCAAGAAAAGACCAGTGAAGCAGAGGATAAAGCGAAGGGCGTGTGGCTGTAGCAGTCCCTGCTGGATGCGTTAAAACAGGCAAGATAGACTAACCATATACATAATATGCTAGTATCTAATAACCTCTTGAAATGAAACTTTTTCTTTCTAGAAATTGGTTTAAATCTGTGATTTTGTGGATTTGCGTTCAGTACATGGTTAAGAGTTTGTTACTTCTGGATTTGTCTCTGTTGGTTGTTCTTGTTGATGTGATCAAACCCTTTTATATATAAAACAAACAAAGGTTCTCAGTGTATGCTTCGATTGATCATATGAAATATATATATATAAAATTTTAAAGTTACTTCCTTCTGCAAAAATTTCGTTGTTTCTTTTGTGAACCTGGGTATGTAATCGCCCCTAGAATGTTGCAGCGTTGACTAGTATTGGTTTCCTGTTATGTTGTTGCCCTAGAGGAAAACATACAGTTAAATTTTATTTTTATTTTATGATAAGCGTGATTATGCACTTCGTATTGTGTAAATTATTAGGGCTCTTGGAAATTAGAAGTTCAATATATATGCTTGTTAAGAAGGAAGTTTTGGGCCGAAAATATGTCCTGGGTTGATAGAAGGGCATCAATTATTGATAGAACCCCATTTTGATTCTACTCTTTCTATGAGTAAAATTTGATAAAATTAATGACCTTTATGGTGTTAAGATATGGTATGTTGATGATTCCTTGTGTGATCGATTTAATCATGTATAGGCATAATGCCTTGATGGAGCAAGGTAATATCTTTCACGGTTCGTGAAAGTTAAGGTTTTCATCAACTGCTTAAGGTAACATGAAGTTCCTTAATTTAGTCAAACTTGTTTTGTACTTCCTTCTTGATGAGTGACCTTTCATTGCAAATTTAGAATGATTGTGATGGAAGGTCGTGAATATATTTTGTTGTCAAAAGGGAAAAGAAGCTATGGAATAGTTTGTTTATGTGTCGAACGTAATAATTGTAATTACATCGTTATAGAAGTTCGTTATTGGAGGATATCTATCTTCAATGGTATATTATGTGTTTAATCTCTGCATAGGTTACCATAAACTTAGTGATGAGATGTAAATTAAGGAGAGTTGAGAGACCTTTTCCTTTGTATACATCGTTTATGATATTAGGAAGTGAGTTGATGTCGGAAAATTTCAACCAAGTCTAGATTCATGGCTATGTTCCTCTAAAACGGGAGGATTATAAATCTAAGGTATTATGAAAATTGCAAGGATGTGTTTAGAATGCTAGATTGCCTACTCAACTTGGGTATTAATGAGGCTTGTCGCTATTCCAGCCCTGGTTATGTTCAGTAGGTAAGCTGTTAGGCAATACCTATTCTGGACATTCTTACCGTCCTTTCCACTCATCCTTATTAGCTATGAAGTCACTTATTACCTAAGATATAATGGTTGTGGGTTTGAATATAATATTTTCATCCTTTAAACCTTTTTGATTACATGATGGAACTTTGTTTTTACCCTCGTTGTTCGTTTATAGCCTATTAGGCCTATGGCCCTACGGAACGATTCCAAAACTATATTCTTTTTGGCAGCTAAGATCGGGTCTGGTTTTAATCTTTTGACTTCTCCTTGAGAATGTGGATTGATGGGTTACACCTTAGATTTCAATCACGTAATCTACGGGATCACATAATTGAAATCCTAATACTCTCAACTCTTGTGTCTAATCATTTAAATTTCATAGTCTTGCGTATTTGGTTGTCAAACTTTTGTAGTTTTAGAGGTATCTTCATAACTAAAACTTATGGTTTTCTTCTTAGTTGATATGTTGAAAATTATATCTTGTTTCAAAAGGTTGTTAGAGGTTAGAACTTTGATCCATTTCCTGAAATAGAATGTTTCCTTTCATGGTATTGTTAGCTAGTAGCTTATTGTTGCTATGTATAGTCTTATCTTGCTCAGTTCTCGCGAACTGACTCAGGTTATTAATTGTTGCAGATGGCTTATGTGGTTAGATGATGGAAAGACTTGTAGATTATTGCATCAATCTTGGTTATGATGTTCCTTTGTACGAATGTGTATTATGTTATAAAATTTGGAAAGGGCCTTTGGACATTTTAGAAGAAGGGTCAGTGCCTAGTAAATGTATTGTAGAGTATTGTTGTTGTAACTGTTGAAACCTTGGTTTGTTTGGTTATCATGTGAAAGATAAAATTTGATTACCGCTTGGTTATGGGATATTCTAGTGAATTTTAACCCTTAGTATAGTAGCGGGGCATGTCCCATGTTATTACTCTCTTGCTCCCTAATCATGGTTCAATAGAGATGGTATGTCCCTTTGATTTGTGCATCATGTTGGAATGAATTGATATAACCTTGTTTTGTTTCCGCAAACGAGTACTGTTAAACTTTGCTCTTGAGTTAAAATGTTGAGTTGTAAATCCTCCTAAGGCTTAGTAGCAATGAGTTTGTAAGTACTATGAAGTGAGCTGGATAGTCCTTATTAAAATTAAACTAATAAACATTATCCTTTTATGGTGAAATCTTAAATGACCTCATGGTGAAAGCAATGGTTAGATTTTAGAAGATGATAGGATTTAATAAGTAGGAGGGAAATCGATTAATTAAACCTTAAATCTCTCTCTATCGTTTGGAATGTTTTCCTTTGTCAAACTTAATTAAGTAAAGTCTAGATGGAACATTTAACCAATCTTGATAAACCCTTAACCTCAATAAAAGACGGATAGTAAACCATGTGACCCTGAAGCTAAATTCAGTTGTCCTGTTCTGTTAACCCATGCCTTAATTCATGGTGATATTTCCTAAGCAAGGTCAAAATTTGATCCTTAAACAAGAAGGTTATTGTTATGAATCCTAACCGGTACTTTCCACTCAATTAGAGCTTATGCCTTCACCTGTGCAATAGAGTTGTGGAACATGTGTTAGAAGCTTGAGTAAGATTAATTAACCTTGTAAGAAATGGAAAATGTTCTAAAATCAAATGAATAAGAAAGATTTGGACATAAAATTGATGATCCTAGTTTAGAAAGCTTGGCCTTAAGCTATTCAGTCAATAGTTGAAAAGAAAGAAGTTCTCCCTTGTGAAAAGAATTGTGTGAATCATTACATGAAATTTTATAAGAACGTAAGTTAAGAATTAAGAGACACTTTAGTAAACAAGAAAATTTAACAAGAATTTCCTCATGGGATGCCCCTAAATGTAAGTGTGTCATGTGGTTGGACTTCCATGTTGTCTTGTAAAAAGGAAAAGTAAATTGTCCTTGATAGGTGTGAACGTTTCCGTGCTGCCTTTATGGCCATCCTTGTATCAAGTTGTTCACAGTGTTAGTTGTATCCTTGGTGATGGCATGTTGCGTCATGTTATGTGTCAAGCAAGTCAAAAAAATTTTATCCTGTATTTCACTGTGTTGTTCGTGTGTGTTGGTTTTTTTGGTGTGTTACACTCTGTTATTCGCTAAAAGGTACATTAATAGTGACATTGTGTTCTAAAACTTGTTTAAGCCTATGGGCATTCCTTATTTTTGTTTAATTAGAAAATGGCATTAGGGTTTTGTTTTAGAACTGTACATGGTTGACTTTTGTACCCAGTTCTAGAGGATGAATAACCTGACACCTATTTTGGCCTCTACGTGTTGAGAGAATTACTATACCTACTTCCTGTTTCAGACTCTTGTTGGTTAAAGTAAGGGGGAAACATTGTAAGTTTTATTGAATGAAATCTCTACAATTTTTATTAAGGGTCGCAAGCAAGCTATTAATAGCTAGACTGAAACAAAAGTTGTAGGTGAATCCATGGTATTGAACTCGTGAACTCGTTTCCTGTTAGATGACAACTGATTACAGTGATAATATAATAGGTGGCTATTAGATTCATCTGTTTGATTATTTTGCTAGACTTTTCCTTGATAAGCCCACATGGATCGGGTATAATTTCCATCTTCTATACCATTGGCAAGGAGCTCATAGAACTTCTAGGTCTGACTGCACTGCGTAACCTTCCTGATGGATATGTGTGTTGGTTCTTATTTTGTGCTTGTACTCGTGGTAAGGTCTTTTGAGTCTGGGGCATCGCTGGTGTATTACCCACCGTGTATCGAATCCCTTTGTTTTCGAACTCGAATATCTTATACTTCAAACTTGGTTACTAAAAGTCCCATTTTGTGGCTTTGTTAAGGAAATCAATTTTTATTTTTTTATCTTAGAATGCTTTTTGACATTGTTGGAAATATATATAAAAATTATTAACGAATTTTGGGTTTAGCCTTCCCTTATATTATGTGGAGAAGTTGGCGATTAGGATAAGGTTTGTTGGTAGAATAATGGCCCTTTTTGTGTCTCATTTGTATGCTTTTGGAAGAGTGGATTTGTTTTGTTAACTGGTACTACATTTAAGAAATCCTATAAGGAGGTAGTGGTAAACTCCTTGGTTAAAACTGAAACTATAGTTGTTTTCTTTTAAGGGCGTCGAACCCATATTACTATGAAGCCTTCCCCTGGGAGAATTGGATAACGTCGTTTTGTTTCGTGCCTACGATCATAATTAGTATGTTTTGTCTTCTCTTGGACCCCTTTAGATGGATGGATTGAGTATTGGATTCCAATCACGTAAACCATAGGATCACATGAAGGAAATATCAACCCTCTTGACCTTCTTGTTCCTAACCCATAAGGTCTTGCCTTGATTTATGTAATTTTGTTCTTACTGGTATTTTGACTTTCTCCTTGTTGGATGGTTTAGATTTCTTCCTCATGCAAATAATTTTGGAGTTGTGGGTTGTGTTTTAATCCATTTTTGAATTAGAACTTTTCTTTCTTGATATTGTTAAATGTTAGCTTACTATTGCGATGTGTAGCCTTAACATGCCTCGCTCTGCGAACCCGATTCTAGCTAGTATTTGTGCGAGATGGATTATGCGAGTAGATTAAAGGAAAGATTTGTAAAGGTTTCATCAAAGTGAAACTTATGAAGTTCCTTGTAAAAGTGTTCTATGTGTTGTAAATTTTGTAACATTGCTTACAAAGAGTTTATATGACCTCTTTCCTGGAATTGCTCGGAAAATTTGTGAAGAAGTTGTTGTCTTTTTTTTGTAATTTGGCTGGTAACTTATCTTTGTGAGAAATGTTATTCAATCTTTTCACTGGCATAAGCATTGTAAAACTTGGATCTTGAGAATTAAGTGTTAATTTAAATCTTTCTAAGACCTTGTATTGATGTGTTATATGTAAGTTTTAATGGGGTGGCTTTTCCTTACAGAAGTTACCTAAAAGTTTTATTCAAAGAAATATTTTGTGGTTTAGATTCCTTGAAAGAAAAAATGCCTTAAGTAATCAAGAGTGAGACTATCCTTGCAAAGTGTTTTTATATAACGTGTTATCCCTAACTAAACTAGTAAACACTACTCTTTTTGGTGAACGCTTAAAACAAGCTTAAAGGAAAACAATGGTTAGTTTCTAATAAGGTTTAACAAGTAAGAGAAGAAAATTTAGAAACCACTCAATTTATCTCTTAGCCTATTTAAAAGTAAGTAGCTTCCTCTTGATAAGCTCTTTCAGTGAAGCCTAAGTAAGAGCATTAATAATTGAGTATAAAACCTCAAGCTCCAATTAAACCTTAGTAAGAACCAATGATGTCTCAAGGATGAACTCAATTGACCTTCTTCCTTTAACTTTATCCAAGGTACCTCGTAATTTTCTCTTAAGTTGTTGAACGTGAACCCATGTTGTCATATGGGCATGAACAAGTTCTAGTAGCGTAAGTGTTAATAGATGGCCTTGTGAAATTAAATTACCCCTTTCTCTAAACAAACGAATTAAGCAAATGAATGTCATAATAGAGAAGATTAAAGATGATTACTCAGTGTAAAAAGAATAAACTTAGCTTGGTAAGATGAATTATATGAATCATACCTTGAGCATCCTTGAAAACGTAAACTAATAATTGCAAGATGTATTTTTAAATTAAATAATCCTCAAGAATATCTCATTGTGGATGGCCCTAACTGTTAGTGTGTTCTGTGGATGGACCTCTATGTTGTCATGTAAAAAAAAGTGTATTGTCCTTTTGGGTGTGAACGGTTTCCATGCTGCCTTTATGGCCATCCTTGTATCAAGTTGTTCACAGTGTTAGTTGTATCCTTGGTGACGAAATGTTGCGTCATGTTATGTGTCAAGAAAGTAAAAAAAAGAAGTTATCCTGTATTTCACCGTGTTGTTCATGTGTGGATTTTGGGTCGCTACATGGTACAAATTTTAATAGTAATAATTTTTGTAGAATTGAGTTATATTTTACTAAAAGGTTAATGTTGGATATTTGTTAAAACACTTTTAAATTGTTAATTATTTATAACCTCATCTAAGAAAACGCCTAACAATTCCTTAGCATAGAAAATGTCAATATTGTGAATTATATAAGTATTAAGATATAAGAATATACATTATAAATTTTGAAACTAAATGGAATTTCATGCGATGTGATGTAGTTAATTTTGCATTAAGATTGTATATATTCTTAATTATAAGTGATAGATGTAATAATACTAGTAAGGATATCTTAAATACATCTATCCAAAATATGACGAGAGAGATCAATACCAATGTTCGTATCTTATAGTTATCACATAATATTAATTAACACATCAATTAATTTCTTTATCACATTTTCATTGATATGTGAAATTGACATCTATCTAATTACATGATTATTTGTGATTTAAAATAGTTTATGGGAAAAAGGGCTCAACACTCCATCATATCACCGAATATTATGTTTTTTTATTGAATTATTTAAGAAAAGGAATGAAAAAAATCTAAGTGACGATTAAAAGGATATTAATTGTAATGATCAAATGTATTTGTGATGGTAAAATTGACGTAAATTATAATTTCAGAAATAAAAGTGAATAATGCATGCCTTTACACATTTGGTTTTCACTATAGAATACCCTCCCAACGTAAATTTTTGTTACTAATACGTACACACATTAGAATATCAATAATCATGTATTCAATATAAACTAAAAATTCATTTCATATTGATAAACATCTATTTTTCACACTATTAAGTGAATAAGAATAAGGTTTCATTCTTTCATTTTCATATTCCATTTCTAAACTTTATACTATGATGTGGATCCTACTGCAAGAGGTTGAAATACATCTAAAACACAAACAATATTTTTCAAAAACTCTAGAAGCTTAAAAGCATACTATATTCTCATTCCTGAATCCACACTAATATTTTACAACATTACAATCTTCATTTTATTTCCCATTATCTCTAAAAACCCTACAATGCCAAGAAACCCTAAAATAAATATACATACTTATTATTAAAACTCCTAGGATTTCCCCAAATTTTATGTAAAAATATATCTTCATAAATGAAGGCTTGCACCAAATCTTAGCCTATTTTATTAAGTATTGAAAATGATATTAAAAATCTATGTTCTAGACAAAACCCAAATAAAGGTTCGAGCCAATTTTAGAGCACTCGAAAAAGTTATTTGGCCCCAAATTATGTCGAAATGGAATCCAAAATTTTAAAAAATTTAGTCATGTAATATTAGTTATCAATATTTTACACTCTAGAAATATTCAAGAAGATCCAATGATCAAATCAAAAGTTATGGTCTTTTGAAGTTATGTCTTTGCGCATAATTATTTACTCGTCGAAAATAGTTCTAGCCCCGTGAATTCGGTTTATGGAATACAAGAAATTTTCCACTTTCTAAAATTTTCAACTCTCACTAAGGAATCTAAGTATCTTCTCTTAACCGAAAACCTTAAAGACTATACCAATTTTTTTGTTGTTGGTCTCATGCCTAATAGTGATTATATTTTTGTCCAAGACACTCATTATCCTCTGCTTTTTATTCTTTGGAATCAATTTATCCTAGTTGAATTCTTCTTTCTCGACATTTTTATCATGTCCTATAAACTTATAGAAGTCTAAACATTCAAAACTGGTGAAATATCAAAGTTTTCATGTAGCTCCACCTTGTAGAGCATTCTCACTCATTTTCTTTACAATCCTACATGGCTCAATATTTTTATAATTTAGTTTATTATATGCCCATTCGGAAACCTATCCTTTTTGAGATAAACCATCAAAATATCTCCTTATTCAGATGAATTTACTCTCCTACTTCCATCTATACCGCTTTATATTTTGCATTACTATATTTAAGCTTTTCCATCACTTCTTCCTATAATTGTAGCATGTGTTTTAGAAATGCTTATGCATCATCATTGGTTTTACCTTCACCAGAAGCACAATAAAATCTATAAATCCCTTGGGTTTCCTACCATAGACAATAAATAAAGGATACCTCCTCATTGACATGTTTTCGAGCTATTATAAGCAAACCCAAACTCTAGTAAAGCAAAATCCCATTGTTTTGGATTTTCCCCAAATATGCATAATAGAATATTTCCCGTGATCTTGTTTACTAATTCTATTTATCCATCCATATGGGGGTCATAATAACTACTCAAATTTAGGTATTTCACAATTTCCTCCAAAGGTCTTCAAAAAGTGACTCAAAAACTTTGTCTTATGATATGAAGTTATCTTTCTTGGAACTCCATGCACGCAACCTACCCGCTTCTTAAAAATAAATATACAATGCTAGAAGTATCATTAGTTGACAAGAAATTAAATGTTCCATTTTATAGAATCTATCTACTACCAAAAAGATAGAATCATTTTCCCATTGTGTGTTAGGAAATTATAACTTGAAATCCAATCAAACCATGCCCTTGTAGGGATAGGAAATTTCATTTATAGTCCATTATTCTTTGCATGGTCCTTATATATTTGGCACACTTGACATCTTGATATGATCCTACTTATGTCCCAATTTACCTTTAGCCAAAAATACTTCTCTACCACAAGATTAGTTTTCATACGTATACCAAAGTTTCTAGATAAACCCCCACTACACAACTCTCTTATAATAGTTTCTCTCATTGAAACAATAGAGATGCACAATTGATTTTCCCTAAATTAGTAGCCATCCTACATCAAATAATCACAAGAACCACTACCAACTATAGGGTCCTTACATTGTCTCATTACATTACCAAAATCTAGATCACCTTCATACAATTCCTTAACTACCTAAAACCCTATGACTGCATTTTCCATTGTTATCAATAACGCAACACGCCTACTCAACAAATTAGTAGCTTGATTCTCCTTACCTGATTTCTGCTTTAAGAAAAAAATTATATTCTTGTAACAATAAAATCCACTCTGCATGCTGACTATTTAGTTTCTTCTATGTGTTTACATATCTCAATGCTTCATGGCACTAGTAAAGAGTAATAATTCCTTATCTACCAAGTAATGTATCAAATTCCTTAATGCTTAAACAATAACATAAAATTGCACATCATATGTAGAATATTTCCTCCTAACCTCATTTATATTTTCAAACAAAATGGTACAATTTGTCCTTCTTGGCTGAGTATAAATCCAATTCCGACATGTGAGGAATCACAATCAACCTCAAAGACCTTGGTAAAATATAGAATTTCCAAAAAGATGCCTCTAAAACTTTCTTATTCAACAATTCAAAATTTTTTGTTGTTTCCTTTTTCCATATAAACTCCTTTCCCTTCACACACTTTGTTATGCGTGAAACCATGCCATTGAAATTCCTTATGATATTCATATCAAAAATTTTCCAAGCCATGAATATTACAAACCTCTATCACATTCCTTAGAATAGAATAAACTAAAATTTCCTTTACTTTTTCCTCATCTATCCTCTGAGATGATGAACACTAAATAAAGTACAATTTTATGAATAAATCTACACTTCTTTATGTTTGCATACAAACTCTCTTTCTGTAGCAATTATAACACCAAATTCAAATGTAACAAGTGTTATTCTGATGTCCTAGTGAATATCAAAATAGAAAACAATGAACCTACCATTATATTATCAGAGTACTATGTTTATCATCCTCATGAATGTACTGGGTGAATTAGATGACCCAAATGGCATCACCATCCACTCGTACAACCCATATATTTTTTGAAAACCATTTTCTATTCATCCCCTTCTTGGATTCGTATCGTAGTACCCAGGTTTGAAGATCAATCTTACTAAAAGCTCAGGCTTCCTCTAACACATCCCTCATATCATCAAATCTTGGAATTGGGAACTGATACTTAATTGTGATTTTATTTATTACTTTATTGTCAACACATATTTTTCAATCGACATCCTTTTGAGGAGTCAATATTGCTAGAGTTGCATATATACTCATGCTTTCTCTCATAAATCCCTTCATTATCAAATCTATTACATGTCTATCCTCGATCCAGTGTCGAGTTCATCCCGTAGGATTTGTAATTCATAACGGATGATCCTGGGATCAAATCAATATGATTTTGTATATCCCTCTTCGGAGGTAAACAATCAGTAGCTCATAGAGTATGAAATTTTTGTATTATTTTAGTACCTTTACTACCACAATAGGTATGCCAAAGGCATATATTTCCACCTTCTTTTCCATGAATGCATAACACCAACCAAATTCTTCCATTTCTATAAAAATCTTCTTTATAGCCATCAAGCCATCACTCTTCTCTTTTTCCTTGAAGGGCAACAAGACCACTTTTACAACATCCTTGAAAAAAATTATAAGTATTATTCCCTCCATCATGTGTAACCTTTCTATAATATAGTTAAGGCCTCCCCAAAAATATATGGCATGTATCCATGGAGATGACATCACACCACACCTCATCCTTATAGGTATTCCTAATCAAAAATTTATTAGGCATCTTTTATCTATGGTTCCCTGCTCCCTTTCTTAAACCATGATATGCGATACGGATATGAGTGATTCGACATTTCATAGTGAGCGTATCAACCATAACAAATGAGACCATATTTTCACAACTACCATCATCAATAATAATTTTACATGCCTTCCTCTCCGAGGTGCATATTTTTGAAAGATATTTGTTTGCATCCAAGAATCACCACTCGAAACCATATTGTTCTTTCTCCTTCCTCAAAGCATGATCATCATCATCGTTATCATGAGGGTTTCACCCAAGTTTACTGAAACCTCCATTTCCTCTTCTTCTTCATCTTTAAAAAGGTTTAATCACAGCTTATTCCAATTGACATCTATGTTATGTAGGATGGTGGAAACTCTCAAAATATTTGTGTCATACATCACCATATCGATAAAAACATACCGCCTTTAGGGGATATTCCAATCCCATCCTCCACCATATCCTATTCCTCTCTCGAAACCCCCACTTCTTTGGTAATTACCTTAGCCTGAAAAATTTCTTCCTACACTTCGCATTAGAGGATTCACCTTATAGGAATCAAATCTACCTCTTCCTCTCACCGGAGATGATTATAGTCCCGTCTTCACTCCTCTTCTAAAATTACTTCGTTGTCCTTTTATTATTCTTTCAATGCAAGTTGATTAGCATCAATCCAAGATATAGATATGGAGCATACTCAATTCATCTTGTATGGTATAACTCAATCCATTTATGTAACGCCCACTAAAAATTCCCACACGAGACCCAAGAACAACCTAGGATTAGTTAGAAAAAATATGGAATAATGTTTTTTTGAAAAGCATGCCCGTAAAAGTTTTCAAAAATGACAGTTGCCACATTAATGTCTCTAAGCTGATAACTTATTAATTAATTTTCCATGATAACATAATATTTAAAATCTACAGTATTATTTAATACATTATTTTGACTAAGCAAGTTTAATCTCCCTAGGGTTATTTAAATAATAAAATAATTCCTACTAAATTTGAATATTCCCCCATGGGGTGTCAAGGGTAAAAGTGGCCAATGAAATTAAATACCAAGGTTATTTAATTTCTACAATGTTGAAACAACTAGCAAGGTCCCATATTAAAAGTTGGGTTAGGATAAATAACACTTCCCTACCCCATAAAGTAACCCCTAAAAAGGTCAACCCATAATTTGAAATTAAAATATTTAAATTAAAAGGGCAATTTCTATTCACCCACTCTCCACCTAATTTTTGTAGGGATGAATCTCATCCCTTGGATGGATTCAATTTGGTCCCTTGATGTGGAAAAATGGTAACCAACCCTAAAACATCCTTATGAAGTCTCCTTTCTCATTCATTTGTCTCATTGTTTCTATTTTGTTTTGCAGGTTATTGGAGGAGGAAGGGAAGCCATTGGAGGCCATTCCAAGCTTTTGAAGAAGCTCACAAGTTTTCTTATTTTCTTATTTTGTGTATACCCTCATTAGGGTTTGAAAAATGTATTTATTTATTTCATTTCAAAATTATTTACCCAAGTAGGCAAATGGGTTTGTCCCATTTTGTGATTTAGTTAAGTTTGTTCTATATTTTCATTTCTATAGGGTATATATACACATTTATGTGTATATACATTTATATACATATGTATTTACTTCATATATATATATATATATTTAAAATCTATAATGGGTTAAAACTTGAAATCACCATTACACAATGGTTAAATATATATAAAAAAATAGAAGAAAAAAATCTTGATACATATATATATATATAGAAGAGAATCCACAGATATAACCTTTTATGCATGCCGCAAAAGAAGTAATATGCAGTTTTCAAGTAATGTACATGCTTGCACTAGGGAAGGGTGGGTTTTAAGTATGCGGGAGTATTAATGTTATTTGGGGGAGTGGGCGAGGCTCGACGACCCTAACCCCGTGGGGTGGGGGGGTGGGCAGGGCCGACCCTCCCCACCCCAAACTTATTTTAACACACCACAAAGCCACACCACACCCAAAATCAATCACTATATTTTTTGAATAAGTTCAAACTTAATAAAAATATTGTTTTATTCACTACATATAAATATGTTTAATTAAATATGTTTATATATATATATATATATATATATATCATATTGTAATATTGATATTATTTCTTTTGACTATGGCTTACAATAGAGTAATTTTTTTATATTGAATATGCTAATATTAATAGTATATTGGTATTATTATATTATCTTATTTGTAAAACTTTCACTATTAGCAATGTTTTATTATTAATAAGGTTTAGGAAATTAGCATTGCTATCAACATGAAGGTGAAATGTAGCTAGTAGTATGGGCAAGTTAAAATCTTGCATTAATACTTTCTCTTCTAGTCCATTTAGTGAACATTATATAGGAGGAAAGGAGAATTTCATTTCATTTCCCTTAACTAATTGTAGTAGATTTACAATAACTTTTAAATGAGGATAACATACTATAGTTAGGACTTAGATTACTTCATTGGCCTATTCCAAGACTAAATAAAACTTAAGCAATTTCCATCTATTGGAAATAAGGTTTTAAAATATATTTCCTCCACTACATGAAAATGAATCAATACAACTTACTTCACTACATGCCTTTGAGTAATATATGAACTTTAATATTTCTTCCTTCTCCTCTCTAATAATACAAATACAACAATGAAGACAACTTTCCTTTCCTACACTACAACTTTCAAACAAAGGTAATGAACTTTCTTTTCCTTTTCAAAAACTAACTTTACAACAAAATTCTTTCTTCTCTTTTTCAATATATAATACAACTTTCATAACCAACAATGGAATGAAATTTTTCTTCACAATTTCAATACAATGTCCTCCACTTAAAGTGGGAAATCATACAAGAATATAAACTAAAAGTAAAATGCAATATTACAAGTTCCTCCACTCTAAGTGGGAATAACACAAAGGAAGTTTTGTTACAAGAAGGATCTTCTTAGGGACTCCACCAAAAGCTCCAAGCTTCACAACACCAACAAGATAGCTCCTCCAAGATTTTTTTGATTCACAACAAAATGGGGGGAGAGGAAACACTCTCCACCCAACCAAGATATCCAATGAAGAGGAGAAGCCATCCTCTATATTGGCCCCTAAGCCCCAACCACATTACAATGAGAGATAATTCAAACACACAGCAATAACAAGATTCCACAACACAAACAAATATTTCACAACCATTTCAACTACATTCAAATCAACAACAACACAAGAAAGAAGAACAACAAAACAATAAAAACAAGGCTTAAAATAAAAATCAAAGGATAAAGACCTATGGGGAGGCCACTTATACCTTCCACTGGGAATGGATTCCCACCTTAAAGCCTCCAATGTATATCTAAAAATCCCCTTCATACTCTTATACCTCCCTCAAGTACCCCTTATACCTCCCACATATTCTTATGCATCCCCCAATCTCTTATGCCTCTATCATAAAAGAAATAACAAAGAAATGCAACCATTCCTTATACAAGGTGGGGCATCCAACCCAAAATCCCTCCAACAAAAGGTAAAATCTTATGCCTCCCTACATGAATCTCCCCATAGTCTCCTCTTACTCCAAACTTAGGAAATCTACCCACACCCAAAAAGCATTCCAAAGAAAACAATAATCAACACAAGTATATAAACACCAAATAAATCATAACATAAGCAATGTAAAGCTCCTACCTTTCCATAGTAGAGCTTGTTGCAAGAGTAAAACTCTAAGCTCCTAAAAATTAAGAAAGCATCCACAAGCTCCGATAATCCACGAGCACTCCCAACAATCCTCTAACTCTTCCCAAAATGCAAGAGAAAAAATAATGAAGTAACCCCAAACAAGCAAAAGAACTTCCATAAATAGAAAATGGAGAGAGGAGGATGAGGTGGCTCCATGTAGGATGTCACATCACTCATCCTCAACTCCACCTAAGAAGTCAAACCTCAACCCTAATGCACCATAAATTGGTGGGTGAGAGGAATGACAAGTTACTTACACACACAAACTAAGCCCACACCCCCTTAAGGAAAAAATTAATTACTTGAAAGAAAGTGCAATAAACATTTTACCTTTTTATCTTCCCAAAACACCTTATGGGGTCTAATTTTGACCCCCAACCCATAGGTAGGGTTGGTATGACAATTTAAGAGGTGTGGGACAAGTTTAACTTGTCCCACAAGCCTTCAAAATTTGCCCTTAAGGCCAAATTCGAGTTTCCCATGAAGGGTAGAGTGTACAACACTCAAGATCTCAAGCATTCAACACACAACACAAAATCCAAGAGAAAATCAAGTCTAATAAATGAACTTCTTTTGGTCACATCTTTAATTAGTTTAGGACAAGATTTATTAACTTTAATAAGACACTTAGACCCACTAAGATAAAGGGGAAAACATACATAAAATCTAAATAAATAAAACAAGTAAATTACATCACTCAAAAGAAACACATACTAACATAATAAAAGGGAAACTAAAACCAAAGACAACACATGTCCCCTTGGTCACACTTTTCCCCTAGCCAAATAATTCTAACACACACAATTACATGTTTCCATGGTGACCCTTGTTGAATTCATCTAGAATTCCAATGTGGTTGGTCTCCAATCCCCCGATGTTTGTTGTGAATAAATTTACTTGTAAACAAAAAAAAAACATACATTAAAACATCTATGCCAAAATATGCAATATAAATCTAATATCATATATATATATCATCTAGGCAAATACGATATCATTTACAAGTTTCTAGCAACATTTCTATCCAACATTTCATCCATGTCAAAATGATCACAACATTAATACAATTATTAAAGCGTATTTAGTGTGGCAATGGATGTTGTGTGTCGAAATATATACATAAATAACCATGTCAATAGTATATCAACATCAATAAAAATGTCTCTAATAATCTACATGCATCATATATGAATTGAATTGTGACGCCGCAAAGACGAACGAACGACGACGACGAGCCAAGGACTTGCTTCCATGAA
This sequence comes from Taxus wallichiana var. yunnanensis, assembly GCA_018340775.1. NCBI lineage: Eukaryota > Viridiplantae > Streptophyta > Pinopsida > Cupressales > Taxaceae > Taxus > Taxus wallichiana. The sequence goes on along the minus strand of CM031239.1, from coordinate 924,708,680 downwards.
CATTCAACCCGAAAATGCGACAAATTGTTTTTTTGAAAATTATTTAATATCAACTATTACGTCCTAAAAATTTGAATATTTAACACATTGCCTATCTATAATAATTTCGTACTATAACAATTAAAACATTCCTTGTCATGTATATCTACTCCCACTTCTATTATTCTCTATTGTTGTCTTAACACTATTTGATTATATATACGTATAATATTAATTGTGATACACATCATGATTTATTTTTTTGGTGATTAAGCCTAAATATTCTCTATATTTTAATCTCATACATCTTATCTTACACACATTTTTACACTAAATAATACTTATTCACTTAACATTTAACCTAGTGTCACCATTTATTATAACTTATAGTGATACTCATTAAACATCTATATGTCTCAGTATTTATACTGCAGTCACTAATTATAACTTATATTCACATACAACTCACGTATATTAATTTTTCTTTTATATGTTATACGCTACTATATTTTTTTCATTATACACAAGTATAAGTCATTGGAGCGTAATAGAAAATCATAATAAAATAAATTGATTATTGATATAACATATCAATGAGAGTGTGTAGCAATGTTTCGAAATTTGAAATAAAATAAAATAAAAGGGACAGAGTTCTACGGTGGGAAAAACATTCGAATTTGGGTTTGAAAACATGATTGGGAGTGGGTGGCTCCATAAACACTCCATCCCTTGCGTGCAGACTACACCACCTGGCCGCATATCTTTTTCCAATTATTTCACATTGAATTTTGCATGTCTTACACACTGCACAGCCGCGTGGATTTAATGAGACGATTAAAGATGGAACTACCACTAGGAACATGCGTGTTGACCAACTCTTGGGCCACGTGCTTTCCTTTTTATTTGTTTCACTTTGTAATTTTGCAAGTCTAATCTTTTACCAGTCGGCCTGCTAATTTTAATCTGTCCTGAGCCGCAGTGAGAAGACAGAGATTGCGGAAGGAGCTACAGGTGAGGGGATGGGCTTATTGACCCATTTTGCTCTGTGCAGATCGCCACGTGGTAACATTATGGTGGTCAAAATGAAGCTACAGCCGAGGAGAGGTGTGTAGACCCGTTTTATACGCCCGACCACAGCGAGCAAAAGGGAGAGGGAGAAGAGGAAGCTACAGGCAAGGAGAGCAGAGTGGAATTCAAGGCCGCGCCCGCACAAGGCGTCGCCAGTGTCGCGGCAGAGAAAAAAATCATCTTTGGTGCTAAGCACAAGCGGGTTGTCCAACTATGATGTTGTTATTTGCTCAATATCGAATACATCCTCAAATTCGGGGTTCTCCTTCATGATATTTTATCAAAATCGATTGAGGGACAGTGAGAGTGTTACCCAGGACCGATGAAATTTATTACATTGATTCTCTAATGAGACCTTACCTATTTTAATATACAACCCGTGGAAAAAGATCTCATAGAGGTGGGTCTGTTTCAAATTAGAATGTTCAAGAAAAACAATTTGCTTTGCCTTTAAAAGAACATCTCCTACGTGGGTTTGTGCAAACATATCACTCGCTAAGGTGATTTTACATAGATAGAACATCACCGTAATTGTTGTATATTATAAGAATGTATGATTTTATGTGAATTTAGCTTAGTTCGCTCTGCATTTGCATGAACATCTCATGCGTAGTTTTGATTACAGACCTATTTCGGCCATGCCATAGGTTTTGTTTTGTATATATAATTAATATTATCTACTTGGCAATAATATATACTAACCTACTTTTGGTAATATAAAAGAAATATTGGTAGTATATTGATATTAATATAACTTGATAATAATAGATTCATTTATTTTAGCATTACTTTAATATGAGTAATATTTAAAATATATGTTTCCTTCTTAAACATTAAGGACATGTGGTTAATGGACTTGCTAAGTTAGAGCTTTTACCTTAAAATTCCTTTCTACACAATCTAATAGGCATTGAACGAGATTTCAAGTGGGTTTGTTTTCATTTCCTTTTACAATTTGCAAATAGATTTACAATGGATTCTTAAATGAAGAAAAGCATAATAGAGCTAGAGCATAGATTTCTTTATTGGCATATTTAAAACTATTTAAAACTTAAGTCTTTTTATCAACAAAACAAGAATGGTAAATGCTCTAGTATTCCAACTTTGCAATACATCTCCTTTGAGTAACAAAATGGGATTCAATATATATATATATATATATATATATATATATATATATATTTTAAATTCCCAACTTTCCTCAAGAGGTGTTCAACAATCTTTCCATTAAGTTTTAAAGCAAGAACTACTAGCATTTCAATAAGATCAACTTATTCATAAGAGGTTCCAAGCCAAGTAAGAAGGAGAATAAATAGATTGTCTTCCTTTCAACTTTTGATTCCATCTACATTACAACCTTACTAATGAAGTTCAAAACAACTTTCCTTCAACATCTTGTTACAACACTTTCTACTTCATGTGGAAACAAATTTACAATATTGGAAGCTAAAATACAAAGCAATATTACATTTTTCCTCCACTCAAGGTGGGTAAAATACATGGTGGTTTCACATTGTCATCAACAAGGTTCCAATGCTCCAAATATCAACAAGGTGGCTCCTCCATAGTTTTCTTGATTCACAAAAAATAAGGGGAGAGGCAACGCTCTCCTCCCAACCAAGATACCCAATGGAGAAGAGAAGCCATCCTCTCCATTGGCCCCCAAGCCCCAACCACATCACAATGGGAGAAAAATCCAACTCATGGCAACTACTAGCTTCCACATAACTCAACATAAAATTTCACATTCATTCCATAATCCTTCAAAACAAAATCAACAACACAACAAGAGGGAAAACAATCACAACAACAAGTCACAAGGCTTACCAAGAAAGCCACAAGAGTAAGACATATGGGGAGGCCACTTATGCCTCCCAATGGGAATGGGTGCCACCTAAAAGCCTCCAATACAAAACACAATACCCCTAACAAATCTTATGCCTCCCTCAAGTACCCCTTATCCCTCCATTCACTCTTATGCCTCCCTCAACTCTTATGGCTCCCTCAAAGTAAAACAAGAAGAAAATGCAAGAATTTCTCTTACAAGGTGGGCACCCAACCCAAACTCCCTCCTCAAGAACATGATCTCTTATGCCTCCCTCAATTAAACTCCCCATAGTCTCCTCCCACTCCCAACTTAGGCATTCTACCCATTCCCAACAAGCATTGCAACAACAAAATTCAACACAACATATGTACTCATTCATATAACAAAAGAAGAAAACATAATACAACCAAAGGTGAAGCTCCTACCTTTCCATGGTAGAGCTTGTTCCAAGTATGAAGTCTCAAATCCCTCCAAAGATCAAGCAAGCATCCACAAGCTCCCACAAAATTCCCACAAGTATCAACAAGCTCCAAAAATCCACAAACTCTTTCCAAATCCTCTCCTCTCCAAAATACAAAAGACTAAAAATGAAACTTCCAACCCCCAAAACAAACAAGAGGCTCAAATAAATAGAGAGAAGAGAGGGAGGGATGATGTGGCTCCAAGTAGGATGCCACCTCCTTTTCCCTCCACTCCACATCATTTGGTCAACATCAAATTCCAATGCACCATTAATAAGTGGTTGAAAGAAAGGCAAGCACCTTACACACTCCAACTAAGCCCACTCCCCCAAAGGACAAAATTAAATTTTGAAAGAAAGTGCAATTAATATTTTACCCTTTTATCCCCCCAAAACACCTAAAAGACCCTAAATTTGGCCTTCCAACCCATAGGTAGGGTTGGCATGGGGTTTTAAGAGGTGTGGGACAAGTTTGACTTGTCCCACAAGCTTTGAAATTTGGCCTCCAAGGCCAAATTCGAGTTTCCCATGTGGGGTAGAGTGTGCTACACTCAAACTCAAACACACATCAATCCACACAAAATCCCAAGTAAATCAAATCCTAATAAATGAACTCTCTTAGGTCACATCTTTTAATTAGTTTAGGACAATTTCAAATTAACTTAATTAACCCACTACAACCCATGGCTAATAAAGGGGTAAACTCCAATCCAAAGAATATGAATAATAACACAAGTAAAATTTCACTTACTAAGAGCAACACATACTAACATAATAAAAGGGAAAAATTAAAACAAAAGAACACATGATCCCTAGGTCACAATTTTCCCTTTACCGATAATTCTAACGCACACACAATACTTGTTGCCATGGTGACCTTAGCTGGATTCTTCTCGAATTCCAATGTGGTTGGTCTCCACTCCCCAATATTGTTGTGAATATAATATACCTGCAGAACAGAAAATACCTCCTTCGGCCTGATTGGCCGCATTAAAACATTCATGCCAAATATACAATATAACCTAAAATAAACGACACATGGTTTACTATCATCTATGCAAGTACGATATCACTTACACTTTCTAGCACATTTATATTCCACATTTCATTTATGTCAAAACAATCATCACATTAGTCAAATTATCAAGTTCTACTCAATATGATTAAATATATCACATGTCATAATTAAGATAAATAACCCTGTCAAAAGTATACAAATATCGTCATCAAATGTCCACCAGTAAACCATATGCATCATGTAAAGATCAAATCAATAACGGTCCAATGTCTATGATATCTACTAGCATGCTAAATCAAGAAGCCATAATAATCCATAAGTGAAGTAATCAGTCTCGAAAACAACAAAACAAAATGGTGTCAAAGGAAATTGGGCACTACATGAATCGACAATAGTCCAATATATCTAATATCTTATCATCATGCAAAATCAACTTCTACAATAATATCCATAAGTATAGTCAACATTATCATAATCAATAATAAAAGGTGTCAAAGGGAAGTGGGCACTACAATTTACATACCTTGTATCCTTTTGTTCTCACAGAATCTCCATGTTCCACAAAAATTGATAGCTTGTAAAATTCATTACTATACTTTTTGATGTTAAGGTCCTTTTGTCCTATGTTTTGAAAGCTTCAAATAGTATCTCGAGCATAATCTACAAATGAAACTTTTTGTTCAATTTCTTCACCATTTTATTCCAGCTTTGGATCTTTTCCTTTCCTTTCTTTTGTCTTTCATTTTGTAGGTGATACCACTAGATGAATGCATTTCCATCCAGCTTAGTGCATGCAAACTTAACCTTCTTTTCCTTTAAAAAGGGTTTTCCACTCAAATATATTTTCCATATGTTTCAAATAGTCAATTGAATCCTCTGGTCGTAACCCTCCACCATAATCAGGAGCATTAATATTGATGTCATCATTGTTTCGCTCAAAATATTGAACCAGTCTCTCCTCAAATGGTTGATCATGAGCAATGTTTCTTCATCTCTCTCATTATATTATTCATTGGGTCCTTCATTCCTTAATGGAGGTAATTCTTTAGTATCACTATTTGGGTATAAATCCTCATTTGCATCTCTCTATCTAAGGTAGGAAAATTATTGTGTCAGCTCAACAACTTGTCTCTATACATCTCCTACATATGCCTATTCATCTAGGCATAACTTGCTCTCCCGTGTCTAGAAATGATCATATAAAATATATGTAATAAATCACACAAAACAATGTAATTTATATTTCCTTCACCATTCTTGCCGGATCCAAATCGACTATGATACCAATTGATGTGGATCCAAAAGGAAGAGGTCGAAATGCCTCCAAAACACACACTATTTTGAAATAACTCTAGAATCTTCAAAATAGTTTTTTTCATTCTTGAATCCATGCTAATCTTTTGACATTACAATCACCCTTTTTCCCACTATCTCTAAAAAACCCTAAAATGTCGAGAAACCTAAACAATAAAAATACTTAGTACTAAAACACCTTGGATGATCCCTAAATTTTGAGGACAAAATATGTCTTCATAAATAAAGGCTTGCACCAAATCTTGGCTTTTTCTTCAAAACAGAGAAAAAAATAAATTAAAACACTAACTTTTAGGCAAAATAAAAAAGGTTTCAAGCTAATTTTAGACCACTAAAAGAAGGAATTAAGTCCCAAAAATATGCTGAAATGGTACCCAACCTTTATTAAAAGATGGTCATGACATATTAATAATCAAGATCTAACACCTTGGAAAATTTCAAAACGATCCAATGGTCAAATCAAAAGTTATGGTCTCAAGAAGTTATCCTCCCATATCATACTAATACCCGAAAGTGCTAAGGAAAAGATCTATTAAAAAATTAATTTGTAGTAAAATGTATTTTATACATTTTATCATTCCTCCATTCATAAACATGACTAATTTCCATTCAAAGAAAATAAATTAACACATTTTTTTTCTTCTTTTTATGTTATGCCAATTTTCACTCATAGTAAATAGATTAATACTCAAATTTTATTTGTGACAATTTCAAATCCTTCAATACTATTTATTTGTATCTCTCACCAATTCACTTTCCCCAAACCCAATTCTTTCCCAAGTTAATGCCTTATTTGATGACAACTCTAAAACGTAGAAAGGAACAAGACATCACTTAAGAAATACTTGTTATAAAGGAATGTATTTCAAAACATTTTGAAGATAAATGTGTTTTGAAATGAAAATTTAAAAGATGATCAAGACCTAGTGAAGAGAACAAGATTCGTATCTACAAAATGAGACACCAAATACATTTAAAAAGATTTTTTTTTTTTTCAAAATAGACAACACAACATTGGTTTCACAATTAACTCTATAGAGTAATGAGTGTATATATGTATTAGTATGGTACATAATCTTAAATTCAAAAATAAGTATAATAATTAAATTTAGTGTTATTATTTTGTAGATACATTAGATGCTAAATAATCATCTTGAAAATAAATTAAACATTTATTTTATGTTGATAAATATATATACCTTATATCATATTTAAATTTTAATAAGAATTAAGTTTCACTCTTCCATTATTTTAACTTCCAAAATTTAATAAAAAGTGATTAATTATTTTCCAATCCTCCTATATTTACATTTTTCAACACGCTAACATCGTGATCATGATGCCATCCAAATCCATGTTCATACTCATTTAAAAAACTAAATGAAATCATTATTTTATAGTGCGAATACACTTGCACATGCTTAACTAAACAAATGAATTATAGGAGGCATTTTTAAAAAAATTTGAAGCGCAGCAGGTAACGCCGCAAAAAAACCAACACCACGCTCACGACGGTGCCAACGACGACGCCGCACGACAACCAAACAACCCGAAAATGTGACAAATTTTTTTTTATAAAATGGTTGTGCCGTTTTATAGATATTGACTCGAACTACAAGTCACGATAAAGCTTCAAGGTAAGAGATATTTGAACCTATCTCATTTGACGTTCCGCAGAGATAGGTAGGGTCATCAAACGAGCTAATTTGTCTAATGTCGGGTAATATCGTGTTGACAAGATATCTGAAAGGTACCCCAAGAGTAAGATATAATTTATTTTGAATTGAATACATTACCCACTTCGATTTTTATTCTTACTTTATTATTCGGTTATATTACATTATTTGAAAAATAATACACTACATTATATGTAAATATAGATATATATATATATATATATATATATATATATATATATATATATATATATATATATGTATACATATATATATATATATATATACATATGTATATATATATATATATATATATATACATATGTATACATATGTATATATATATATATATATATATGTATATATATATATATATATATATGTATATATATATATATATATATATATATATGTATATGTATATATGTATATATATATATATATGTATATGTATGTATATGTATATATGTATACATATATATATATAGATATATATATATATATATAGATATATATAGATATATATAGATATCTATATATATATATATATACATATAGATATATATAGATATACATATGTATACATATATATATATATATATATATATATATATGTATATATACATATGTATATATATATATATATATACATATGTATACATATGTATACATATATATATATATATATATATATATACATTTATATACATATATATGTATATATATATACATATTTATATAGGAAAACACCCATTTCGGTATGTACTTGATACTCGATCTGTTTTATTGCATTGTATATTGTTAATATGCTTAGATATACATACTACCATACGTATATCTAGTGTGTTTAAGAGATTTTAACTACCTATCACTGCTATTGTTTATATATAGCGCTTAACCTAAATTTGAAATTTTGATACAAAGGATTAAGAGTCAACTTGGGGATAACTTTTCAAACTTGGCTTAAAGTATATGGTTGGACGGTGGGATCGAGCTACCTACCAAAATTACTATGCCTCCTTGCGTGCTTTGACTCCCTCAACCGTGCCGCTCGCCTCCAAACAGTCTACTAGATTTGCAAATCTAGCATTTAACACATCCGGCTACAAGTTGGGTGTTGTATCGGTTGACTCGGCCACGCCCACAAGGAATCGTGTTTCGGAGGAGTTTCAGGAGGTGAGAGGGGGAACCAACGACCTCAACTATCACCGTATACAGCGAGGCATGGTCGAGGCGGGGTCCTTTGGCCACGGTGCACTTGCAGATGTGGACAGCCGGTCACGCGGCCGAGCAACAAGGAGAGACGTCTCTTTTTTATTTATTTTTTTCTTTTTGATTTCTTTCGTTATGCATTCTAGAGTGGGGCGAGGGCATAGGAAGCCTGGAGAAAACGCCACAAGTTTTTTTTTTTGTTTTGGAAGCTTTGGCGGAGGATGGGAGAGATCCACGGCCTGGCAGTCATCAACTATGTTGTCATCTATACAGTCTTTTTTCTTTTACTAACACTGCAACAATTTAAATATTCACCGTGACAGCATAAGTCTTTGTGTATCTAGTTGTCCATCAAGCATATCTACTGAAACGTATCATCATTTTCTTTTCTTTTTTTTTTATATTGGCGCTATTCTCTTAGACACGATTTATGGGTGGTAATGTTTTGATTTTGAGACTAACTTCACATTTGTTTGGGCAATATGAGGCTCCATGCAGATTGATATTTGTGAAGCTAAGACCACTCGCAGGATCTTAATTTGTATAAAAAAACGTCCAAAATATTTTCTAGCATTGCAACAATTTAAATGTTCGCCAGGATGGTCAATGCGTTTGTGTATCGTGGTGTCTATCGGCATGTCTCAATAAACGTATCATTTCATTTTTTTTTTTTTTTTTTTTACTGCTTATTCTCTTAGACCCGATTTAAGGGTGATTAACTGGTCTTGATTTTTGAGACTAACTTCACATTTGTTTGGGCAGTGGCGAGGCCTGCCATGCAGCTAGATATTTGAGAAGCTAAGACCACTCGCAGTGTCCTAATCTGTAAACAAAAAAACGTTTGAAATCGGTTGTCCTAATCTCTGTCAAAAATAGTATCTTTAAGGAGCTTATGATAATAGTTCTGGCAATAGATTATGGCATTGCCACAGATTTGCATTGTTGTAATTCTATTTGCCAATAAGCATTCAAACTAAAAGATAAACAGCAGGCGAAAGAACATGAGAACAGAGAGCTTAAATCGGCTTGCCATGGAAACTCGCTTGCTCTTCACAGTGCTTCACCTGCTGGCGCACAGATGGAAACGAGAATTTACACAGCGTGTAAGAAACAAACACGCATTTTCCTTGAAACACTCAAAAACTGTCAAAGCGACCTGCTCTATACATGGCAGTCGATGCATACATGTTTCATAACTGCTCCACTAATGGTACAGTTTCTAATAAGGGACAAACTTAATTCTCTTAGACATGTTTAATAATTAATATATTAGTTTCCTTTTAATTGAAATGTGGTGGTGACTTATTAAGCTAGAAACTTTACCTGATTTCTTTCTTCACAAATCAATAACATAACATGGGGTTTCAAAGAATCGATTTCATTTCCCTTTATTAATTTGTAATGGATTCTTGTATTAGATTCATAAATGAAGAAAGCATAAAAGAACTAGATCTTACAAAGTTTCATTGTCATACTAAAAACTATTTGAAAACTTGAGTCCTTCCATCAAGTATAAAAGAAGGAATAATGCACTATTCTTTTATCCTTTCCAACATATCACTTCCAAGTACTTCAAACAAAATTTTAATATATTTTCTTTTGTAATTTCTTTCCAACATTCCACAAGAGTTCAACAACATTTACAATAAATTTTTAGAGTAAGAAATACTATCATTTCAATGCAACTTTTCCTTCAAATCTTTTACAACATGTCCTACTTCATGTGGAAAACATATTTGCAATAATGGAAGCTAAAGAAAGCAAACAATATTACATTTTTCCTCCACTCAAGGTGGGTAAATACATGATGTTTTTACATTGTCAACAATAAGGTTCTTGTGTCCCAAGATGTTCTTCATCCATGCTCCAAGTTCCAAGTAGCTCAAAACACAACCAAGATAGGGGGAGAGGCAACACTCTCCTCCCAACCAAAACTCAATGGAGAAGAGAAGCAATCTCCTCCATTGACCCCCGAGCCCCAAACACAACACAATGAAGGGTGGTCTCTAACTCAAGGCAACAATACTTGCTTCCACAATACAATTTCTTCACAACATTCAAAGTAAAAAGAGGAAACAACAAGGAAACACAAATAACACAATACTTTGCACAACAAGGCTTTCATCCAAGCCAACAAGAGAAGGAACTATGGGAATGTTTTCCTTATGCCTCCCAATTGAGATGATATGCCCATCCAAAACCCTCCACAATAAAAACACAAGCCCCTATGACTCTTATGCCTCCCTCAAGTACCCCTTTTTCCTCCCATACTCTTATGCCTCCCTCCTCTTATGGCTCCCTCAAAGACAAGGTAGAATGTAAACATTCTTACCCAAGATGGGCATCCCTCTCAAACTCCCTCCACAATATCCTAATCTACTCTTTTGCCTCCCTCATGAGTATTCCCATAGACCTCTCCTATACTACACAATAAGCATTCTATCCATTTTTCACAATACACCAAAGTAAACATGCATTTTTCACAATTTTAGCATAGAAGCAACAATAATATGAAAGCAAAACAAAGGAGAGGGTTTCCTACCTCTCCATTGGAGAAGCCTAAACCAAGAAACTTGTCCAAGCTCCTTCCCAAATCAATCCAAGCATGCAAGTCCAAGCACTCTTTTTTTTTTTTTTCTTTCTCCCAATTCTTTTCTCTCCCAAAATAACAAAAGGAAACTCTTCAACAAAAAAAAAAACTCCAACCCCCTCAACAAGAGAGGAAGTTTCAATAAATAGACCAAAGGAAAGGGTGAGGGTGATGTGGCTCCATGTAGGATGCCACATCACACATCCTCAAACCACCTCCCAAGGTCAACTCAAATCCCAAAACACCATAAATGGGTGGTTGGGTTGAATGACAACTCTCTTCCACATCCAACCCTTTCCCATGTGCCTTAAGGCACAATTAAATGCAAAAAGAGGAAAGTGCACTCCAAAGTCATATTTCCCTTCCCAAAACAATAAATAATCCCCTTTTTGGATTCCCAACCCATAGATATGGTTGGTAAGGGGTTTTGGGAAGTGTGGGACAAGTTTAACTTGTCCCACAAGTCCCCCAAAATTGCCCTCAATCTCAAATTCGAGATTCAAAGAGTTTGGAGTGGTCAACACTCAAAACCAAGCATTCAATACATGAGGAAACACAAGGCTCAAGGAGCCAACCATCAAAATTTATTACACCCACTTGACTTCCCTCCAAAACTTAAAAATTAAAACCAAATATTACATTAATCTAACCACACTTAGCAAAGTACTTTTAAAAAAGAAACATCACAAATAAAATCACCTACTAAAGTAAGTTAAAACAAGCATTTAAAATTCTTACCCCCTTGGTCACATTAGAAAATTTCCCCTCATGGAAATTTTCTTAACACATAAAAGAATAAAGGTAACACAATACAATTTACTAGTTTCCTTGACGACCAATTGTTGTAACCACCCGACATTCTCATGTGTTTGGTCCCCAATCCCCTCATGGTTGTGATCAGGTTGTGCTTCTGCAAAATGCAAAATACCTCCTTCGGCCTTGTGGCCATGTCAAAATATCCAAAATAATCATATGCATGAAATTTATTAACATCTATACGTAATTCAATTTTCCATTATTCTAGGTCTAAATCACAACTTAATTATGCATTCCATCATTATCCAAAATCATAGTAATGTAAATTCAACAACTACATTCTACTCATCATGGCGAAGAAATCCAATGTTAGAACACATGCAATATATCCATATAAAAATAATATCAGTATCCAATAGTCTGTCCATGAGTCAGTGTAGATCATACAGAAAACAAAATCCACTATAATCCAAATGCATCTAGTCACAAAACATCATGCTAATCAACGTAAGTATAAGTCATATCCATATCCAAAAGTCTGCATAACTCAAAATGATAATCAACTAAATGTCGTAGGGAAGTGGGCATTACACGCAGATTTAATATTGTGGCAATTCAGATTTTAGTCATTTAACCCTAAGTTATAATAATAACAAAATTGTGTAGATTTTAGAAGTTAATTTTGTAATTACGTTAGATTCACCGTAACATTTTATAATTTAAATATATATTGTTTATTAGTACATAAAAATGATTGTAAAAGTCATTGTCTAATATTCGATTTTGCATGAATTTTGACATAATAATTAGATATAAAGCGCTGAAATATGTTTAGAATGTATTAGATAAATTGAATGTAGAAAACTTAAATTGCATTGTCAAAATGAGTTGGAAAACTAGTTATATATAGAATTATATAGGAATGAAATCTATCTCAAACAATGGAAAGAAATCTACAAATACAAATAACTAATTATGGTCTTTGAACACATTTTTCACTCATCTTGGTTTCGATGTGGATCATTAGAAAATGTGCTCTTAACTCTAAATCATAATATGACCTCAACACATTGAAAGATCTATAGAAAAGTGTAATGCGACCATTATTATTAGGGTATTCATATATTGATCCAATTAGCAATCATTACTCAATGCAAGTTAATTGATAATTATATGTATGTTAAGTGTTCTAAATCTTATCAAATGCAAACATTTAACAATGGCTAGGGTGCTTTCAAGATGTTTGAATTATATGTTTGGGGATACTCTTAAAAATATTAAATTATTCTTTTATAGTTTTAATATGAGTCTTGCATTTAAGAATTTGTGTTTACATGTTCTAGTGTACACAATATTAATAGAATTCTTGAATTCAAATAATCTATAAAAAAGTGGTAAAGGTGACAAGAAAGTACATAAACTTGTGAAAATCAAAATCAAAGGGAAGTATCCACAGAGAAAACTAAACAACACAATAAAATATGTATTAACAAAAATTAAATTGATTGAATAATCAACAAACATATAAAATCTGTTTTTTTTTTTGTTGAACTTCGCATTGTTTATGTAATTGTTTTGGTGCTACGACTTGCTCTCTCAGGACTAAGTATAGCTTGATGTGACTTTTGGCATTATAGGGTGTCACTTTTCCACCCATTTTTGTATGAATGGCATTGTATATATTGTTCTATTAATATAAAAGTGTAATTCTCAATCAAAAATAATAAATTGAAATGAGTAATAATTTAGTAGTAACATACGCACAAGTGCATGCCGTTGATTCAATTTAGATTAAAAATTATCATTAAACAATGAAACATAATAAATTTTAGCCTATTCAACCAGAGCAATTGAAATTAATATTACCTTTTTTTTGAAAAAGGGTGCCAATATTTAATGATACCAATTCCTTGAAAGTTGATTTCAAAAATAAATATTAAAAATCACACACGTCTCAGTTTGCCTTTAAAATCACCAATTTTGTCTTTTTTGGAAAATTATATATTATCATATTAATAATAATTGCTTGAAACAACAACATTTTTACTACAACTTTTTCGCAGTATAATATTAGTTTGAAGTGGGCACTATCTGTTACTATCTTTGAATAAACTATTCGCTTCGCCTCGTAACGGGGGCTATGAATGGTGACTTTTATGGCGTTTACACACATTGTTTTATTTTATTTGGCTTGCACTATGTTTCATAGCCACCTTGATTTCACACGCCTGCCTCGATATCTTCCCACAACCACTCACCATATTGTTTTATTTTTTGAATTGTAGTATGTTTCCTTGACTATGATTTCCCACATTCCTCAAAAACTTGAACTTCCAGTTATTTTTTACATCCAAGATCGTTTATAATCAGAGTTGCACAGGGAAATCTTGTGTGGTAAGATGAGAAAACCACCAGTATAGATTTTATACAGTTTTCCTTTTAGTTTTATCTGATAGTTTTGGAGGTTATTCTTGAAAGACATTATGGATCGAGGATGTTGGAATGTCGAGCACGTCTTCTTTTTCTTATTGAAAGGTCAATGATTTATAGCCGTTGATTGGTCTATATTTCAGCTTGTAAACATATAAGATGTTTAGATAGCTAGATACAGTCATTAATGTCTGAAATGATATACTGGAAATGAAGAAGAGTATGGAGTCACATAGGGACAAAGGTAAGACCAGTGCTTCGATTCCACAGCATTGTTAAGTTGCTGTCACAGAGGACCAGCCCTTTCGATGTGTCGGTGCATAAAAATTAATAATTGTTAGAAAATTAAAATTATGTGTATGTGTATGTATACAATATCCATCAATTAAATTAATAATATTTAACATCGAAATTACATTGCATAAAGTAATTCTTTACAATTGAAGAAACTTGGTCTATATGGGTGTGTGTAATATTGTGATATGTCTATTCTATCTAAGAAATATTTCTATGTTATTCAATAGAATAAAGAAAATAATTTCTCAATATAATTATCTAATATTTATATGACTAATATTTTACATCTCACATATTCATTTAAATAGTGAAATCTAATATATCTAATTTTGATTTAAGATTTTTTATTGATATGAAGAAATTTAAAAATTAGTATTTTTCTTACTTCATTATATCTATGCTAACAAATCAAATAAAAAAAAATATCTATAGTATATTTTTTGAATATTTATTTATTAATCTATTTCTAACATATTCATTTCAACAAAGAAATTCAATATGTCTACCCTATTCATCTAATTTACAAGAGTAATGATCTTTTTAATTTTATGTTTATGAGAAATTTTTAAAAATAAGTTTTTCTTTTCTTCTTAACTTATATTCGAATTTATTTCTATGTTGTCGAATAGAATAAAGAAAACTATCCCTTTTATTCTTACTTTTTGTTCCTTATTACACATTCTTTGTTGATTGTATTTATTTGGTTTCATTTTTTATTTGTTATTCATGTTTATATGATTAAATTTTTCATATATTTAGTGTGTTCTATTTCATATTTTATTTTATGTTTTGTTGGCCATTAACAAAGAACACACTCATGATATTAGTCTTCTACCACTCCTAGGATATCATTCTAAGAATGGCTCTATTCGTAATTTAGAAAGTTTAAAATTGTAACGCCGCAAAAAGGCAACGCTCATGACGACGACGACGCCGCGCCACAAACATTCAACCCGAAAATGCGACAATTTTTTTTTATATATATTTTAATTATTTAACTTCGTTTACATGATTCATGTCATGCATTCAATAGAGAAAGGTTTGCTAAACGTCTTAAGTTGGTTGCATAAATACCATATATATATATATATATATATATATATATATATATATATATATATATATATATATATATATATATATATATATATATATATATATATATTTAAAATCTCAAAATGGGATATATATACATATACCACTAAGTTCATGTGTTTATAAACCAAAAGACAATATTTTAACTTAATCATATTCCACTTTGTAAATAAACGAAACTATACTTCGAGTTGTTTTCACACGGCTTGAGGAGTTTAGTTTATATGTGTACCGCCAATCAAAGTTATATAAAGGTCAATCCACTCCTAGCGAGCTGTTCAAATAAACTCGGTGAGCTTTATTGGAGACCAAGCTACTCCACACCACTCGGCGAGTTATTATTTGCATTGGGCGAGTTTGCATTATGTGGGCGAGCTAATTACTTCCTCGACGAGCTCATTAGCATTGACGGGTTCATAAATGGGGAACGAGCTGCTTTTGGGCTATAATATTCCACGTCAACTTGGTTTCATATTGGTCTAATTTGGCAAGTTCCATATTTTTATGACAGAGCGAGTTAAAATTCTACATTGGGCCATCTCGGCTAGCTCTTCACATAGCTTGGCGACCTATGTTCTATATTGTTTAGCCGAGCCACTTACCAATTTATTCTAATCGTTCAATCGCATATAGCAATGATACGTGGCTAACCAACGTTACATTTGTCTCGGCCAATGAGCTTGGCCCAAACCATTGGGAAAACAAACCGATCTCTACGCACATAGAGCACAAATAGCTCAACGCTCGGCAAAAGGGAATACGTGGCCAAGCCACTACATGGGGAACATTAAAAAAAGGCTGAAAGTCATGGTTGGGGGTGGGTGGCTTTAATAGCCACCTGCCAACGCATTATGCCTCCTCTCCTTGCGTGCAAGCAACCCAACCTAGTCGCCTCTTTCTTTTAATCACTTAGATCTTGCAAATCAATATCTTCACAGACACCGCCATTTTTTGTACTGTCCTGGCCACGCGGATAAATGAGGTGGTTGAGGATGAAGCTGCTGCACTGCACATGTAAGCAGAGCAGTATATCGCTGTTTTAATCACCTGACCAGCGCGAACAAGAAGGGAGGGAGGAGAAGGAGCTACAGCAGATGAGTGCGGGTGGTCGATGGGCAGTCTTATTTGGCCCAGGACGTGAGGACAGAGGAAAGGTGGTAAAGAAGAGCTACGGGCGCATCAAGGGCAAGTTATCTCCACTTACATTGGGTGTTGCAGAGGTTACAGTGCACGTAGCATCGGCGCAGCGAAAACAGAAGACAACATCATTACCACTAGACAAAACGCTTCCCAATCCTCGAGCTTCTTCTTCTCTTTTGCATACATCAATTAAGCAACGGTGGCGGAAATAGTTTCCTTGTCTCTCAGAGACATTCCAACCCACTTCAGATACAAAAATTGCTCCAGATGGGCCGGCATTTAGATAAAAAATGAGGGATATCGGGATATAGATTTATCCCGCATACGGGATGTTTTAACCCATCGATATTGATTTTAGATGACTACCGCTGGAGTCTCATGTATCACATCCCTCTTGCCATTGCCGCCAAGCGTCCTAGCCCTCACGAGGACTATCCAATCACTGCTAAAGTTACAAAGCAACTTGGGTTCCAACGTGGTTAACTTTTCAGTAATGGATACATTTTCAAATATCTGGGATCCGCCACCAAGATTTTTAATCAAATCGATCTAAGGACAAATCCGAGTACTACCGAAAGACCAAGAAACCTATTACAAAGATTTCTTTGTCACCGACCTAACTTTGTCTTGCGAGGTAGCTCATAAAAAGGGGACTCACAGAGGTGGATCTGTTTCATATCAGAATATTCATGAAGCCCAATTGCTAAAAAAAAGTGAAAAACCATACACGCTTTGTACATATTGCATTATCGTACAGACATATTTCGTGCCAAAGATGCTCATGGAGCACGGCTTGCTTTGCAAAATAAGTGGACGTCTCCTACGTAGGTTTAATTATATGTTTACTATTGTTTCTTAGCTAGCTGCAGTTCGTATTAGTATACTTAGTTAACACAAATAGATATTAATGGTATATTGTTATGATTAGAATCTAAAAATAGTAAATACATTAGTTGTAATATTACATAGATATGAATTATATTGAAAATATTAATTTCCTTATTATGTATTAAGGAGTATTGGGTAATGAATCTTACTAAGTTTAAAGTCTTTGCACTAAAATTCACTTCTACACAATTTAATAAACATTGCATGGGATTTCAAATAGGTTGATTTCATTTTCTTTATTAATTTGCAAATGAATTTTACAATGAATTCATAATAAAGAAAAACATAAAAGAGCTAGAGCTTAAAATGCTTCATTGGCATATTAAAAGCCATTTGAAAACTTAAGTCTTTCCATCAACTATACAAGAAGAGATAATGCACTATTTTTCCAACCTTTCCAATACATCACTTTCAAGTAACAAAACAAAATTTTAATATATTTTCTTTTGTAATTTCTTTCCAACATTCCACAAAAGAATTCAACAACATTTCCAATAAGTTTTAGAGTAAGAATTACTAACATTTCAATACAAATTTCCTTCAAAATCTTGTTACAACATTTCCTACTTGATGTGGAAACAAATTTACAATAATGGAAGTTAAAATACAAAGAAATATTACATTTTTCCTCCACTCAAGGTGGGTAAAGTACATGGTGGTTTCACATTGTCATCAACAAGGTTCCATTGCTCCAAATATCAACAAGGTGGCTCCTCCATAGTTTGCTTGATTCACAACAAAATAAGGGGAGAGGCAACGCTCTCCTCCCAACCAAGATACCCAATGGAGAAGAGAAGCCATCCTCTCCATTGGCCCCCGAGCCCCAACCACATCACAATGGGAGAAAATCCAACTCATGGCAACTACTAGCTTCCACATAACTAAACATAACATTTCACATTCATTCCATAATCCTTCAAAGCAAGATTTACAACACAACAAGAGGGAAAACCATCACAACAACAAGTCACAAGGCTTATCAAGAAAGCCACAAGAGTAAGACATATGGGGAGGCCACTTATGCCTCCCAATGGGAATGGGTGCCACCTAAAAGCCTCCAATGCAAAACACAATGCCCCTAACAACTCTTATGCCTTCCTCAAGTACCCCTTATCCCTCCATTCACTCAAGTATGCCTCCCTCAACTCTTATGGATCCCTCAAAGTAAAACAAGAAGAAAATGCAAGCATTTCTCTTACAAGGTGGGCACCCAACCCAAACTCCCTCCTCAAGAACATGATCTCTTATGCCTCCCTCAATTAAGCTCCCCATAGTCTCCTCCCACTCCCAACTTAGGCATTCTACCCATTCCCAAAAACATTTCAAATAACAATATTCAACACAACATCAATATACTCATTCATATAACAAAAATAAGAAAACATAATACAAGTAAAGGTGAAGCTCCTACCTTTCCATGGTGGAGCTTGTTCCAAGTATCAAGTCTCAAACCCCTCCAAAGATCAAGCAAGCATCCACAAGCTCCAACAAAATTCCCACAAGCAACAACAAGCTCCAAAAATCCACAAACTCCTTCCAATTCCTCTCCTCTCCAAAATACACAAGACTAAAATGAAACTTCCAACCCCCAAAACAAACAAGAGGATCAAATAAATAGAGAGAAGAGAGGGAGGGATGATGTGGCTCCAAGTAGGATGCCACCTCCTTTTCCCTTCACTCCACATCATTTGGTGAACATAAAATTCCAATGCACCATTAATAAGTGGTTGAAAGAAAGGCAAGCACCTTACACACTCCAACTAAGCCCACTCCCTCAAAGGACAAAATTAAATTTTGAAAGAAAGTGCAATTAATATTTTTACCCTTTTATCCCCCCAAAACACCTAAAAGACCCTAAATTTGGCCTTCCAACCCATAGGTAGGGTTGGCATTGGGTTTAAGAGGTGTGGGACAAGTTTGACTTGTCCCACAAGCTTTGAAATTTGGCCTCCAAGGCCAAATTCGAGTTTCCCATGTGGGGTAGAGTGTGCTACACTCAAACTCAAACACACATCAATCCACACAAAATCCCAAGTAAATCAAATCCTAATAAATGAACTCTCTTAGGTCACATCTTTTAATTAGTTTAGGACAATTTCAAATTAACTTAATTAACCCACTACAACCCATGGCTAACAAAGGGGTAAACTCCAATCCAGGAAAATGAATAATAACATAAGTAAAATTTCACTTACTAAGAGCAACACATACTAACATAAAACAAAAAGGGAAAAATTAAAACAAAACAACACATGATCCCTAGGTCACAATTTTCCCTTTACCAGATAATTCTAACACACACACAATTACTTGTTGCCATGGTGACCTTAGCTAGATTCTTCTCAAATTCCGATGTGGTTGGTCTCCACTCCCCAATATTGTTGTGAATATCATATACCTGCAGAATAGAGAATACCTCCTTCGGCCTGTTGGCCGCATTAAAACATTCATGCCAAATATACAATATAATCTAAAATAAATGACACATGATTTACTATCATCTATGCAAGTACGATATCACTAACACTTCCTAGCACATTTCTATTCCACATATCATTTATATCAAAATGATCATCACATTAGTCCAATTATCAAGTTCTACTTAGTATGATTAAATATACCACATGTCATAATTAAGATAAATAACCCAGTCAAAAGCATACAAATATCATCATCAAATTTCCACCAGTAAACCATATGCATCATATAAAGATTAAATCAATAACAGTTCAATGTCTATAATATCTACTAACATGCAAAATCAAGAGGCCATAATAAATCCATAGTGAAGTGATCAGTCTAGAAAACAACAAAACAAAATGAGGTCGAAGGGAAGTGGGCACTACAAAAAGCGTCAAAAATTTATGTCTAGAATTAGACTTCTTTTGTTTGATTTACAACAAAATATAATCTAAATAATTAGTTGTATTATAAATATAATATTCTATATTGTGTGGATTCGAAGGTCTCCCTCTATAGAGAGAAAGAAGCAACAAGAGGATTCCCGAGCTTAACTATTTATTTTTATAGAGGAACAATCAATGTGTACATCGTGTCATCCAACTCGGTAAAGTATAGAAATTTAAATCTTAATATAATATTCTATTTAATGAAGGTTAAAGAATGGAGGATAATTTTCATGTGTTTTAAATAAAAATTATCATTAATTGCTTGTATTTATTTGAGCATATGGGAAAAATTGGTGGTGCATAATAAAGAAAACAATGCATTGTGTACCACTCCAACAAGCCACAACCTACTCTCAAACTAAAAGATGGTAAAAATAAGCAACCTTCTACTTCTATATTTTTATTTGGCTTCAAAATTGGGTTCAATCTTAACACCATCTCATCTCGTTATGATACGAAAAATATTGAAGAGAGTCATGGGATATATGCAAGTATGTAATGTAATACGGTAGTATATCCAAATTCTCTTCATAAATCCATGGTTGGATATAATAATAATAAATATATTCATTTTACTCTCATCACGGTGTGGATTTAGCGATAGATTTGATTTGATGCCTCTTGTTGAGGGCCACATCCCTATCAAGTCACTTGAAGTTGTTCTTCCAATCTCAGTGGAAGAAGGAAATGAGGAATGGAAGGTGGTGGATAGGAAAAAGAAGGGATACACCAAATATAAATCCTCCATTGTCTCGTAAAAGACACGAATCACGTCCTATTGTGTGCTCTCATTGCTAGATCTCGGGTTGTTGGCACTCGCTTTGTTGTTCTTGAGCAAATGTTGTTGTTGTTAAGTCATTCTCTATTAGTTTTTATTAGCTCTAGCCCATGTTCTTGGAGGAATGTTTCCTGTTGTTGGGCTAATTTGTTAAATCTTGATTTTGATCACTTTTTGAAATGCTGAATTTGTAAAATCTGGCTTTTGAGCCCCTGTTGTAGAAGGGTATAATGCATTTGAAAAAACTATTTTCCAAATATATATATATATATATATATATATATATCATTTTTTAAACACTTTAATTGTGAAGTGCTATACTCATATATATGACTTAATGTATAGAACTTATAATTATAATAAAATTTAGAGAGGAAGATTATAATGTATTAGAGTTGCATAAATCATTACAAAAATCCTTATAAAGAATAACATTATAATTTATTTTTAAATTAATAATATTAATATAGTTATAATGATTTTTTTCATATCTTCACATAAAAATTAAATATAAATTAATTTTAAGATTTTAATATATATATATATATATATATATATATTAAGAGATAAGGAATATAAAGAAAATGTACTGATCTCAAATTAAGAAACCTTTTGTTAGTAGGTTGTAGTGCATATATTTAGAGGTTACTAAATAGTTTTGTTGTGATTATGAAGTTATAGGGTGGGAGAGAGAGAGAGAGAGAGAGAGAGAGAGAGAGAGAGAGAGAGAGAGAGAGAGAGAGAGATAACATACCCATCACATGATCAATCATCCAGAATTTTATTCTATAAAATATGCCAAATTATTTTAGATTTGATATTTTCCGTGATACAAATAATTAATTTTATATCCTTCTACCCACCATTGAATTTCTTCATGCCATGATCTATTTTTCTCTATTTGGGAATTCTTTCTTAAATTTCGAATCATGACACTAATCTCATGTTGTAATGCCCCAAAAAAATTTCCCACCTCCATTAGCGTGGATCATCTAAAAAACATTATTATAAAAATTAAGATAGATAAATAAAATAAAAACAATAAAATAAATTAAAAAATAAAAATAAAAGGAAAAGAAAAGAAAATAGATGTGAAATGATGTGGATAAAAATAAAGGCATTTGGTTTAGAAGTAAGTGGGTTTGGTGGAGGCGTGTAGAAGTGTTCGAAAGTGTTTTGGTAGGCTAGATTTGCACACACGAGCAATATAATAATACCTCACAATATATTCCATATGGAAAGGATTTCCTAATTTATAGGCATTATGAATCCTACAAAATAGGAGAGCTAGAAACGTTCTACCCAAAATACATGAGTTGTTTCAAACTACTCAACAACTCTAACAAGTACAATATACGTGAGATTATATCTTACAACTAACACTCCAAATATTAACAATACTATTTCACGCACACAATATATGTATATTATTATTATTGAGTTATAAACTCATATAATAAAAATATATTACAAATATTATTCAATCCATACAAATGCGAGCACTAACAAATTATATTTTCTAACATTCCCCACCTTAGTGTGAACATGGGGAAAACTTTCCTTTGTACTGCATTCCGCTCATGATCTCGGTGCTCTTCACAGGATGGTCACAAACCTCAAGGATGGTTTTGCAAATGGGTGACCAAAAACCGAGAATGGTGGTTTTGCAATTGGTTTACCACAAACCAAAAAGTGATGGTTTTCTGAATGGATTACCAATAACCAAGAATGGTGGTTTTACAATTGGTTTACTAAAAACACAAATGAAGGTTTTCAAGTGGTTTACCTACAACCACATCATGATATGCCAAGTACTATTCTCAAGTATCACATCTCACCGCAGAGAATAGCATAGGAAGTTCTGCTGAAATTTGTTGCTCATCATACACAAAAAAAGAAAACGGAAAAGAAACATTGATGTCATGTTCCCCCCACAATGTGAAATTTCCACTTATTGAAAACATGAACACTGCAAATTGAAGAAAACACACAACTAAAAAAAATGCCACCAAATCATTTGTGCGGCCCCATCATTGGCAAGTGATGAGAGGTCATTGAATGACCTCCATCCTCCGATTTCCATGCTCGGTCAAGAAGTCTTCGTGAGCCACTTTCTTCGTGTACTTGTGCTTCCCCATTCTCTGATCCTTCTTCAGTAATGAAATTGGCCTCGATTCCTTTGAGTTTTCCACTAAGTATATCTTGAGCTCGAGCTCTACAAAATGAAGTTGTATTTCCTTTTTTCTTACAATAGAAACATTCTCTTTCATCTTTATATTTAGAAAAACAAAATTGCACTTTCTTTTTACATACATTGTTGTTTATTCTTCTACATCTTCTTTTGTCTGTTTTCCCTCAGCTAGGAGATCTAATATCATATCTTCCAATGAATTGGAAGGCATATGACCAAGTGTGAAGACAACATTACTATATTTGGGAGGAAAACTATTCAATAGAATAGCTTTTGCATCTTCATCTCCAACTGAGCTTTTACTTCTACCAACTATCGGAGGAGAGACCGTAAATCATTAATATGGCTGGAAATTGTAGCTCCTTCACCCATTTTTAACTTGAACAATTGTAATTTAAGAGAAAATTTTGTGTTCACTGCTTTAGCACCAAAGGTTTTGTTCAAGTTTTCCCACATTTCATGAGATGATTTCTCGAGATCAACATAGTGTAGCTTAGTATCTGAGAGAGCAAGACCAATAATGGCTTTGGCTTTATCATCTCTCATTTCCCATTCTACCAATTTGGTCGGATCTGTAGGTGTTGGTTCTTTTCCATCTACTATCCTCCAAAGATTTTTATTCATTAACTGCATCTAGATCTTCACTTTCCAAGTATGAAAGTTGAGCCCATTGAATTTTTCCAATGGGAACTTCCATTGTGAGATGGAGACAAAGATGAAAAAAGAAAAATTGACTTTAAGGTGTAACGACCCAAAAACACGACACACGAACAACACAAAGTGAAATACAAGATAATTTTTTTTTGAACTTGCTTGACACATAACATGACGCAACAAGTCGTCACCAAGGATACAACTAACACCGTGAACAACCCGATACAAGGATGGCCATAACGGCAAAGACGGAGACGTTCACACCTATCAAGGACAATACATATATATTTTTTTCTTTCTGACAAGACAACGTGGAATTCCAACCACATGACACACTTACATTTAGGGCATCCCATGAGAAAATTCTTGTTAAATTTTCTTGTTTACTAAAATATCTTTTAATTCTCAACTTACGTTCTTATAAAATTTCATTTAATGATCCACACAATTCTTTTCACAAGGGAGAACTTCTTTCTTTTCAACTATTGGCTAAATAGCTTAAGGCCAAGCTTTCTAAACTAGGATCATCAATTTTATGTCCAAAGCTTTTTATTCATTTGATTTTAGAACATTTTTCATTTCTTACAAGGTTAATTAATCTTACTCAAGCCACTAACACATGTTCCACAACTCTATTGCACAGGTGAAGGCATAAGCTCCAATTGAGTGGAACGTACCTCTTAGGGTTCATAACAATAACCTTCTTGTTTAAGGATCAAAATTTGACCTTGCTTAAGAAATATCACCATGAATCAAGGCAAGGGTTAACAAAACAGGACAATAGAATTTAGCTTCAGGGTCACATTGTTTACTATCAGTCTTTTATTGAGGTTAAGAGTTTATCAAGATTGGTTAAATGCTCCATCTAGACTTTACTTAATTAAGTTTGACAAAGGAGGACATTTCAAATGATAGAGAGATATTTAAGGTTTTATTAATCAATTTCCTTCCTACTTATTAAATCCTATCATCTTCTAAAATCTAACCATTGATTTCACCATGAGATCAGTTAAGGTTTCACCGTAAAAGGATAATGTTTATTAGTTTGGCGCTGGGAAAAAATGAGTAATCATATTTCATTACAAAAGATAGTTTCCTCTTGTTTGTTCCAGGTCTCAAAGGTTATCTAGTAGATCACATCTACATTAATATATTCATATATATAAATTTTTGTTTAACTTTTATCGTGGCTATCCAAATTTCACTTTATAGTGCTTACAAACTCATTGCTACTAAGCCTTAGGAGGATTTACAACTCAACATTTTAACTCAAGAGCAAAGTTTAACAGTACTCGTTTGCGGAAACAAAACAAGGTTATATCAATTCATTCCAACATGATGCACAAATCAAAGGGACATACCATCTCTATTGAACCATGACTAGGGAGCAAGAGAGTAATAACATGGGACATGCCCCGCTACTATTCTAAGGATTAAAATACACTAGAATATCCCGTAACCAAGTGGTAATCAAATTTCATCTTTCACATGATAACCAAACAAGCCAAAGTTTCAACAGTTACAACAACAATACTCTACAATACATTTACTAGGCACTGACCCTTCTTCTAAAATGTCCAAAGGCCCTTTCCAAATTTTATAACATAATACACATTCGTACAAAGGAACATCATAACCAAGATTGATGCAATAATCTACAAGTCTTTCCATCATCTAACCACATAAGCCATCTGCAACAATTAATAACCTGAGTCAGTTCGCGAGAACTGAGCAAGATAAGACTATACATAGCAACAATAAGCTACTAGCTAACAATATCATGAAAGGTAACATTCTATTTCAAGAAATGGATCAAGTTCTAACCTCTAACAACCTTTTGAAACAAGATATAATTTTCAACATATCAACTAAGAAGAAAATCCATAAATTTTAGTTATGAAAAATACCTCGAAAACTACAAAAGTTTGACAACCAAATACGCAAGACTATGAATTTTAAAAGATTAGACACAAGAGTTGAGAGTATTAGGATTTCAATCATGTAATCCCGTAGATTACGTGATTGAAATCTAAAGTGTAACCCATCAATCCACATTCTCAAGGTGAAGTCAAAAGATAAAAACCAGACCCGATCTTAGCTGCCAAAAAGAATATAGTTTTGGAATCGTTCCGTAGGGCCATAGGCCTAATAGGCTAGAAACGAACAACGAGGGTAATAACAAAGTTCCATCATGTAATCAAAAAGTTTTAAAGGATGAAAATCTTATATTCAACCCACAACCATTATATCTTAGGTAATAAGTGACTTCATAGCTAATAAGGATGAGTGGAAATGACGATAAGAATGTCCGGAATAGGCATTGTCTAACAGCCTACCTACTGAACATAACCAGGGCCGGAATAGCGAAAATCCTCATTAATACCCAAGTTGAGTAGGCAATCTAGCATTCTAAACACATCCTTACAATTTTCATAATACCTTAGATTTATAACCCTCCCGTTCTAGAGGAACATAGCCATGAATCTAGACTTGGTTGAAATTTTCCGACGTCAACTCACTTTCTAATATCATAAACGATGTATACAAAGAAAAAGGTCTCTCAAATCTCTTTAACTTACATCTCATCACTAAGTTTATGGTAACCTATGCAGTGATTAAACACATAATATACCATTGAAGATAGATATCCTCCAATAATGAACTTCTATAACGATGTAATTACAATTATTACGTTCGATACATAAACAAACTATTCCATAGCTTCTTTTCCCTTTTTAGACAACAAAATATATTCATGACCTTCCATCACAATCATTCTAAATTTTTAATGAAAGGTCACTCATCAAGAAGGAAGTACAAAACAAGTTTGACTAAATTAAGGAACTTCATGTTACCTTAAGCAGTTGATGAAAACCTTAACTTTCACGAACCGTGAAAGATATTACCTTACTCCATCAAGGCATTATGTCTATACATAATTAAATCGATCACACAAGGAATCATCAACATACCATATCTTAACACCATAAAGGTCATTAATTTTATCAAATTTTACTCATAGAAAGAGTAGAATCAAAATGGGGTTCTATCAATAATTTATGCCCTTCTATCAACCCAGGACATATTTTCGGTCCAAAACTTCCTTCTTAACAAGCATATATATTGAACTTCTAATTTCCAAATGCCCTAATAATTTTCACAATACACGAAGTGCATAATCACGCTTATCATAAAAAAATAATAATAATTTAACTGTATATTTTCCTCTAGGGCAACAACATAAAAGGAACCCAATACTAGTCAAAGCTGCAACATTCTAGGGGTGATTACATACCCAGGTTCACAAAAGAAACAACGACATTTTTGCAGAAGGAAGTAACTTTAAAATTATATATATATTTTTTTTTCATATGATCAATCGAAGCATACACTGAGAACCTTTGTTTGTTTTATATATAAATGGGTTTGATCACGTCAACAAGAACAACCAACGTAAGCAAATCCGATAACAAATTGTTAACCATATACTGAACGCAAATCCACAAAATCACAGATTTAAACCAATTTCTAGAAAGAAAAAGTTTCATTTCAAGAGGTTTATTAGATACTAGCATATTATGTATATGGTTAGTCTATCTTGCCTGTTTTAACACATCCACCAGTCGTGAACATCCAGCAGGGACTGCTACAGCCACACGCCCTCCACTTTATCCTCTGCTTCACTGGTCTTTTCTTGCAATATACCACACCAGGATTCCCTTTTGAAGGCACGACTAGAAGAATGCAATAGGTGGCTGTCCAAACACTAGATTGCTTCAATGCAGCTGCTTTGGGGGTGAGAGTCGAACTGCTTACCACTCAGTCCGAGAGCACTTGCGCTAGAAAGCTAAACACCAACCATGGTTTGAAGCTCGGACACAAGACATAATGATTACATCGCTCCTGGTTCTGAAAGGCATCTACCGTATTGATACACAATCCTTTTCCTTCATCAGATTTGGGGACAACATCAAACTCTCGGTGCAAACATTACAGCTGTAGCTTGTAAGGTGATGATAATTCCAACAGAGACCTTTATGCCTGCCAACTTAGTGACTTGTTGAAGCAGCTCATATAATAGCAGAGCAAATTGTGTTTCATGAATATTCTGATATGAAACAGATCGGCCTCTATGAGGTTCTCTTCCATGAGTTACATCGAACAACAAGTGTAGCAGATGTGCGCCCTTGGTGGTGCTTCTCATCACGGCCCCTTCCATTAGCGGCTTCCAAGACAAAGAGATCCATTCGTGGAGTGCAGGTAAGCCTGGGCATATCTTGTTAAATCGGAAAATAAGGCAATTTTCCTTGGAATAAGCCTCATATTTCAAGACTTCCGCCCTGAAACTTACTATAGGAGATGTCTTAGCATATGTCATAGGCTCAAATTGTGGGCCAGTAGAGTTTTTAGCAGCATCAAGGAAGATCTTGTATCTGTCCATACCTGGTAATTTCACCCCAGATCCGCGTCCCCCCAACCATCAACACCAACTTGGAGCAGACAAGTGGAAACCAATGCATCTGTAGCAAGGACGTGGCCCTAACAGGGGACACGAGGCACCCCACGTCTAAAAAAAAATCTTCCACCCGAGATCGCTGCAACAGAAAAACCTGGATGGCTAAAACCAAACTTTCGAGTTTGCCAATGAATCGCCGCGCCGGATCTACCACTGCCCATATTTTCAAAAGGGTTTTGCAAAGATCTAATTCCATTTCCAAAAATGTTGAAGTCAGGGCCATCGACTTCAAAGGGAATATTATCATTGTTTGGGATAGAACCCAAAGTCCTTCCATGGCCGTCTGAGGTCCTGCCGCCACAAACACTAACACCACTTCCTTGCCTCCCTTTTCAGTTCCTCGTGTGACTGGAAACCACACCAAGCGCATGCTAGATGGAAGTGACTTTCCAAAATGAAAAGGCAAGACAGCTCAACTAAAACTTTATCTCATTCTTCAACTACAGCTGCAAGATTTTGCAACAACTGATCACGACCGTGGTCGCGTGCAACCAGAACAGCAGGATCAACACCAACGGCTCCCTGGGCTCGCCCTGTAGCAGCTGTCACACTTACTCTCTCTGGAGGCCACTGATTTTCTGAGATAAGTTTACTCCTGACCCCAGCACTGCCGCATACACCAAATCTTCCTCACGGCCCTCCCAGAGAAAATTCAGCCAACGCTCCACAGATACCGCTTTGCACAGCACGATTTTTGAGACCCACACCCACCTGTATGCATTGAAGGAGAATCCAAAAAGAGATTATGGTGAAGAAAAATGACTCCACCGACTCCTCACGCAAGGACAGACGTGATAGTCTAAAAAAAAATTTGCAGTTGGGTGGTTGGGAGGAGGCCAAGGTGGCAGTGGAGGCAGGTAGAAAAAAAGAATCCGATGCCCAGCTGGGCATTACATTCTCCTCCCCTTAAGAAAGCATCGTCCTCGATGCGACATAACACAACGGAAAAGAAAAGGTTCGCAACCAAGAACAGGTACAGGAGAAAGTACACTCTATGGTTTAAAATTTTAGTTGATTAAAGCAGTCACAAGGTAGCCTTAGGAACATTTGGTAGAATTTTTAACTTTCAATGTTCTGTGAAGATTGGCAGTTCTTTCTTGTTCATCATTTCATTAGTCTCTTTTCATTAGCACTATTCTTAGTTTAATTTCTTTTAAAATTTCATCATTGCAGAGTCTTGGTTTATTCTTTATTGTGGGTGCCCAACATGAACTGCTAACACAACACCCTATTAGGTTCAAAAGACACTACAGATTCACAAGCACACAAGTATATACTTCAAGATTGTATTACACCACAAAAGGTTACTCAAATACGGAATGGATTAGGCACAGTCCACATAGTACACGTCACACATCAATGACTGACATACCAAATACTCAAACAAAAGAGTACTACAATCCACCAGACATTTCCTCAATTTGCATCAATGAAAGACTCACATAACACCAAACCATGCTACACGTACATAGGGTCCACAAGGGCATCAATGACATATCCATGACATCACAACACATATCCATCTGACATGGGTAACACATACATCAAAATACCACTACCAAAACATCACAATAACTCAACATATATCCCAAACATCAACCATACACACAAATATCATATGCCTCCCTCAAACTCTTATGCCTCCCTCAAGTCTCTTATGCCTCCCTCAAACTCTTATGCCTCCCTCAAGTCTCTTATGCCTCCCTCAAACTCTTATGCCTCCCTCAAGGAGGCCGGTTGACCCTATGGTCCAAGACACATAGAGTTCGAACACTCCTAACCCAAGTGACATAATAACACGTGGTTCAACAACCCACTAGTTATATGTACTCCTTGGGGTGTACCCCCATACAACGAAGTGGGTCCATAGGTCCAACCAATCCATGGTGCATCCCATGACCCTATTCCACACATCACGACATTAGAACTAGCACAATAATCCAAGCAAAGTGCCAAGTGGCAAAGTACAAGCCTTGGGCAAGGCGGTAAAAATTCCAAATTTAAAAGAAGATCCGAAATCAAGCAAAAATAAATGGCCAAATGGCCATAGTTAGTATCAAAATCCCCATGTTAGTGCCACAAACCAAGGAAATGCCCAAAATTGTAAAGCATTGCAATCAAGAAAAGCTACTAGTCCTTACAAAATAAAGAAAAAAATCAATTACGAATAAAATCAACTTATAATGATGTCACATTACGATAACTGTGTGGCCTTATCTAGCCACCAAGGGGTACTCAACGAGTTGCTAGCACTCGGAACATCGAGCCTCAGCTCGTAAAATACATATCAATAATACAACTGTCATCACCTCCATCTAAATCATCCCGCCACCACTTCGACAAGGCTAAACATAGTCATAGTTGCACTTAGGTTGCATACATACAACCACATAGGGAGAGAGGAAATAATCACATGTTATCTACTAAACCGAGTTTTGGCTCGAGTTATTGACCCATGGTACACCATTCCTCACTCTCAACATACACTTCTACTGATTTCCCTCAGGATCGGTTAGCGTAAGGTTCACAACATAACATACAACAACATCACTAACATAACGGTGGCACACACATAACTACCATAACATCTTACATATGGTACATATACAGGGTAGATCACGATCATACATTCACAGAGTGTAATACATCACTTCACCACATTCTACACCCAAAGTGCAATCACCATACGATAGGGTTCATACACTCACCGTATGACCCCAAATCACAACACAAAGCATTACATATTACACACAAATCATGCCTACGATGAACATAGTACATCACAACATAACATCCATTGCTACATAACAAGGTGATACACACATCTCATCAAAACAAGATAAAAACATCATGATACAACTCATTTCTTTTAACATCAAACTAGTCATACAACACATTGATACACCCACATATCACAATATGCCACAATGCTCCAACACTACGTCATCCACATTAGAATTCTTTTCACACATCACAAACAATAATTCACACGTGAACTCTTCCTAGAATCCACAAGAAGGAGAGAGAATACTCCCATCCCTAACATATCAACATGATCACAAACACGCACAAAGTGACATACACATCACGTGCATTCACAATATCACAATTACGACATTAATCACATCACGTTTAAAGCACATTACTCTTCCAATATCTACCACCATCATGCAACATCATCATCATCATGCAGTATCATCATGTAACACCACCACCACCATGTAACATCATCATATAACACCAATCCGGCCCATAGGTTCGAGAGCATGAACCTACGCTCTGATACCAAGTGTAACAACCCAAAAAACACGACACACGAACAACACAGTGAAATACAGGATAATTTTTTTTTTTGAACTTGCTTGACACATAACATGACGCAACAAGTGGTCACCAAGGATACAACTAACACTGTGAACAACCTGATACAAGGATGGCCATAACGGCAGCACACCTATCAAGGACAATACATATATATTTTTTTCTTTCTGACAAGACAACGTGGAAGTCCAACCACATGACACACTTACATTTAGGGCATCCCATGAGAAAATTCTTGTTAAATTTTCTTGTTTACTAAAATATCTCTTAATTCTCAACTTACGTTCTTATAAAATTTCATGTAATGATTCACACAATTCTTTTCACAAGGGAGAACTTCTTTCTTTTCAACTATTGGCTAAATAGCTTAAGGCCAAGCTTTCTAAACTAGGATCATCAATTTTATGTCCAAAGCTTTTTATTCATTTGATTTTAGAACATTTTCCATTTCTTACAAGGTTAATTAATCTTACTCAAGCCACTAACACATGTTCCACAACTCTATTGCACAGGTGAAGGCATAAGCTCCAATTGAGTGGAAAGTACCGCTTAGGGTTCATAACAATAACCTTCTTGTTTAAGGATCAAACTTTGACCTTGCTTAAGAAATATCACCATGAATCAAGGCAAGGGTTAACAGAACAGGACAACAGAATTTAGCTTCAGGGTCACATTGTTTACTATCAGTCTTTTATTGAGGTTAAGAGTTTATCAAGATTGGTTAAATGCTCCATCTAGACTTTACTTAATTAAGTTTGACAAAGGAGGACATTTCAAACGATAGAGAGATATTTAAGGTTTTATTAATCAATTTCCTTCCTACTTATTAAATCCTATCATCTTCTAAAATCTAACCATTGATTTCACCATGAGATCAGTTAAGGTTTCACCGTAAAAGGATAATGTTTATTAGTTTGGCGCGGGAAAAAAATGAGTAATCATATTTCATTACAAAAGATAGTTTCCTCTTGATTGTTCCAGGTCTCAAAGGTTATCTAGTAGATCACATCTACATTAATATATTCATATATATAAATTTTTGTTTAACTTTTATCAGGACTATCCAGCTCACTTTATAGTGCTTACAAACTCATTGCTACTAAGCCTTAGGAGGATTTACAACTCAACATTTTAACTCAAGAGCAAAGTTTAACAGTACTCGTTTGCGGAAACAAAACAAGGTTATATCAATTCATTCCAACATGATGCACAAATCAAAGGGACATACCATCTCTATTGAACCATGACTAGGGAGCAAGAGAGTAATAACATGGGACATGCCCCGCTACTATTCTAAGAATTAAAATACACTAGAATATCCCGTAACCAAGTGTTAATCAAATTTCATCTTTCACATGATAACCAAACAAGCCAAAGTTTCAACATTCTGCTACAAACAACAATACTCTACAATACATTTACTAGTGCACTCGACCCTTCTTCTAAAATGTCCAAAGGCCCTTTCCAAATTTTATAACATAATACACATTCGTACAAAGGAACATCATAACCAAGATTGATGCAATAATCTACAAGTCTTTCCATCATCTAACCACATAAGCCATCTGCAACAATTAATAACTTTGAGTCGGTTCATGAAATTGAGCAAGATAAGACTATACATAGCAACAATAAGCTACTAGCTAACAATATCATGAAAGATAACATTCTATTTCAAGAAATGGATCAAGTTCTAACCTCTAACAACCTTTTGAAACAAGATATAATTTTCAACATATCAACTAAGAAGAAAATCCATAAATTTTAGTTATGAAAAATACCTCGAAAACTACAAAAGTTTGACAACCAAATACGCAAGACTATGAATTTTAAAAGATTAGACACAAGAGTTGAGAGTATTAGGATTTCAATCATGTAATCCCGTAGATTACGTGATTGAAATCTAAAGTGTAACCCATCAATCCACATTCTCAAGGTGAAGTCAAAAGATAAAAACCAGACCCGATCTTAGCTGCCAAAAAGAATATAGTTTTGGAATCGTTCCGTAGGGCCATAGGCCTAATAGGCTAGAAATGAACAACGAGGGTAATAACAAAGTTCCATCATGTAATCAAAAAGGTTTAAAGGATGAAAATCTTATATTCAACCCACAACCATTATATATTAGGTAATAAGTGACTTCATAGCTAATAAGGATGAGTGGAAATGACGATAAGAATGTCCTAATAGGCATTGTCTAACAAACCTACCTACCGAACATAACCAGTAATGGAATAGCGAAAATCCTCATTAATACCCAAGTTGAGTAGGCAATCTAGCATTCTAAACAAATCCTTACAATTCTCATAATACCTTAGATTTATAATCCTCCCGCTCTAGAGGAACATAGCCATGAATCTAGACTTGGTTGAAATTTTCCGACGTCAACTCACTTTCTAATATCATAAACGATGTATACAAAGAAAAAGGTCTCTCAAATCTCTTTAACTTACATCTCATCACTAAGTTTATGGTAACCTATGCAAAGATTAAACACATGATATACCATTGAAGATAGATATCCTCCAATAATGAACTTCTATAACGATGTAATTACAATTATTACGTTCGATACATAAACAAACTATTCCATAGCTTCTTTTCCCTTTTTAGACAACAAAATATATTCACGACCTTCCATCACAATCATTCTAAATTTTTAATGAAAGGTCACTCATCAAGAAGGAAGTACAAAACAAGTTTGACTAAATTAAGGAACTTCATGCTACCTTAAGCGATTGATGAAAACCTTAACTTTCACGAACCGTGAAAGATATTACCTTACTCCATCAAGGCATTATGTCTATACATAATTAAATTGATGACACAAGGAATCATCAACATACCATATTTTAACACCATAAAGGTCATTAATTTTATCAAATTTTACTCATAGAAAGAGTAGAATCAAAATGGGGTTCTATCAATAATTTATGCCCTTCTATCAACCTAGGACATATTTTCGGTCCAAAACTTCCTTCTTAACAAGCATATATATTGAACTTCTAATTTCCAAATGCCCTAATAATTTGCACAATACACGAAGTGCATAATCACGCTTATCATAAAAAAATAATAATAATTTAATTGTATATTTTCCTCTAGGGCAACAACATAAAAGGAACCCAATACTAGTCAAAGCTGCAACATTCTAGGGGCGATTACATACCTAGGTTCACAAAAGAAACATCGACATTTTTTGCGAAGGAAGTAACTTTAAAATTATATATATATATATATATATATATATATATATATATATTCTTATGATCAATCGATGCATACACCGAGAACCTTTTTTGTTTTATATATAAAAGGGTTTGATCACGTCAACAAGAACAACCAACAGAGGCAAATCTAGAAGCCTCATATTTCAAGACTTCCGCCCTGAAACTTACTATAGGAGATGTCTTAGCATATGTCATAGGCTCAAAATGTGGGCCAGTAGAGTTTTTAGCAGCATCAAGGAAGATCTTGTATCTGTCCACACCTGGTAATTTCACCCCAGATCCGCGTCCCCCCAAACCATCAACACCAACTTGGAGCAGACAAGTGGAAACCAGTGCATCTGTAGCAAGGACGTGGCCCTAACAGGGGACACGGGGCACCCCACGTCTAAAAAAATCTTCCACCCGAGATCGCTGCAACAGAGAAACCTGGATGGCTAAAACCAGCTTTCGAGCTGTCAACAGAACTGCCGCGCTCAGATCTACCACTGCCCATATTTTCAGAAGGGTTTTGCAAAGATCCAA
Organism: Taxus wallichiana var. yunnanensis; assembly: GCA_018340775.1. Taxonomy (NCBI): domain Eukaryota; kingdom Viridiplantae; phylum Streptophyta; class Pinopsida; order Cupressales; family Taxaceae; genus Taxus; species Taxus wallichiana. The sequence goes on along the minus strand of CM031239.1, from coordinate 924,672,808 downwards.
TTCCATTTCCAAAACGCTGAAGTCAGGGCCATCGACTTCAAAGGGAATATTATCATTGTTTGGGATAGAACCCAAAGTCCTTCCATGGCCGTCTGAGGTCCTGCCGCCACAAACACTAACACCACTTCCTTGCCTCCCTTTTTCAGTTCCTCGTGTGACTGGAAACCACACCAAGCGCATGCTGGATGGAAGTGACTTTCCAAAATGAAAAGGCAAGACAGCTCAACTAAAACTTTATCTCGTTCTTCAACTACAAACAGCAAACCGTGGTCGCGTGCACGCAAACCGCAACAAGCAGGATCAACACCAACGGCCCCACAGGCTCACCTGCGCAAAGTGTCGCACTTACTCTCTCTTGAGGCCACTGATTTTCTGAGATAAGTTTACCTGTCGACCCTGTAGCTGCTGCATACAGCCAAATCTTCCTCACGGCCCTCCCAGGAGAAAATTCAGTTCAACGCTCCACGGATACTGCCTGCACAACATGATTTTTGAGACCCACACCCACCTGTACGCATTGAAGGAGGATCCAAGAAGAGATTATGGTGAAGAAAAAAATGACTCCACCGACTCCTCACGCAAGGACAGACGTGACAGTCTAAAAAAAAATTTACAGGTTGGGTGGTTGGGAGGAGGCCAAGGTGGCATTGCGGCAGTAGAAATAAAAGAATCGATGCCCACTGGGCATTACATAAGGACTAAATAACATACATGAATTTTTACATGTGACTAAGGAAGACAATACAATGACGTAAGAATGAAACTCATATAGCATGGAATTTAATGATATTATAATGAATACACTAATTTGATTCAAAATCAATAAAATAATTAAAAATTAATATAAGATTACTTTTTTTCATAGTTACATCACAAAAATCGGACTAAATAAAATGGAAACTTATGTGAATGACAATAAAAACAGAACTAGTGACAAGAGACACTATTTTTACTAGATGTCTATCTAAACCATTAATATGTTAAAAACCTATACCCATAATAGACTTAAAAACACGTTACTACATAAAACAATGGATAAAGCCCAACCCAATACTATATAAAAATGAAAAACCTCGAACAAATATGGTCATGACATTCTAAAGGTAATGATAAAAATATATTCAATGACCTAGATACAAAGGATTTCTTTTCTCGAATCGGCTAGGGAAAGAGAAGAAAATGGGCATAGCGGATCAAGTGATGCACATGCATGTGGACTATGTTTGAGAATTTGTAAGATTGAAACAACTATAACTTATGAAGATAAATGGCTTGGATCACTCTGCACTTTGGAGGAAACATGTAGCAGTTGTTCTGATATTGACGCCTCAAGTGAATGAACTTTTTCTTTCTGGTGAAGATTGAACTGCGAGGCCATCAATAGATATTAGAGTGTATAAATTCCATGAATATGAAATCAAAAATCATCTATTTTAATTCTAACATAGGACTGTAGAAATCAAAGTTGAGTTTTAATCGATTTGTAACACACCAAAAATACCAACACAAGAACAACACAGTGAAATACAGGATAACTTTTTTTTTTTTACTTGCTTTGACTCAACACGACACAACATGTCGTCACAAGGTTACAACCAACACTTGGAACCATTTGTTACGGGGAAGACCACAAGGTCAGCACGGAAACGTTCACACTTATCAAGGATAATTTATTTTTCTTTTTTTTACGAGACAACATGGAAGTCCAACCACATGACACACTCACGGCTAGGGCAAGCCACAGTAAGAAATGGTTAGGGTTTATTTATTTTGGTAAGACACCCTTTAGCTCATGACTTAAGTTTTCAGAAGGAAACAATATATGGTTCGCACAAATTCATCTCACCAACTAAGTTAATTTCTTAAACACTGTAGAGTAGTTCACTTAAAGTCTTCTCCTACTTACTAAATCTTAATATCTTCCAGAAATTAATCATTGTTTTCCTTTGAGCTTGTTTAAGAGTTCACCCCAAAGGGATAGTGTTCGCTAGTTTAGCTAGGGGTACCAATTTATAAATGTTTACTTCACAAAGGATGTTTTCATTTTGATCACTCATGGAAGTATTTGATTTCAAATAGATCACCTTTACATTTACTTGTTGAATATAAAATTATTATTTTTGTTTAGCTTCTTTAAGGGTTAACCGACTCATTTTACTTTACTTATAAAATATTGTCGCTAAGTCTTAGAAAGATTTAACCTAACAATTTATTCTCAAGATCAAAGTTTTACAATACTCATATCAATGTAAAGATTGAGAGCCATTTCTCACAAGGATAATTTCAAGCTTAACTACACAAGAACAAGACACTTTATTTCACCATTACCAAACAATACAAGGCAAGAGGTCATATCAACTCTCTTTACAAGCAATGTTACACAATTTACAACACTTTGGACATTTTTACAAGGAACTTCATAATGGTACAGATGAAACTTTTACACTCTTTTCTTCTAGTCTACTCGCATAATCCATCTGCACAAATATTAACTAAAGTCAGTTCGCAAGAACTGAGCATGTTAAGGCTACACAATGCAATAGTAAGCTAACAATTAACAATATCAAGAAAGGAATATTCTAAATTCAGAAATGGATTAAAACACAACTCACAACTCCAATATTAATCTCATGAGAGAGAAAACTAAAATTATCCAACAAGGAGAAAGTCCAAATACTAGTAAGAACAAAATTACATAAATCAAGGCAAGACCTTATGGGTTGGAAACAAGAAAGTCAAGAGTGTTGATATCTCCTTCATGTAATGCTATGGGTTACGTGATAGGAATCCAAAATTTACTTCATCCAACTAAGGGGTCCAAGAGAAGACAAAGCGTACTAATTATGATCGTAGGCGCGAAGCAAAAAAATGACGTTATCCAATTTTTCCAGGGGGGCTTCAAAGTAATATGGGTTCGACGCCCTTAAAAGAACACAACTATAGTTTTGGTTTTAACCAAGGAGTTTACCACTACCTCCTTATCGGATTTCTTAAAACGAAGTACAAGTTAACCAAAACAAAATCCACTCTTCCAAAAGCGTACGAAAGAGACACAGAAAGGGCCATTATTCTACCAACAAACCCTATCCTAATCGTCAACTTATCTACATAATATAAGGGAAGACTAAACCCAAAAGTCGTTAATAATTTTTATATAATTCAGACAATGTCAAAAAACATTAAAATAAAAATTGATTTCCCTAACAAGGCCACAAAATGGGACCTTTTAGTAACCAAGTTTGAAGTATAAGGTATTCGAGTTCGAAAATAAAGGGATTCGATACGCAGAGGGCAAAACACCAACGATGCCCCAGACTCAAAAGACCTTACCACGAGTACAAGCACAAACCAAGAACCAACGCACATAGCTATCAGGAAGGTTACGCAGTGCGGTCAGGGCTAGAAGTTCTATGAACTCCTTGCCAAAGGTATAGAAGATGGAAAAATTTTACCCGATCCATATGGGCTTATCGAGAAAAGTCTTAGAAATATCAAATGATAAATATAACAACCACCTATGATATTATCACCGAAATCATTTGTCATCTAACAGAAACGAGTTCACGAGTCCAATACCATGGATTCACCTACAACTTTAGTTTCACTAGCTAGTAATAGGTTGCTTGCGACCCTTAATAAAAATTGTAGAAATTTCATTCAGTTAAACTTACAATGTTTCCCCTTGCTTTAATCAAACAAGAGTTTACATCAAGAAATAGGTATAGTAATACTCTCAACACGTGGAGGCCAAAATAGATGCCAGGTTATCCCTCATCTAGACTAGGTACAACAGTCAACCATGTACAGTTCTAAAACAAACCCCAAATGCCATTTTCTAATCAAACATAAAGTAAGGAATGCCCATAGGCTTAAACAAGTTTCAGACACAACGTCACTATTAATGCACCTTTTAGCAAAACAAGAGAGCCTTAAACAGGAAATGCGTATTTATTCAACCAAAAGAGGTATGTAGGCTTAACCTTCTATTTAGTAACCTTCAATTATAACTACCATCACAGAATTCTTTTAAAAGAGGGTCATATAAGCAAGCCAAAACTCAATAATGTTTCCTTCCCTACGAACTAGACTGCATCACTCAATATTGCAGTAACCCATTTAGACAAACATGAAATAGGGTAAGCTATAAGAGAGGAAGGAACATTCCAAGCAAAATCAGCGAAATTGGAATAAGATTTAAAGGAACAACCACACAATCAGGCAGTGATATAAACAACCATGAAAACATCTAGTCTAGGCGCCATTCAAGAGGAAAGAAAATTCATTTCAAGATACTGAAAGAAGGTAGAAAACTATTACAAGGGGTAGATTTAACATGCCTGGTTTAAAACGCCATCTCCATATGCATATGATTGTTTCAATGACGTTGCTTGCCTTTAACCCAAAGTGCTTTGCGAGCTCGAGCTAGCGCCACAATCACGCAGTGAGAAACAGCTACAAACCAACCCCATGATTTGAAGCTCGGACACAAGACATACTGATTACACCACGCTCCTGGCTCGGGTAGGCATCTACCGTGATGATACACAACCTTTTCCTTCATCAGATTTGGGGATAGCATCAAAATCTCGGTGCAAACATTGCAGCTGTAGCTTGCTAGATCTGGTTCCTCCATAAATTCCCTCAGACACACTGCATCTGTCATATATGTGAGAACTGTTTTATGATATGTACAGTCTTCAAACTCAACAGAATAACCCACATCATGACCTAGTTTAACACCCATTTCCTGTGCAACTCGAGAAGCCACACTCATTGTTGCGACTCCATGTGGCTGTGTGCACCCAATCTTCCCTAGTTTTGTATACCCTGCTTCATATAAATACTGAGGTATCTGTGTCGTCTTCTCTGATCCAGTCTCCCCCACAACAACAACAATCTGATGATCATTTATGACCTGAATCAACTCTTCTCTCAAAGCATCGATGGGAAGCATCTTCCTTTCTTGCTGGAGAGACATTGTTTTTAGCTTAGTATTATCATCATGGTCATCCTCATCCTTATCTCCTTCAAGTACTGATGCCATGATAAACTGAACTTCATCTTCGTCCTCATGTTTATTCAATTCAACACTTTTCTTATCGGCCTCAGCCATGATCTTGCTAATATAAAAAAATATCTACTTAAAACAAACACTAGAGTGAAATCCTAAATGAAAATACCTGTCCACCTGCTTCAGTATCATCAATGCCCTTTGACAAGAATCTGAGCCTTCACGTCCTGATATAGTTTACTGTTTCCTTAAAAAGAAATCCCTGTGAAAGAAATCTCTAAAAATACATCTCTTTTTCCCCCAGCGAAGAACACAAGAATATCTCCTGCCTGCTCCGTCAGATGAATCTGGCATACCATAGCAACTGCAGCTTTCTTCACAATGTGTGCTACTCTCAAATCAAATGCAACTGTCATCTCTTACACACGCACGGAGATATATATATCATCAAGCACATATTTTAACAGCAAAACCAGGCCTTAAATAGCTTCTAAAGAAGCCTTGATTTTTACTTACATCATATAAGGAGGGATCAAATGTGTAGAACAGGCCACAAAATCCACTCAATGCATCCACAATGTTGTGGTAAAAACAAGAAATAATGCAAGGAAGTGTCGTTCAAAACAAAAGATGATGTAAAAAAGAAAGTGGAGGCAAGCTGCATTTCAATGTTCCTTTGCTCTGTATCTTCACAACAAACCCCCATATCAACCCATGGGCTAGGCGCTGGAATAACTTCCAGCCAGAGCTAGGAACAGTATTGAATGAAATCTCAGCCTCACTTGCAAAACTTGCCTCAAGATTTGATTGAGCTTCTTCCATGATAAATTCATCACCTGGACGGAGCGACTTTCCAAAATGCAGAGGCGAGACAGCTCAACCAAAAACTTTATCCCGTTCTTCTACCACAGCGGCGAGATTTTGCAACAGCCGATCATGGCTGTGGTCGCGTGCAACCCGAACAGACTGGACAGAACACCAAAAATGGTTAACCCGCCAACACGCTGCCCTTGCAACACCTTCACTGTCACTTCGTCGATTGAGAACATAACCAGAAGGGGAGAAACCCGAGTTTGAGGATGCAGTCGAACTGAACAGATAACAACATAGTGGACGACCTGCACGTTGGAAGCGCTCAAGACAGCTTCTGCATTGAGGTTGCGTGCATCCAGAACATCAGGATCAACACTAGCGGTGCCTTGGGATCGCCCTGCAGCTGTCGCACCTCACTCTCTCTGGAGGCCACTTATTTTCTGAGATAAGTTTACTTCTCTGCTCTGTAGCTGCTGCATATAGCCAGACACCTCCACACGGCACTCTCCGAGGAGAATTTTAGTTCTGCGCTCCACTGCAGCTGCCTGTACAGCACGATTCTCAGGATCCATACCCACCCACGCAACAACCAAGGCAAGAAAAACGTGCCAGGAAAGAAGAAAAAACGCACAGGGAAGAACAGACGCACCTAACCCCCACCTGCACGCATTGAAAGAGGATCAAAAGGAGATCACGGCGAAGAAAAACGTGACTTCGCTCACCCTCCCGCAAGGACAGACAAGACACTATGGTAAAAATTTAGCAGGCCGGGTGGTTGGGAGGAGGCCAGGGTGGCAGAACCAGAAGTCCTCGATGCACGGGGCGTTACACGATCTGGATCTACATCAAATGCTATGCGGGCCGCAATGGTGAACCTTTCTCCTATTTTGACTGATCATGACATTAATGCACACGAGCACATGATTGAATGGAAAATGCAAATCGGTGGCAATGCGTACGTACGGTCGAGATTCTTCCATAAACAAATCTGCATGTAATAGAAGTCCCAACGTATTCTACTAAAGTCATTGATCAAAATGAATGCACATGAAATTTTAACATCCATGAATGTATCAGATTGACTACTTGATGGAACCACACGATTTGTTTAAACAAGAGACGCACATGATCAATGATTAGCTTCGCTCGATACCAAATGTTTTTGGTAGGCCAAATTTGCACATAGAACAATATAATAATACCTCACAATATATTCCATATGGAAATGATTGCCTAATTTATAGGCAATATGAATCCTACAAAATAGGGGAGCTAGAAACGCTCTACCCAAAATACATGAGTTGTTTCAAACTACTCAACAACTCTAACAAATACAATATACATGAGATTATATCTTACAACTAACACTCCAAATATTAACAATACTATTTCACTCACACACTATATGTATATTATTATTATTGAGTTATAAACTCATATAATAATAATATATTACAAATATTATTCAATCCATACAAATGCGAGCACTAACAAAGTATATTTCCTAACAGAAAGTACATGGGCTTGCTCCAAGCCCTCATACATGTCACGTTCCTTGCAAAACAATACAATCACTTGTTTCTAACAGCGGCATTTACCAAGTAGAAACCCAAGTTCACGTCGCAGATTTAGCAATAATTAGATAGTTACAACGAGCGAGGAGGAGCAACTTTTGTCAAAGTGACAGGGTATGGGAACTCGCACGGATTCACCTAATGCTTTGAGAAATTCCCAAAACCATACAATTCTTGCACCAAGAAAACGTACCCACACAACCACCACAGGTTTACTTGGCATGTTGATGATAAGTTTAGAGTTTTGTCAAGATAGGCAACACGGCTAAGAATGTCAAACATGCAGACATAATGATCAATTATGAGAGAAATTATATTAGAGGCACTCATGCCATTGAAATATTTACAACCCTTCGACACTGAAACTGCATCAATGTGTGTTATTAAAAGAAAAATGAAGCTTACATGGTCAGGGTATGTTTAACAGAGTGCCTAAAGAGATGTGGCCTCATGGACTGTAATGATTGCAGTATGTGTACAAAACGGGTTTGTTTAAACAACCTTGTTTTACCGATGCAACAAACAGGTTTACAACTTCATCAGTTTACAATTGCTTGTGTACTCTCGGCCTTTTCCAAAATGGACTCTTTGGAACAAGATTCTCCCACCATTATAGCAGAGAGAAGTTTGCAACATCTTGGGCATTGGAGAAATTTAGTAGTTCAATGAGAAATATATACACATCTAGGGAGAAAGGTGAAAGAAATATCAAGGGAGATACGGTGGGAAGTCGGTTTTCTTAGACAGATTTACAATTCTGTGATCACAGATTTATTGTACCTCTACATTACAAATTCACCTGGGGGTCTCTAGTAACTGTCTTTGCAAGGGAAGTTGGTGCATGAAAACAAGAAAAAATTCTGTCTTATGTACTCTACTTGCAAGGAGGCCCAAGCGATGAGATTCCACGTCCATAAAAATCAAGTGGATAGTTGAAGATAGCTTGTAAAGAGTACCACGTGATTCTATTAGACCAGCAAGGAACAAGATTGTCAGCTCCTTTAACTTTGTCTTCACTTTCTTATTTTTCATTTGCAAAAAAAATCAGGTATATTATCTACAACATTTTCGCACGGATAACATAATAAATGATGCAGATTTTATTCGAGTTCGTGTTGTACCAAATGAAGAACCTTGGAAAATTCTTGGACAGAGCTTTGGTGGCTTCTGTGCAGTTACGTACCTAAGATTTGCACCAAAAGGTCTGAAATATGTTCTTTTGACAGGAGGGATTCCACCCATGGATAACGACTACACTGCAAATGATGTGTATAGAGCATGCTACTAGCATGTTTCAGTATAGAACCAGAAGTTATATGAGTAATTTCCTGAAGACCCTTATGTGTTGGCGTCATAAGAGATATCCTCATTGCAGAGTGGGAGTTCTTATGAAATAGAAGCAAGGAGACCAACATCTAAGAGTGGCAATCCTTTTGAAATTGAAACTTTGGTAGGAGGAGAGAGATTGAAGGTTTACAGATTGATCGATTATACAGGCAATAAAGTACTAAAATCCAAACTACAGTGGTTGTTAAAGCTCAGCTGAGAGCTAAGTCAGATGTAGTGTTACAGTTGTTGGTTAGTTATGTGTGAAAAACGTGGAAGCTTAGGCAAACCCCGTGAACATCTTCATGAAATACCTAGTTGAGATACTGAACCAAATCCCACATTTTCGATCAGCTTAATTCCTCCAGGCATGGTCTCCTTACCTTTCTATCTAAGAAATATTTCTATGTTATATTTCTATCAGCTTAATTCCTCCAGGCAGTGTGTGTAATATTGTGATTGGTCTATTCTATCTAAGAAATATTTCTATGTTATTCAATAGAGTAAAGAAAATAATCTCTCAATATAATTATCTAATATTTATATGACTACTCATTTAAATAGTGAAATTTAATATATCTAATTTTGATTTAGGATTTTTAATTGATATGAAGAAATTTTAAAAATTAGGATTTTTCTTACTTCATTATATCTATGCTAACAAATCAAATAAAGAAAAATATATCTATAGTTTTTTTAATATTTATTTATTAATCTATTTCTAACATATTCATTTCAACAAAGAAATTCAATATGTCTAGCCTATTCATCTAATTTACAAGAGTAATGATGTTTTTAATTTTATGTTTATGAGAAGTTTAAAAAACTAAGTTTTTCTTTTGTTCTTATCTCGTATTCAAATTTATTTCTATGTTGTCGAATAGAATAAAGAAAAATATCCCTTTTATTCTTTCTTTTTTCTTCTTCTTATTACACATTCTTTGTTGTTTGTATTTATTTGGTTTCATTTTTTATTTGTTATTCATGTTTATATGATTAAATTTTTCATATATTTAGTGTGTTCTATTTCATATTTTATTTTATGTTTTGTTGGCCATTAAAAAGGAACACATTCATGATGTTAGTCTTCTACCACTCCTAGGATATCATTCTAAGAATGGCTCTGGTTGCAATTTAGAAAGTTTAAAATTGTCAAAAATTTATGTCTAGCATTAGACATGGTTTCGTTTGATTTACAAAAAAATATAATCTAAATAATTAATTGTATTATAAATATAATATTCTATATTGTGTGGATTTGAAGGTCTCCTCTATAGAGAGAAAGAAGCAACAAGAGGATTTTCAGTTAACTATTTATTTTTATAGAGGAACAATCAATGTGTACATCGTGTCATCTGCAACTTGGTAAAGTATAACAATTCAAATCTTAATATAATATTATATTTAGTTAAGGTTAAAGAATGGAGGATAGTTTTCATGTGTTTTAAATAAAAATTATCATTAATTACTTGTATTTATTTGAGCATATGGGAAAACTGGTGGTACATAATAAAGAAAACAATGCATTGTGTACCACTCCACCAAGCCACAACCTACTCTCAAACTAAAAGAAGGTAAACAAGAAGCAACCTTCTAATTCTACATTTTTATTTGGCTTCAAAATTGGGTTCAATATTAACACCTCCTCATCGGTTATGATATGAAAAATATTGACGAAAGTAGCGGGGATTTATGACAATATGTAATGTAATGTGGCAAAGTGTATTCAAATTCTCTTCATAAATCCATGGATGGATATAATAATAATAAATATATTCATTTTCCTCTCCTCGGGTGTGGATTCAACGATAGATTGTGATTTGACACCTCTTGTTGAGGGCCACATCCCTATCAAGTAACTTGAAGTTGTACTTCCAATCTCAGTGGAAGAATGAAATGAGGAATGGAAGGTGGTGGATAGGAAAAATAAGGGATACACAAAATATAAACCCTCACTTGTCTCGGAAAAGGCACAAATCATGTCCTATTGTGTGCTTTCATAACTCGCATCTAGGCTATTGGCTTGTTGTGTTCTTTGTTGAGCAACTACTATTGTTGTGAAGTCATTGTCTATTAGTTGTTTTTAGCTCTAGGATGCGTTCTTGGCATAATATTTTTTGTTGTTAGGCTAATTTGTTAAATCTTGATTTTGATCACTTTTTGAAATGATGAATTTGTAAAATCTAGATTTTGAGCCCTATTGTACAAGGGTATAGTGCCTTTCAAAAACTATTGGAAATATATATATAATCATTTTTAAACACTTTAATTGTGAAGTGCTATACTCATATATATGACTTAAATGTACAAAACTTATATTTATAATAAAAATTAGAGAGGAAGATTATAATGTATTAGGAGTTGCATAAATCATTACAAAATCCTTATAGAGAATAACATTATAATTTAATTTTAAATTAATAATATTAATATAATTATAATGATTTTTTTCATATCTTCACATACAAAATTAAATATAAATTAATTTAAAGATTTTTTAAAAGATAAATATAATTAAGATATAAGGACTACAAAACAAATGCACCGATCTCAAATCAAGCAACCTTTTTTTTAGTAGGCTATCGTGCATATATTTAGAGGTTACTAAATAGTTTTTTTGTGATTATGAAGTTATAGGAGAGAGAGAGAGAGAGAGAGAGAACATACCCATCATATGATCAATCATCTATAATTTTATTCTATAAAATATCTAAAAATGCCAAATTATTTTAGATTTGATATTTTCTATGATACAAATAATTAATTTTATATCCTTCTACCCACCATTTAATTTCTTCATGCCACGATCTATTTTTCTCTATTTGGGAATTCTTTCTTAAATTTCGAATCTGGAACACTAATCTCATGTTGTAATGCCCCAAATTTTTTTCCCACCTCCATTAGCAAAGTGGATCATGTAAACAAACATTATTATAAAAATTAAGATAGATAAATAAAATAAAAACAATAAAATAAATAAACAAAAAAAAAATAAATAAATAAAAGGAAAAGAAAAGAAAATAGATGTGAAATGATGTGGATAAAAAATAAAGGCATTTGGTTTAGAAGTAAGTGGGTTTGGTGGAGGCGTGTAAAAGTGTTCGGAAAGTGGTTTTAGGCCAGATTACACACAGAGCAATATAATAATACCTCACAATATATTCCATATGGAAAGGATTTCCTAATTTTTAGGCATTATGAATCCTACAAAATAGGAGAGCTAGCTGAAACGTTCTACCCAAAATACATGAGTTGTTTCAAACTACTCAACAATTCAAACAAATACAATATACGAGAGATTATATCTTACAACTAACACTCCAAATATTAACAATACTATTTCATTCACACACTATATGTATATTATTATTATTGAGTTATAAAATCATATAATAATAATTTATTACAAATATTATTCAATCCATACAAATGTGAGCACTAACAAACTATATTTCCTAACATTCCCCACCTTAGTGCGAACATGGGGAAAATTTCCTTTGTAGTTGCAACTGCTCATGATCTGGTGCTTTTCACGGGATGGTCACAAACCTCAAGGATGGTTTTGCAAATGGTTGACCAAAAACCGAAAATGGTGGTTTTGCAATTGGTTTACCACAAAGTGATGGTTTTTCGAATGGATTACCAACAACCAAGAATGGTGGTTTTACAATTGGTTTACCACAAAACAAAATGAAGGTTTTCATGTGGTTTACCTACAACCACATCATGATATGCCAAGTGCTATTCTCGTGCCTCATCACATCTCACCAAGAGAATAACATAGGAAATTCTATTGAAATTTGTTGCTCATACACAAACAAAGAAAATTGGAAAAGAAACATTGGTGTCATGTTCCCCCAATGTGAAATTTCCTCTTATTGAAAACATGAACACCGCCAATCAAGAAAAACACACAACTAAAAAATATGCCACCAAATCATTTGTGTGGCCCCATCGCTGGTGGCTCGACGAGAGGTCGCTGAATGACCTACAACCTCCATTTTCCCCATCCTCTAGTTTCACGCTCGGTCATAAGAAGTCTTCAGAGCCACTGTCTTTGTGTACTTGTTCTTTCCGATTCTCTGATCCTTCTTCAATAATGAAATTGGCCTCGATTCCTTTGATTTTTCCACTAAGTATATCTTGAGCTCGAGCTCTACAAAATGAAGTTGTATGTCCCTTTTTCTTACAATAGAAACATTCTCTTTCCTCTTTATATTTAGAAAAAAAAATTGTACTTTCTTTTTACATACATTGTTATTTCTTCTTCTACATCTTCTTTGGTCCGTTTTTCGTCACTAGAGATCTCGATATCATATCTCGCGAATGAGTTGGAAGTCATCTGACCAAGTTTGAAGACAACATTACTATATTTGGGAGGAAAACTATTCAACATAATAGCTTTTTCATCTTCATCGTGGACTGGAGATTTTACTTATGCTAGCTATTAGAGGAGAGACTGTAAATCATTAATATGACTGGAAATTGTAGCTCTTTCACCCATTTTCAATTTGAAAATTTGTAATTCGAGAGAAAATTTTGCGTTCACTTCTTTAGCACCAAAAATTTTGTTCAAGTTTTCCCACATTTCATGAGATGATTTCTTGAGATTGACATAGCGTAGCTCAGTATGTGAGAGAGCAAGACCAATAATGGCTTTGGCTTCATCATCTCTTGATTCCCACTATGCCAATTTGGTCGGATCTAGAGGTGTTGGTTCTTTTCCATCTACTATCGTCCAAATATATTTATTCATTAACTTCATCCTGGATCTTCACTTTCCAAGTATGAAAGTTGAGCCCATTGAATTTTTCCATGGAACTTCCATTGTGAGATGGAGACAAAGATGAAAAAGAAAAAAATTGACTTTAAGGAATAAATAACATAAATGAATTTTTACATGTGACTAAGGAAGACAATACAATGACGCAAGAATGAAACTCATATAACATGGAATTAAATGATATTATAATCGATACACTAATTTGACTCAAAATCAATAAAATAATTAAAAAGTAATATGAGATTACTTTTTTTTCATAGTTACATAACACAAACTGGACTAAATAAAATGAACATTTATGTGAATGACAATAACAACAAAACGAATGACAAGAGACACTATTATTACTAGATGGATATCTAAACCATTAATATGTTAAAAACCTATACCCATAATAGACTTAAAAAAACGTTACTACATAAAACAATGGATAAACCACTGAATCGAATACTATATAAAAAATGAAAAACTGAACAATTATGGTTGTGACATTCTAAAGGTAATGATAAAAATATATTCAATGACCTAGATGCAGAGGATTTATTTTTTTGACTGCTAGGAAAGAGAAGAAAATGGTCATAGCCGGATCGAGTGATGCACATGCATGTGGACTGTGTTTTAGAATGTGTAAGCTTGAAACAACTATAACTTACAAAGATAAATGGCTTGGATCACCCTGCACTTTGGAGGAAACATGTAGCAGTTGTTCTGATATTGAACACCTCAAGCGAATGAAATTTTTGTTTCTAGTGAAGATTGAACTACAAGGCCGTCAATAGATATAAGATTGTATAAATTCCATTAATATGAAATAACAAATCCTCTATTTTAATTATAAGATAATAATGTAGCAAACAAAGTTGAGTTTTAATTGATCTGGATCTACATAAAACACTATGTAGGCCACAATGGTGAACCTTTCTCCTATTTTGACTGATCATGACATTAATACACACGAGCACATGATTGAATGGACAATGCAAATGAGTAGCAATGCATAGGGTCAGAAATTCTTCCATAAACAAATATGCATGTAATAGAAGTCCCAATGTATTCTACTGAAGTCATTGATCAAAATGAATGCACATGAAATTTTAACATCCACGAACAGATCAGTTGACTACCTGATGGAACCACATGATCTGTTCAAATAGTAGACTCACATGACTGAATGATTGGCTTTGCTCTGATACCAAATGTTTTTGGTAGGCCAGATTTGCACATAGAACAATATAATAATACCTCAAAATATATTCCGTATGGAAAGGATTGCCTAATTTATAGGAAATATGAATCCTACAAAATAGGGGAGCTAGAAACGCTCTACCCAAAATACATGAGCTGTTTTAAACTACTCAAAAACTCTAACAAAAAAATATACGTGAGATAATATCTTACAACTAACACTCCAAATATTAACAATACTATTTCACTCACACACTATATGTATATTATTATTATTGAGTTATAAACTCATATAATAATAATATATTACAAATATTATTCAATCCATACAAATGCGAGCACTAACAAAGTATATTTACTAACAAAAAAGCATATGGGCTTTCTCTAAGCCCTCGTAGATGTCACGTTCCTTGCAAAACAATACAATCACTTTATTTCTAACAGTGGCATTTACCACTTAGAAACCCAAGTTCAGGTTGCAGATTTAGTAGTAATGAGATAGTTAAATCAAGGGAGGAGGAGAAAATTTTGTCAAAGTGACAAGGTATGGGCATTCGAATGGTTTCACCTAATGGTTTGAGAAATTCCCAAACACATTTAATTATTACACCAAGAAAACGTACCCACACAACCAACACAGGTTTACTTGCCATGTTGATGATAAGTTTAGATTTTTGTCAAGATAGGAAACATGGCTAAGAATGTCAAACATGGAGACATAATAATCAATTCTGAGAGAAATTATATTAGAGGCACTCATGCCATTGAAATATTTACAACCCTTCACTGAAACCCGCACCAATGTGTGTTGTTAGAAGAAAAATGAAACTTGTACATGGTCAAGTTATGTTTAAGGAATGCCCAAAGAGATGTGGCCTCATGGTATGCAATGATTGCAATATGTGCACAAAATGGATTTGTTAAAACAACCTTGTTTTACCGATGCAACAAACAGGTCTCCAACTTGATCAGTTTACTGTTTCTTTTGTACTCTCGACATTTTTCAAAATGGACTCTTTGGAACAAGATTCTCCCACCATTATAGCAGAGGGAAGTTTGCAACATCTCGGGCATTGGAGAAATTTAGTAGTTCAATGAGTAATATATACACATCCATGGAGAAAGGTGAAAGAAACGACAAGGGACATACGGCGGGAAGTTGGTTTTAATAGACAGATTTACAAATATGTGATCACAGATTTATTGTACCTCTAGATTACAAATTCACCGGGGGTCTCTAGTATCTGTCTTTGCAAGGGAAGTTATTGGTGTATGAAAACAAGAAAAATTTATGTCTTATGTACTCTACTTGCAAGGAGGCCCAAGCTATGATAGTGCACGTCCATAAAAATCAAGTGGATGGTTGAAGATAGCTTTTGAAGAGTACCACGTGATTCTATTAGACCAGCAAGGAACAAGATTGTCACCTCCTTTAACTTTGTCTTCACTTTCTTATTTTTCATTTGCAAAAAAAATCCAGGTATATTATCTACAACATTTTCACACGGATAACATAATAAATGATGCAAATATTATTCAAGTTCGTGTTGTACCAAATGAATAATCTTGGACAATTGTTGGATAGAGCTTTGGTTGCTTATGTGTAGTTACGTATCTAAGCTTTGCACCACAAGGTCTAAAATATGTTCTTTTGACAGGATGGATTCCACCCATAGATAACGGTTACACTACAAATGATGTATATAGAGCATGCTACTAACATGTTTCAGTATAGAACCAGAAGTTCTATGAGTGATTTCCTAAAGACCCTTATCTGTCAGCGTCACAAGACAGATCCTCATTTTAGAGTGGGAGTTCTTATGAATTAGAAGCAAGGAGACCAGCATCTATGAGTGGCAATCCTTTTAAAATTGAAACTTTGGTAGGAGGAGAGAGATTGAAGGTTTACAGATTGATCGGTTATACAGGCAATAATGTACTAAACACCAAACTATAGTGGTTGTTAAAGCTCAACTGAGAGCTAAGTAAAATATAGTGGTTGCAGGTGCTGGTTAGTTGTGTGAAAAATGTGGAAGCTTAGGCAAACCCCGTGAAAAAATTCTTGAAATGCCTAGTTGAGATACTTGAATAAAATCCCACATTTTCGATCAGTTTCATTCCTACAGGGATGGTCTCCTTACCTTTATCTTTTATAATTTTCATATAATTTGGTTATTCATTTGTAATAAAATAAAAATATTAAACTATTAGATACTCAAACAATTGGATATTTTAACTAAATGCTAGTGCAATCAATAAAATAACACCTCATAATGTATGCTATCGACTTACAATTTGACCCTCATCCGTGTCGTGATCACAACCTTACACATTGCTAAACCCTGGGTGTCAAAACTTAGAGCTCATGTCTGCTGGTATTGGTGAGAGCTTGATGAGTAAAATTAAACAACCATTTCATCACAACCTTGCAAAGTTAGAAAAATGCAATTTAAAGAGATGTGCAAAACAACATACCGAGCCTATAAATGACTTCTCAAGCATCGTATGTGATCCTTGTTATGAGGATACTTTCATCAAGATTTAGAATGATCCCAAATGACCATTTTTACTCTCTTCACCTCTCATCTAGGAGCCATGTTACTCTGTTTTGCACTTTTAGGAAGCTGTTAAAAACTAAAAATTTGGGTTTCGTATCAGCTCATCGTGTGGGCCCTGAACAACGAAATGCTTTTCCGCCTTTACAAACCCCTAATATTTTTACTAGAAAATTTCTTGGAACCTTCGGTTTAGGAAAATCACTTCCCTGGTTACTTTGGTAATGGCGTTTCATAGACCTTCGGTCGTTGTTTGACTAGGTCAAACTGGATTGATTATGATTGGTGGCTCTGAAAAACCATTCACCAATTATACATGGTTCACTAGTTCTGGACTCCATTAGTCCCTGTGGATTCTAGATATATAGGTGGATACGTTCAAATTCTCCCATCATGAATTTTCTTATCGGAAGACTATTTTTGAATGCACTTTCTTAGCCTCCGAATGAAAAAATGACATGTTTTTGCAACTAGCACAAAAATGTAAAAAGAAAGTTGTAGGACCAACCTAGGGGTCCCACCTAAAATATACTTAAATTAAATTTTTTATTAAAATACTTTTATAAAAAAGTATTTTAATATTATAATATTTTATTTAAATATTCTTTTAATTAAATGAATGGATAAGTTCAAACCTTTCATTTATGAGACATGATGGAATGTTCCTAAGTGCTGCAATCAATGCTATAAATAATATAGGCATCATGTGCATGTTGATGATGTAATAAAAGTGTATGTTTTGTGACTATTATTAGTCCTTTCATCATTGTGCATACTTCTTGGTGCCTTTCTCATGCTTATAGCTGCAACACCGATAAATTCTCCCACTTGAGACCCATGAGCAACCTAGGTTTAGTTTGAAAATTATGGAATAATTTTTTTTTTCAAATGTGTTAACAACCAAAGTCTCAAGGACAATTAAATTCAACTGATAACTTTTCCCATTATAATAATTACTAATTCCACATTATAAAGAAACAAGTGTAATATGTCCACACCTAGCTCAAATCTCCTTAGGGATTAATTTAATCATTGATTACATTGACAATTTAGCTAAATACTCCTTGACTAAAATTTTAGGGTTAAGGGACCAAAACAGATTAAATACCCAACTTATTTAATTCAAAAAAATCTAATACAAGAACAAGGTTTAATTACAATGGGGAAAAGAATACATATTTAATATTATCGAGTAAATTCTTACTTACCCACTCCTAAACTCGATTAAAGATTTAATTTGATTTTTCCATGATTAACACAATTAAAACTTGCTAATTTTTTTCCATTAGATAGAAAATTTCCTCACCTTTCGAGTGATATAAAGAAGTAATCCTAACTCCTCATATTTCTCAAGTTATGGCTGACGGAACTTGGGGTGAAAATTTTCCCAAGAGCGGGCCTGCGGGCTTGGGGAGGAAAATTTTCCTCAACTCAGGCCTGCGGACTTCGGACTTCTGAGAGAAAATTTGGGTGGAGGAGAAAAGTGGACAGTGGAGTGGGGAAGAATTTTTTTTTCCATGCGTGGGCCGGCGGACTAGGGAGAAAATTTGACACATTTTCCTTCTTCGAGGCAAAGCTCGATTACCTCCGCGTGTCTTGCGAGCTTGAAGCGGATACATGTGGAGTTTACAACACCCCGATGGAAAATCAGGCCATCAGAGTGATTTGAGACATTATGTCTTTTCAAACAAAAAGCGCTATGGATCAAAAAGGTTTGCGCCTCCACCAATGCCCAAGGTGCCACGTGTGGAGCTTTGATTGGTTGTGGGCCGATGGGGAGGCGGAGGAAACTTAGAAAAGTTTCACAAAAAAATTCTGAAACACTAAGTTAAAAAGGGATCCGCTAGTCAACTCGACGCCTCATGTGCCACATGGCAGCCTTTGGCCCAGTTGCGGTCGGTGGGCCGGTGGGAAAAATTAGGAAAATTTTCCCAAAACTTTTCAAAGGCTAAGTTTAATGTTGCGGACCCGCAAAAACAACTAAAGGGCAAAAGCGGGGTGGCAGGTCCGCGGGGAAATTTTTTCCAAAATATTTCTTTCGGACTTAAGAGATTTTTTTTTTACCAAAAAGAAAGGCTTGCGGGTTAGCAGAGTCGCGGGGGAATTCATTCCTTTGGCGTTTTTTGAGAAAAACGCTAAGGGAAAATTCGGGCCCGTGGGTCCGCCAAATGAAGGAAAACTTAAGAAGCCCATAACTTTTGATAAAGAGCTCAGTTTTGAGCAAATGATGACTTTCTGGAAATTCCTTGACGTCATATTTACACAAGAATCATTAAATTTTTATTTTGATAAAGTTTAAGGAGTCAATTTCAAGAAAACAATCTGCAGGATTTTAAAAGGCAAACTGGTAAATTTTAACTTATGAAATTTTAATCAATTAATCTTCTTCCTCCCTCAACTTGTCCATTAAACATGGATAATTGTTCATAGATGGATTTAGGATGGATCTGGAAGGTAAGTTTGTTTGATTGAGCTCCAATTTGAAAATTTACAACTTTGACAACAAAATGACAGTGAAACGATTTGAGCAGTTTGCTAAGTTTTCTAAGAAATTCCTTAAGTGTTAATGTCTAGATGAATTTTTTTAGATCTTATTATGTCCAATTTAATGTTTCATTTGTTGTTTCTTCATTGGTTCGGTTGATCAGGCATTTTGGATTAAATAATTGCCGATGATGAAAATATAAAACAAAGATCAAATTTTAAAGGGTCTATTTGCCATTTTCTTCTTCCAAGTATTAGAATACGTTCCAATTCCAATCTAATACATTTAGTTGATTCAAATAAAACTATTCAAAACCAAAATGCAATTCTGATTTCAAATTTTACACATTTCAAAAGACAAAATTATGTATTTTTCTCACACTCATTTCTTCCTTTCAAACAGAGATCTCAAATACATTGAAATGATCAGATTCAATACAACAATGCAATTTGAGAAAGGTAATACATTCATTTACTGATTCCAAAAGACAACTTACAACTTCTTTCTTTTATTCCTCAAATTCATCATACAGAATATAATTCTTTCTTTCAAAAATAGAAACGGAGTATATCTCTTTCACATTACAATATACAACTTTCGAATCAATACAACATCTCTCCATTACAAACATTTACAGGTTCATCCACTTCAAGTGGGAAAGGTTACAATATTGTTTCATTTCACAAGGAACTATCAAACCGTGTTTTTCTCAGCTCTAGAACAACATAATGCAGATTTCACATTCTTTAAATTTTATCACCACAATATCAAGGAAAGGCAACGCTCTCCACCCAACCAAGACATCCAATTAAAAGGAGAATCCATCCTTCCTCATTGATCCCTTAGCCCCAACCACAATGCAATAAGAGGTGTGATCAAACTCATGGAAACAACAAAGCTTCCACAAACACACAAGCAACATTTTCACAATAAGAACACGATTCAAAACAAAATGTATTTTACAACTACATTAAAGCATGACAAACATTACTGAGGCTTCATCAAGCAAGCCAAAGGAGAAATAAACTATGGGGGATGCTTCTTATGCCTCCCAAAATGGGAAATGGGTATCACCACCTAAATTACAAACTACAAAAATATAGTATATAAAAACCATGACATTCCTTATGCCTCCCCAAGTACCCCTTATTCCTCACATTTCCTTATGCCTACCCAACCTCTTATGGCACCCCATAACGAGTAAATAAATGCAAGCTATTTATTTGTAAGGTGGAACTCAAATCCCAACTCTCTCCACACTTATACCTCCCAAAAACACTTATGCCTCGCACAAAATGAACCTCATAGTCTTCTCATACACCATACCTAGGCCATCTACCCAATAGCCCACAAACATTCCAAAACATTCCAAACATAAGTTGTTTCAAAGATAACATTTAAAAATACACAAAACAACAAGTATGCAACAATCCTCAAACTTATCCAACAGCAGAGCTCCCAAAAAAGCAAGGAATTTGCCCAAGAATGAAGTCTCCAAAGTGAAGCAAGAAAAAAACCCCAAAACAAGAAAGTAATTCAAATTTTATAGAAGAGGGTAGGGAAGAGGATGAGGTGGATCCATGTAGGATTCCACATCACACATCCTCAACCCCAACCCAAAAGTCAACTTCATTCTCCAATGAATAATAAATAGGTTGGTGAATAATATGATAGTTTACTTACATACTCAAATCCAACTCACACCCCTAAGAACTGAAATTAAACCATGTAAGAAAAGTGCAATTAAAACTTATAACTTAACTTAAACAAATGCATTATAAAATTCTAAAATCAACTCTTCAACCATAGGTATCGTTGATAAATGAATTTAAGAGGTATGGAACAATTTTAACTTGTCCCACAAGCATCCAAAATCATCCTCCAAGGACAAATTAGAATTTCCAAGAAGGTGGAGTGTTTCACACTCAAAAGTTAACTTACACATCTCTTACACATCACTTACACATTTCTTACAACACTTTAATTTTAGGCCAATGACTATAATAATTAATTTATTATGTCCCAATTTGATTAATTAATTTTAACAACATGTTTACTCACATTAATTTACCACAATTAATAAATAATGAAAGGGTAAACACATCACTTAATAAACACATACAAACATCAATAAAAAGGAACCAAATAAATAAATACACATAACCCTTGGTCACATTTAAAGGTGATCCCCCATGGGAATCCATAATAATCAAACACACACACACGAACAATACAAGTTGCCATGGTGACCTTGTTGAATTCATCTAGAATTTCAATGTGGTTGGTCTCCAATCCCCCGATGTTTGTTGTGATATTTTTAACCTGCACAATACAAATACCCCTTCGGCCTCGTGGCCATATCAAAACATCCAAATGAATATAATATAATTTCAAAATCATCAATATATATATGAATCACAACAACATCCAGACAATCAACAATATCACTTACAATTTCATCAGCAACTATATAATCATCAATTTTAAATTCAATTTTCTCGGTCTACTCAATATATCCAAATATCACATGTCCTAACAACATATATATATATATATATATATATATATATATATATATATATATATAAAAATCATGTCCAACAACATGTCATCATCTATATAAACTGTCTCTAACAATCATAATGCATCATATATGAATCGAGTTAACAATAATCCATGATCGACATCTAATACCATACTAAATCAAAACTATAATAATGTCCGTAATATACTCAGCGTGTCATAATCAATATCAAAAGTGTCAAAGAAGAAGTGGGCACTACATCCCCTCCCCTTAGAATCGACTTCCTCCTGGAAGTCACTGGAAAGAGAGATAAGAATAATTGCAATAGAAAAAGGATCACTCCATTATGGGATTGCTTGCTTCAAACAAGTGTGGGTCTATAGAACCTAAGTTTGGTCCAATGCAATTTAGCAAGAAGAAGGGAGATTGCAAGGGATGAGTTCTAAACTTTCTGCATGCAAGGCTACGAACACTTAAATCTAGAGAGTAAATTTACGCTATCAACCAAGATACCACACATAACAATATAACATGAAGAGTTCAAAAGAGTCTTAAGAGTAACCACCAAGTAGAGGAATAATAAGGATAATTCCATGAGTTTGAGAATGACCACATAGTTTCCCAAGGAATACAACATACTACAATAATAAAATTTAAGGTTTCTACTAAGTTTAAGCCATGATTTCAAGGTTCGTTGTCTAGACAAGGCTAGCAAAAATCAACTATGACCAAATTTGCATGAGGAACAAGTCTACTCAAGGTCCCACAATTTGAGGATCACACAGGATGAGGTTAATCAACAAGGACACCTAAATCAACAAAACATTTAAAATCAAGGAACTATTCAAGGAAAGCACTTCTATAACTCGAGAGGGTACAATTAACTTTTCATGGTAATACAAGCGAAGTCAAGACCACAAGTTTTCCTATAGTCTAATTTTTACACTTTTGTTTTAAGAATCAAACACACCATACCAACCAAATCTAAAGAAGTCAACTATTTAGCAAAAGAATATATATATATATATATATATATATATATATATATATATATATATATATATATATCTCCCCTAGCACTAACATATCAATACAAGTACCATACATTATAGCACAATGGGATTTATTTATCTTATTTCCTACTCAAGCTTGAAATAACCATAAAGAGAGCACAAGAAACACCAAGGACCACTCAAGGTTGCTAGGGAGAAGAACAAGTAACACGGGGTCCAACTACAATCCAAGGGTGCATCGTATCAAAAGTGAATAACATCATCTTGCACTTTCCATCCTAATGGAAAAGGGGAAACAATAACAAGGTGACCCAAGAAAATATGAAGAAAAGAAGACTTCCCAAAGTTATTTTATATCCTTAACATATGTTGCCTTAAAATTAAAATAACTTAGGTCTCTAAGGAAAAGACAACATGTAAGGAGGTTGATTCTTAAACAACAGATAAATCTCAATCCAAAAGGATCGCAACTCACACTCTTCGAGCTATGGGACGTTAAGGGTATGATGAACCAAAACTCCCACAAGAAAGGCACATAGATCTATGAATAAGAAAGTACTAAGCAACTAGAACACATTGCTATCAACTAGGTGTTTCACAATTTCAGGTAGGTGACAGAACTACAGGTTCAACTAAACATTGCACTTAATACACATAAATCTTACTTATTTTATAACTCAACTAATTAAGTCAAAAGTTTTAGTTTCGTTTGCTAAGAACATTCCTTTACAAGTTTTTCTTAATTAAACTTCCTCCTATTATGACATCACAACTTTGTGTTATAAGGACCACTAAGGGGGCATGATATCTCACCATTCTATAAAGGCAGAAAAGAGAAAAAGTATTTATTTTACTCCTAGGGGAGGTAGATGGACAAAGTTTTCCTTTTTTGTTCTTCTACATGTTTTTTTTTCTATTAATCTACCAAGGTTAAAGCAAGAACCATTTTCTCTTTCTATGTTCCAGTTTATTTGTTAAGCTTCAAGGCCAAATGTCCTCAATTATAGTTTCACGATATTTGGGTGAGTCAACTTGTCAATTAAAAATTTAATGAGAAGGAAGGGTAAACATATCACACTATTAGTTTTATGGGAGAGAGAGGTAAATCAACACATCACATTTTTAATTCTAAGGAAAACAAGGGACATTCAACATAGAAAACACATTATTACTTTTGTAAGAACTAGGAAACAATCAACCAACATGGATCACAACAAAGATTTCAAGATTTTTTTCATCTAATTACAAGTATCATAAAACATTCCTAGTGGGTTTCTACAAGTTCTCAAAAGAAGTTACGAGGAAGACCCATTAGGAAGCATAATTAATTTTACTTGATCTACTAGGGTTTAACATTGTTTGTTGTTTTGGCAAAACATTTTACTTCACATGATAAGAAAAGGAAAGTTTTCAAATCTACCCCCATATTACCATAGGATACCACCAACCAAGCAATAAAAATGACAAGGAAAAATTTTAACTATAAAAACACCACATACTCACTATAAAGCATCAAATGTAAGTAGACAATCAACTATCTTATTCCACATGGCTTTACGACCAACAGTTATAGTTTCGCAAGAAGAATCACATTATAAAATACCACTGAGATTAAATTATCAAGGTCTAATTACACTATCATCACCAAGTGTCATGGTCCAAAAGACTCAAAGCATCCATAAGTGTCTCCACGTAATCCAAAATTAATAGGTCATAGAGAATTATTCATAGTAACCAAACAAAAGTTAAGGAAATGTTAGAATTATTTATAGGTCAAGAGGAGAACAAACACACTTAATTTACACACAATACTCGAATGGGATTAAATCTAACCATAATTACCAAGATGCTTACAATCCTCATGTTACTACTTAATATAATGAAATGACGAACTCTTAATAAAACATAGCATGCCACCCAAGAGAAGCCACTACCGAAAAACAATTTTCAACAAACATCCACGTCAACCAAAGGAAAATTGATCCCACCATAATTCATCAACCCACAATTAAACACCTCTACTTTGACAAGGTTCAAGCTCTTACCGGATTGTAAGAGAATCACCACCACCGCTAACAGGTTGCCAACTAGAACACACAACACAACAAACTCTCTTCCCAACAAGGTCGAGTAATGAAAAGGTCACTCTAAGATCCTAGATACACTCAAGGTTCCGTGCATCTAAAACCAAGGCATAACTTTAAGCACCTAAGAGGACATTCAAGACACCTAGGGTGTACCCCCATATGACAAAATGTATGAATACAAGTAGCATAGAACCAACTCATCATCATGCAAGAAGAAATCCACATAACATTTAGCTAAGAAGCCAACAACATAACAAGCTCTGAGTCACCAATCAAAATAAAGTCCAAGAAATATCGGCAATCAAGGAAAGTGGCTAAGTAGCCGCATTGCAAAGTTTGAAAATTCTCGCAAAAATATAAATAACTAGAAGAGCCTCAAAGCTTCTCAATCCAATCATAAAATAAGATGTTGGTCCTTGATAAAATGACACAAGTTTACGAATGTAAAATACAAAACATTAACACCACATTCACTTCGCAACCCTTCATGGCCGCCAATAGGGGTACTCTACCTTGAGGTCAGTTCCAAGGACACATGCATAGGATTGGGTCATAAACTACACCCAAACTTAATGTCCACTCTCCCATACGGGTAACAAAATGAAAAACTGACAACCAGACCAAATTTCCTAACTACTGAAGGAAGGAAGCTCTAAACAGCTTCTAATTAACTCTTCCCGACCCTAGAACACAACCACTATTGTCCAACCACAAGAATCACTCCATACAATTAAATCAAGATTTAGGACTTGTAAAACATTACATTTTCAAAGGGGAACCAAGTTTCCACTACACTAGAAGTTCATAATAATCAATTTAATTTGACATTTTTAGTTATCCGGGTTTAGAAAAACGCCACTAAGACAACACAACAATTTAGACAACTTATTATTTTATTATTATTTTAATTTTGGTAGTTCAAATCAATGGAGTAATGTAATATTTCTTCATACACATTTCTTCTTCAATTTTCAAACCATTTTGTTTTCTTAGATTCAAAAGTGTGCTAGGTTTATAGTTCATGTCTCAAGTTTTCTAGTTTTCCCAAGGTTGTAAGCTTTGAACCCACGACTCTGATACCAAGTGCAACGCCCACTAAATTCTCCCACTTGACACCCATGAACAACCTAGGTTTAGTTTGAAAATTATGGAATAATTTATTTTTTTCAAATGTGTTAACAACTAAAGTCTCAAGGACAATCAAATTCAACTGATAACTTTTCCCATTATAATAATTACTAATTCAACATTATAAAGAAACAAGTGTAATAAGTCCACACCTAGCTCAAATCTCCTTAAGGATTAATTTAATCACTGATTACATTGACATTTTAGCTAAATATTCCCTGATTAAAATTTTAGGGTTAAGGGACCAAAACAATTAAATACCCAAGGTATTTAATTCCACAATATCTAAGACAAGAGCAAGGTTTAATTACAGTGGGGAAAATAATACATATTTAAAATCATCAGAGTAAATTCTTACTTACCCACTCCCAGAACTCAGTTAAAGATTTAATTTGATTTTTCTCATGATTAACACAATTAAAACTTATTGAAAACATTCCCATTAGATAGGGAATTTCCTCACCTTTTTGGTGATATAAAGAAGTCCTCCTAACTCCTCATATTTCTCAAGTTATGGGCCGGCGGAACTTGTGGTGAAAATTTTCCCAAGAGCAGGCTTGTGGGCCTGGGGAGGAAAATTTTCCCCAACTTGGGCCTGCGAATTCGAGAGAAAATTCGGTGGAGGAGAAAAGTAGGCTGGCGGAGTGGGAAGCAATTTTTTTCCATGCGCGGATGGTGGACCAGGGAGAAAATTTGGCACATTTTCCTTCTTTGAGGAAAAGCGCGATTTACCTCTCTGCATGCTTGTGAGCCTAAAGAGGACATGTGTCGGGTTTACAACACCTCGGTGGAAAATCGGTAGGGATCAAAAGTTCCACACCTCCACCAACACCCAAGGCACCACGTGTCGAGCTCACGATTGGTTGCGAGGCTAGCGGGGAGGCGAAGGAAACTTAGAAACATTTTGCAGAAATTTACCGAAATGCTAAGTTTAAAAGGGATCCGCTCTTCCACTAACGCCTCGTGTGCCACCACGGCAGCCTTTGATTGGCTGTGGGGTGGCATGGAAAATTAGGAAAATTTTCCCAAAAACTTTTCAACGGCTATGTTCAATGTTGTGGACTGTGAAAGAGAACCAAAGGGAAAAAGTCGGGCAGCGGGTCCACGGGGGAAATTTTTTCCAAAATTTTTCTTTCGAGACTTAGGTGGTTTTTAAACCAAAAGAAAGGCATGTGGGTTAATGGAATGGTGGTGGAATTCATTCCTTTGGGGTTTTTGACCAAAAGTGCCAAGGGAAAATTCGGGCCCACGGGTTTGCCAAGGAAATTTTTCCGAATTTTTTTTTTTGACAATTGGAATTATTTTTGACACCAAATGAAGGAAAACTTGAAGCCCATAACTTTTGATAAAGATCTCAGTTTTGAGAAATGAAGAATTTTTGGAAATATCTCGATGTTCTCTTTACACAAGAATCATTAAACTTTGATTTTTTAAAGTTTAAGGAGTCAATTTCAAGAAAACAATCTGCGGGTTTTAAAAGGCAAACCGGTAAATTTCAAATTATGAAATTTTAATCAATTGATATTCTTCCTCCCTCAACTTGTCCATTAAACATGGAGAATTGTTCATGACAGATTGAGGATGGATCTGGAAGGTAAGTTTGTTTGATTGAGCTCCAATTTGAAAATTTACACTTTGATGACAAAATGACAATTGAAACGATTTAAGCCCGAGTTTGCTCAGTTTTCTAAGACATTCCTTAAGTCTTAATGTCTAAATGAATTTTCTTACATCTTATTATGTCCAATTTAATGTTCCATTTGTTATTTCTTTGTTACAGGTTTGGTCTGATGCATTTTGGATTAAATAATTGCCAATTTGAAAATATAAAACAGAGATCAAATTTTAAAGGGTCTATTTGCCATTTTCTTCTTCCAAGTATTAGAATACGTTCCGATTCCAATCTAATACCTTTAGTGATTCAAATCAAACTATTCAAAACCAAAATGCAATTCTGATTTCAAATTTTGCACATTTCAAAGAGACAAAATTATGTATTTTTCTCACATGCATTTCCTCCTTTCAAACAAAGATTTCAAATACATTGAAATGATCAGATTCAATACAACAATGCAATTTGAGAAAGGTAATACATTCATTTATTGATTCCAAAAGACAACTTACAACTTCTTTCTTTCATTCCTCAAATTCATCATACAGAATATAATTCTCTCTTTCAAAAATAGAAACGGAGTATATCTCTTTCACATTAAAATATACAACTTTCGAATCAATAGAACATCTGTCCATTACGAAATTTACTGATTCATCCACTTCAAGTGGGAAAGGTTACAATATAGTTTCATTTCACAAGGAACTATAAAATTGTCTTTTTCTCAGCTCTAGAACAACATAATGCAGATTTCACATTCTTCAAATTTTATCACCACAAGAGTAGGGGAAAGGCAATGCTCTCCACCCAACAAAGACATCCAATGAAAAGGATAATCCATCCTTCTTCATTGGCCCCAGCCCCAACCACAATGCAATAAGAGATGTGATCCAGCCAATGGTAACAACAGATTCCACAAACACACAAATAACATTATCACAATAAGAACACAGTCTAAAACTAAATGCGATTTACAACTACATTAAAGCATGATAAACATTACGAGGCTTCATCAAGCAAGCCAAAGGAGAAAGAAACTATGGCGGATGCTTCCTATGCCTCCCAAAATGGGAAATGGGTGTCACAACCTGAATTATAAACCGCCAAAATATAGTATATCAAAACCCTAACATTCCTTATGCCTCCCCAGTACCCCTTATTTGTCACATTTCCTTATGCCTCCCTAACCTCTTATGGCACCCCATAACAAGTAAATACATGGAAGCTATTTATTTGTAAGGTGGAACCCAAATCCCAACTCCCTCCACATTTATACCTCCCTAAAAAACTTGTACCTCCCACAAAATGAACCCCATAGTATTCTCCTACACCATACCTAGGCCATCTACCCAACAACCCACAAACATGCCAAAACATTCACACAATAACATTTACATTCATAAAAGAAGAGAATTTCAAGAGCGAAGCTCTTACCTCTCCATGATGGAGTTTCCCAAGTTCCAAACACAGTTGTTTCCAAGAAAAAAATCAAAAATTCACCAAACAACAAGCATGCAACAATCTTCAAACTTCTCCAACAACAAGAGCTCCCAAAACAACAAGGAATTCACCCAAGAATGAAGTCTACAAAGTGAAGAAACCCAAAATAAGGCAAGGAATTCAAATTTTATAGAAGAGGGAAGGGAAGAAGATGAGGAGGATCCATGTAGAATGCTACATCACACATTCTCAACCCCAACCCAAACGTCAACTTCTTTCTCCAATGTGTAATAAATAAGTGGGTAAATAATATGACAGTTTACTTACATTCTCAAATCCAACCCACACCCCAAAGGACTGAAATTAAACCATGTAAGAAAAGTGCAATTAAAACTTATAATTTTACTTACACAAATGCATTATAAAATTCTAAATAAACCCTCCAACCATATTTATGGTTGGTAAATGAATTTAATATGTATGGGACAAGTTTAACTTGTCCCACAAGCCTCCAAAATTAGCCTGCAAGGACAAATTCGAATTTCCAAGAAGGTGGAGTGTTTCACACTCAAAAGTTAACTTACACATCACTTACACATTTCTTACAACACTTTAGTTTTAGGCCAACAATTCTAATAATTACTTTCTTATGTCCCAATTTGATTAATTAATTTTAACAACATGTTTACTCACATTAATTTACCACAATTAATAAATAATGAAAGGGTAAACACATCACTTAATAAACACATACAAACATCAATAAAAAGGAACCAAATAAATAAATACACATAACCCTTGGTCACATTTAAAGGTGATCCCCCATGGGAATCCCTAACAATCAAACACACAAATACAAACAACACAATTTACCATGGTGACCTTCTTAAATGCATCTAGAATTCCATTGTGGTTGTTCTCTAATTCCCGATGTTTGTTTTGATATTTTTAACTGCACAATACAAATACCCCTTTCAGCCTCGTGGCCATATCAAAACATCCAAATGAATATAATATAATTTCAAAATCATCAATATATATATGAATCACAACAACATCCAAAAAATCAACAATATCACTTACAATTTCATCAACAACTATATAATCATCAATTTTAAATTCAATTTTCTCGGTCTACTCAATTAATCTAAATATCACATGTCCTAACAACATCCATATATATACATACACACACACACACACACACACACACACACACACACACACACACACACACACACACACACACACACACACACACACACATATAATCATGTTCAACAAAATGTCATCATCTATATTAAATGTCTCTAACAATCATCATGCATCATATATGAATTAGATTCAACAATAATACATGATCGACATCTAATACCATACTTAATCAAAACTATAATAATGTTCGTAATATAGTCGGTAGTGTCATAATCAATATCAAAAGTGTCGAAGGGAAGTGGGCACTACAACAGTATATTGTGAAAGTTCAATTTTCCTTGACGGTGTTCTTGGATTTTTGTGCTCATCAAGTTGTGGAGTTCTACATGCAGCTTGAGTTATGGTGCTTGTTCACCCTTCTAAGTTTCATCATTCTTCAGTAGAATACTAAAATATTGTTTTACTTGATTGAGTTTAACAAAGGAAAGAATGCTTCTTAGTCCAGTGGTATTTTTTTACCATCTCTAAGTTGTAGTAGATGATGTTGACTTTTGGTGTGTACCACCCTTTTCAAATCAACCCTTCTCAAGTCTAGCAATACCCTTTATTTGGTGCATCATCATCCCTAGTATAGTTTTATTTCTTGTAAGTCTCTTTCCTTAAAACCCGTGGAAATGTTAATATAGATGTATTTAACTATTTTATTGCATTATAAATAGTACAACACTTATTTTTGGAAGATGAATCTGCCTTGTCGTAGTTTCACCTCGAGCTCAAGTCTCACAGACTTGAGAGGTGATCCCATGTTACCCAATCACACCGAACGTCCTATTCACATTCGGCCATTAAGAGGATGAAGTGATTTGGCGATAAAAGACCTCAAAATTTGACCATGGGTTATGTGTGCTTTCGTTTTCTCATTTTAATTATTTTCCAAGTATGTGTATTCTTTAGTTGTGAGATATTTCCCATTTATTATTGTTAGTTAATGTGATTTTGTTTAAGTTAATTAATATTATTAAGTAAGTTAATTAGATATGTGACAAAGGGGCATTTAATTGGGGTAGATAGTCCTTGGGATATTTTGATTTGAGTGATATTTTAATTTATTTTGATGTGTACACTCAACCCATCCCTCAAATCCCGAAATTTGACTTTGGAGCCAATTTTAGAGGCTTTTGGGACAAGTTAAGCTTGTCCCATGCCTCTTAAATTCACCCACCAACTATACCTATGATGTGGGGGGTTGATTTTAGGCCTCATTATGTGTTTTGGGGGAGAAAAGAGTAAATTAATTTCACTCTGTTACAAATTATTCTATTATGTCCTTTGAGGCATGTGGTAGTGCTTTGTGTGCAAGTTAAGTTTGTCATATCTTCACCAAACCTATTGATTGGTCTTGGTATTTGTGTTTGAACAAGTGAGGTGGATTGGAGGAGAGGGGATGTGGCATCCTACATGGATCCACCTCACCTCCTCTCCTCATCTTTCTATTTATTGATGTTGTGTTGAAGTTTTGGGGGTTACTCATTTTCATTTGCACACTTGTTCTTTTAAAATTTTCTTGGATTTCTTGCTTGGAGATTTTGGAGATTGACTTTGGGAGGTTTTATTGGTCTAGAGGAGTTGATGCTGGTTGAATACTATGGAAGCTTGTGATAACAATGTATGTTTTATACCCTAGTTTTTCAATTACTTGTTTGTGTGTTTTGCAAAGGATGGTTGTATGTTTGTAATTTGTTTCGGTTGGGTATATTTTTTCCTTAAGTAAGGTGTGGGAGAAATAAAATGGGACCATTTTGGGAGGGAGAAGTAAACTGAGAGGCATGGTGGAGGGATTATGAGTATGGAGTTCCACTTATGGGGAGAGAAAAAGATAAAAATTGCTACACTTTGTGTATCTTGTATTGGGAGGGAAAAGGGATATATTTAATATTGTGATGTGTCCTTGAAGGTATTTTGGGTGGAACCCCTAACTCATTAGGAAGATAAAAGGAGGTGGTTCCCATTATTATATTCTCCCTTGGCTTAGATTATAAGCCTATGTAATAATATGTCTATTTTGTGTTATTTTGTTTTGGTTTTTTTAATGTATTGCATGTATTGTTGGCATGAGTGTTGTAATGTTGAATCTCTTTTGATGTTGACATGGTTTCTTAATATCCTTTATTGTTGGGACTTGGGGAAAATGAGGAGGACGACTTCTCCTCCTCATTGGAATTTTGGTTGGGTGGAGAGTGTTGCCTACTCCCCATTATTTGTTTTTGGAATGTGAAGATGAAAATTTTGATGGAGCTCAAAGTGAATTCTTGCATGGATTTTTTTGTATGAAACCAAGAAAGAGAAATATTTGTAAAATTTTAGTGTTGTTTCCTCCTTGTGTGGAGTGTATTGAACTATATTGTAAAATGGGACTCTTGCAATTGTGTATGATCCCAACTTAGTTGCATTATTGAGTTTGAAATATATATGATTAAAGAGGGAGCTATCTTGTAATATTGGAATATTTTGTTCCCACATTTTGAGAGGGTTTCCAACCTACTTTTAAAAAGATTTATCCTCTTGTAAATGTATCAAAGAAAATATATTTTTATTGTTATTCAAAAATATCTAGGTTGGAAAATAGGCTTGTTAAAGTTGCAACTTGCTTGTTATCTTAGCTCCTTGAACATGTAAATTTATATCAAGAGTGCATTTTATTTATCAATGGAAACTACCCTTATTTGAAATGGATTTATAAAGGAGTATATGTTTTGGTGTTTTCTTTAAAATGATCTTGTAATATTCCATTTGCATGCTAAAAGAAAAAAAAAGGTTGCCATGGTTGAGTTTCTTATTCTTGTTCTTCCTCTTTTAGTGCTACTTGAAATAATATGATGTTACTATGGTTTCTATATTTCTTCCATTATTGTTAACTTGACAATATAGGCATTTTAAAAACCTCATCAAACCCAACAAGTATGTTCATTTAATTCACTTGCATTTAGTTTGAATGTAAAGGATATGGCCCAACTATCTCACCTATTTGAATATATGTAAAATTTTATAAATCATATATGCCCTTATAATTGTCATATTTATAAACTTAAATTAGTACATTTTTATAATATATATATATATATATATATATGAATTTATATATTATATAAACTACAAATATATTCATTGAATGGATTATATAATATATTCATTGATGTATACAATATGATCCAATCGGTTGAGTGGGCCAATGTTATAATATATATAAAAGAAAAAAATGTTAATATGATTTATAAAGAAAATTCTATAATATTTAAAAAAATGCTTCATACTAGTGTTTAGGTCAAATGGCCTACGCGGCCATGGTTGTTATTTGATAATAAAATAAATAAGGGGGTGGGGCGCCTCCCCCATACAAACCCTTTTGATTAATAAGAGTGGGATGGGGACAAAGTGCCCCCCTCCCCTAATATAAAACCTAATCCAATTCACACAGCTGCTCCATAACATAACATTTTTGGGTCGTAGCAATATAGAGATGGCAAATGCAAATATAACCTTTTTTTTTTTTAAAGTGTGTACGTGTGCGTGTGCATATGCGTGCGTGTGCGTGTGCGTGTGTGTGTGTGTGTGCGTGTGTGCGTGTGCGCGCGTGTGCGCGTGTGCGCGTGTGCGCGTGTGCGCGTGTGCGCGTGTGCGTGTGTGCGTGTGTGTGTGTGTGTGTGTGTGTGTGTGTGTGTGTGTGTGTGTGTGTGTGTGTGTGTGTGTGTGTGTGTGTGTGTGTGTGTGAATAGTTATTTTAGTATACCTCATTTTCAGCCAAAAAAATTAATGGGGCAACAACACCCATAACTCGAGAAAGGTAAATTTTTCATTTTAACTCAAAATATTAAATAAATTATATACATTTTTTGAGTCCTTGATGGGCATGGATCAAATGAAAAAAAAAGAAAGAACTCCATGAGATTTTACTCAAGCTTCCATGGCCTCCTCTCTCTCAAACTTGCAAAAACAAATAGTAAAAATGATAAGAATAGCACAAGAAAAGAATATAAAGGAGACTCATAAGGATTTCTAGGGCTCCTTAGTTAAACCTAAGATCTAAGGGTCCATATTGATTAGATATAATGGTGGAGAATGAATCCTACAACTTTTTAAGTTATGGGATTTTTGTGGGATAGAGTGATTTAAATTAATAGTATGGGTATTAAGTGAAAGGGGCTTTTAGTGGGTTAGTATAGGATGTGACCCCTTTTAATATAGTTTGATAAATAAATACATGACTTTGATTTAGGGATTAATCCAATAATATTGTGCATGGACAATTAGATAATGATATAAAGGAATTAAATTATTTAGAATTTAAATATATAGTTAGATAA
Source organism: Taxus wallichiana var. yunnanensis (assembly GCA_018340775.1). Lineage (NCBI taxonomy): Eukaryota > Viridiplantae > Streptophyta > Pinopsida > Cupressales > Taxaceae > Taxus > Taxus wallichiana. The sequence goes on along the minus strand of CM031239.1, from coordinate 924,637,756 downwards.
CTAAATAATGGATAGGGGTGTTAAGTGGTTAGGGGAAGTAAATTTAAATCAACTTAGGAAATGATTAAATCATGAACTTAAGAAGAAATTGAAGGAGTAAAAAAATGTGATTAATGTCGTCATTATTTAAATAAAGAATAACGGAATCGTATGATGGAAAAGTGACATGTGAGCATGAGAATCTACAAGTAACTCTTCCTCACACCCGACCTCTCGAGGTCATGCCAAGATAGCCGGTGGGAAGGAATACACATGGGATGCAAATAAACTAGTTAGGTAATCTTATGTCTTCAACACGCAATAGCGGGATTTGCGAATCTAAGGCAAAGAAGGCCCTCCTAACCTGAACCGGTGTGATAGATCGTTCGGTGAGGATAGCTGCTCGAAGGCTCCAATCAATATCGAGCTCTACCGTGATCCAATCTATGGGTTGTGGAATACGTGGAAGATAACCTGTGGGTGCTTCGTATATGTCTCCCGACAAGGTCATGAAAATGGAATGGCTAAATATGTAGTGGATATTTTTGGTGCCTTATGGATGATTCTCTGGTCTAGTCTAGAAATCTTTAGCTTGATTAGCTACTATGTTTAATAATGATAGTTGTGTGATAATGTCTGGTGGGAGTGGAGAAGACCTAAATACTAATGTTCACAAACTAGCGTCAATGTTGGGTTGATTTGTAGGCCCACTGGGTTGTGGGACCTGTGGATCACAACCGTAAGTTCGTGGTTGTTATGGACCTCCTATGGTCATGTGAAGAATCAATCCCGAGTATCCAATAATCGTATGCCTTTTCGGCCTCTATGTTTAGAACTAAAAGTTACACGATTTTCTCAGAGTACCTAACAGGTGTTCTGGCAACTTGGATACGTAAGCTAGTGTCTATATCAATGAGGAGGTCTCCTACGTCTGGCTTGTGGGACTAGTGGATCACAACCGAATGTTTGTTCTCTTTCAGGTCCTTCTACAGTCATATGGATGTCTATCAAGGCAATCTATAATTTGGCTGATTTGACCAGAACGTGTGCACTTTGTCGTCTTCTATATTTAATCCTCTTAACTGTGTGCTGATTTCTTGTAGGTCTATGGTTGTTCGGAAGACCTGAATTCTAAGATTTTGGTCTATGTCAGTTATTGCTGCAACAATATTGGGTTGAGGTACGATTGGCTCAAAAATGTATTCCTTGGGCTCCCTAGGTCCCGTGATTGTCATATAAGATCAATTTAAACCTAACTGAAATGAAATAAATTAACTATGCAAGATATATCTACAACATATTTATTCCTCTATTTTTGTATTTTTAATAGAATTTTAAATGAAATGAAAGAGCAACTAATCTAATATATTCATAGAATGACAACTAATCTAATAACAAAATTAAAAAAACAAGGTATCCCAAAGTGTAGCTACTTGCTCTGCAGCAAAGCAGTGAGTTTTATCCTAAATAACTAGATAGCTGATTAACTTAATTGAAAGATTCTCAATCCTACCTCAAAAGTGAGGAATGAATCATAGTTTCTCAGAAACTATCAATCCCCACAAACTCTGAAATATCGAGAAAGAAATTTAACTAAAATGAAATATTTCACTACTCTATTTGATATATTTTAACTAGAACTTTGATAGATAAAACTTGGAATTTGCAGAACAATGGCGAATCTAGTAGTGTATGACTTTGTCCCCTCAGAATGATCTCCTCATTCTATCATGTTCACATGAATCCAGAAGAGTGTGTATATGCTAGCATCAACAAAAGAAGGTATTTGAACAATGACAGCTTTGGATATAGACCAAATACAATGCGAGTAGGAGAGGGATAACGCAAGTGACAGAGCTTGGCATATGCAATTCCTAGCGGGATTTATTGTGGGAATACAACACAAGGGTACCAAGAGATTCTAGAATCTACCTTCTGTGAAGAACACAAACTTTAACTCTAATGAATTCAATCTAAAACTGACACTAATCTACTCTAGACTAATTTGTATGGACAACAATGAACAAGACTGAAGCAAGAAGATCAAATGGCTTCCAACAGCAAAGGAAAACTAGCATGGATGCAAACATGAAAACAAAATGAGGTTCTAAATAAGAAATTGACAAACTTAAACAATGAAAATGAGAAGTTGAGGGGCCATTTGTTTGAAAACAAACCAACTATTTATAGAATTCCCATTCACCAAAGGGTAACTTGGAATGGAACTCTTTTACCATTAAACAATGGAGAAACACTATTCCAGGGGACATAAAACATTAATACAAGCCAAGGCGGTGGAGAAAAGTTGGTAAAAGTTGAAAATTACACAAGTCATGATCAAAAGAATGTGCTGGAAAATGCGTGAAGGACCGCCACCCGAGCGGGGGTGGTGGTTACAGACCGCCACCCCGATCAAGTCGGTGGTTACAGGACCGCCACCCTACCATGGTGGTGGTTTTGTCACTAAAGGTCAAAACGCTAAGAAAAGAAGGAAATGGAATAAAACAAAGCACAAGGAACATGGATAAAGCATTTGGGATGCTAACATATACTTTGTGAGCTTCTCTGGATCCGAACACCTTACGAGGTGACCTATATCATCATTGGGGCATGTGTAACATTGTTTCGTGGTACAATACCCTACAATTTTGGGTATGTACATATTGCCCCCTCTGGAGAAGCGTTTTAACCATGAAGAGGCATAAAATGGTGGGTCCGAGTTATGGCGGTCCCAAAATGGGAAGTTAGAAATTATACCTGACATGCCCATGTGTCGAAATGTCACCATCCAAGTTCCCGCTACCTGCAAAATGGAAAGAAGACTCAAGTGTAGATAGATAAAACAAATCAAAAAATAAATACTAAATTAGTATGAAATGAGGACTTACCATTTGCGTGGGGATGAGAACTTACCTCCATTGGTGCTCTAAACCTGCGAGAGGGGCATTCAAAATGAGTCAAAACACTATATATATATATATAAAATGGGACCATTTTCCTATTCATTTGCGCGTGTCGATTTGATAGTTTTTGAGCTCTGGGACCCACGGTGACGGTTTCTCAATGAGAGTATAGTCGAAACGTTCAGTAGTGAGATAGTGATCATGCCTCCACGAGTGGAACATCGACCTATGAGATCTCAGGTTAGTTCTTCTTGTTTTAACGTTTTTGCACTAAAATGTTAAAATGTCAAAATCTTTGTCTTGGGGGGTCATTTTTAGAAATGTCAGTTTTAAATGTGTCTCTTAGGGGGCACCTAATGGGTAGGCTTTTGTTTTAGCTAAAATGGTCAAATTTTTGTATTTTTAAGCATTTTAGGGCACATGACCCATTTTGAAACATGGGACAGGACCACCACCCTGAGTAGGGTGGCGGTTATAGGACCACCACCTTTTAAGGTGGCGGTGGTATGGAACCACCGCCCTGCTCAGGGTGGCGGTTCTCTTCAGAATGTTAAAACAACATTGATTTGAGTTTATTTTTGCATTTTTAGTATTCTTATTTGCTTTAATGATTTTTTTATTGCAATCTTGATACTAACTTGCTCCTTTTTGCGTGTTTTTGTGTGTTTTGTAGAAGAAGGAAGAGTACATCAGATGGAGCCGAGAGAGAGAGAGAGAGATTGGCTTCCAGCAGTGCTAGATGCACTTTCTCAGGATGAGCAGGATACACTTCAGAGGGCAGGTATACTGAGGATCGCATGGGTTCCCCACGTTACACCTGCCAGTCACATACTATGTGACTTATTCTCTTACTGGGATGCAGATCGGAACACCTTCCGATTTCCAGGTGTTAGGGGTGAGTGGACTATCACCCTAGAGGATGTCTACCACATTTTGGGAGTCCCGATTATTGGGAGGAGACTTTCATTTGATACAACAGTATCCAGAGCTTAGGTGACTCAGGGGACACCTATATGGGAGATGTAGTTGTCTCCACTGGTGTGAAGAAGGGGGTGAAGGTTCATTCTATTCCTGGCTTGCCCATCCCTTTGATCCGTTAGGCCATTATGGGCATCCTTACTTTGAGATTGATCGAGAGACAAGGTAGGGGATACTTTATTCTACTGTTGGGCCCCCATCATCGCAAAGATTGAGGCACATGGTCATATTTATGCTTGGGGAGCCGATATACTTGGGACCACCTATCACAACTTATATAGGGTGGTTTGATTACAGGGACAATCACTGAGCCATCCGACCTTAGTTATGAGCTGGGTCTATGAGCACATCATCCCTTATGGGAGAGGCATAGAGGTGGTGGATCCCGGAGCCGTGAGGGTAGCTAGATGGACAAAGATGATGGTGCTTAGAGCACCCCACTAGCCAGTTGCTTCCTTGACTACTAAGGATATGGAGGCCACACCTTATCAGGCCATGGCAGGGTTGTGGGGCGAGGAGACCTTCACTTTGATTTCCTACTCTACTACAAGGTAGCTTGTGGATAGGACGGGGAAGGTAGAGACACACCCCTTTGATCGAGTGCCTCAACAGTTCGGCCTTGCTTATATTGACATGCTTCCCCCAGTGGTTCCAGTGTTCAGATAAGTTCGGGAGGCTAGGGGAGGTCCTAGAGGCCGGGTTGGACTATTGTTACTCCTGGCATCCCTATTGCAGCCAAGAGGGTGGTATGCACCCGAGTGAGAGTCGGTGCTCCTCAGGCACCTTTACTTTGGATTGCCGCCGGTCCTGCCCATAGCAGTGATGACCCCATTTATATAGACTCCGAGTTTAAGGAGTTCACAAGGGGAGAGACGGAGAAGGAGACCGAAGACATGGAGGTAAGGGAGTCGGGTGGGGGAAAGGACATCAATCCCGAGTGGCATGACACTCAGGATATTTTACAGGCCAAGAGGGCAGAGCAGAGCACGGAGAGGGTGACTCTAGTCTCAGAGGAGTTACTTTCTCAGGACTTAGGTGGAGAGGATGAGTCCGTGGCAGGATGCCATGTTGTCCTAGACATGGGAGGAGGACATCAATCAACAGTGACGTCCGTGGTAGGTGTGCAGATCCCAGAGATCCTTCTTGGAGGCCCAGAGATCCGAGTGAGTTGTCACTCTTCTTTTGATATTTATTTTAGCTAGAATTGCCTTAGTTGCTACCTCTCTTTTTGTTCATCCTTGGTTTTACCTTTTGATCATTTTCTAATTTGTTTTTCTCCTTTTCTTGTAGAGACTGCTGATGAGTGGCGAGACTTGATTCACCTTGGTATGTACTGATACCCTGATGCTCCCCATGGAGAAGACTCATGCCGAGCTATCCGCGGATGCAGGGGAGCCTTCAACAGCTGGGTAGGCATACTAATGTTTTTGCCCCCATCTGGCATGTGGCCAAGATGGTGACTTCCCTCCGTGCCGAGGTAGCCGGGTATAGGGCTGCAGAGCGCTTGATGAGGAGGAGCCACTCTCATAGCGAGGCTACAACTACTATTCAGGATCATGAGCCCTCAGTGCACTTAGAGCGCCGGCATAGCCGGAGTCCTAGACGTGATCGTGTGCCTTCTGAGGGATCCCATAGGGATTGAGAGGCCACTTGGCTCTTTTTGTAGTGACTCTTGCTAGATTGTTTATATGACCATTCTGTATTTTCCGGCTCATTGAGCATTTTGACCATGCCTAGTGCATGATGGCATTGTACATAAAACCTGATTATATATATATATATACATCTCTTTTTGGATCTAGATTTCTTTGTACCTAGAGTTTTGTGATTCATTTTCACATGTATATTAGATGTTTTGTAAAATTTTGTTTTTATATGCTTTTCAGAATGTATGCAATGGAGAACAAAAATCAAAAATGTTTTCTTTTTTATATTTCGTGATGCTGATGTATGATGATGTGGATACTATGTGATCTTGAGCTTTAGTTTCTATAATCATTTTTTCGGTACTTCATATTGTTTTGACAAAATGTGATGATAAGCTGGTATGATGAGAAGATGAACTTGCCCCACTCCTAACTCCACGCAACCAATAAGATGCGAGGGCTCACCACCGAGAGCTAGAAAGGGCACAAGCTATGAGGTGTGTTGAAATGGTAATGATGGGAGATAGACAAAGAGTTGGTGGAACCAAATTAAGACACTACAAACCTCTCTTACTCAAGTGACTCCATAGTTTAGAATGCAACTTGCTTTACAGTTTATCCAGACTTAGATCCGTAGATGGCCACTTGGTTGACAAAATCTGGTTTTTAGGGTTTTGAACTCTCTTGGAATTTTGGACATCTGATTCATTTGTTTTGACTCAAGATTTCAAAAGTTTGTTTGAACTATTTGCTTATGACTTTTAACGTTTTCATCAAGTGGACCCCCTACACCTTGCCCCATGCTACTAGTAGGAAGCATGGGCTTATCACCATGGACAAGGCATAGGCAAGTAAAGGCATTCCCATCCTTTCCCAACCCTACGTCACTAGTAAGAGATGCAAGCTCATCACCGAAGGTTGGTAGGGCAAGGAAATGTGTAAAAGTAAAATTTTCTGTTTGATCTATATTTGACTTACTTACTTGAGCAAAATGTCAGTATGTTCTTATTTCCAAAGAGATATATACACGGGATAGATGTGACACCATGAAGCTTCTAGAATAGACCATAGGCAAGACACCTACCCTAGGAAGAAACCAAAAGTGAGAATAAGCATGCAAGCCTTGGTATGGCTACCATTAAGACTTTGTCATATCTAGCTTTAATTGATGAAATGATTCTAAAATAGTTGATGATGTTATGAAAATGAAGAAGTATGATTTGAAAGCTCCTACCAATACTATCAGAAGTTTGTAATGAATTACTTAAGGATAAGTCCCTTGATCACCAAATTTTACGAAACGAGTGAACAAAATGAACCTATCTAAATGAATATGTAATGTAGATATAATTATACAAATAGTGCCGATGCTTCATGCATAAAACCATTTAAGATGCAAGGAATTGACTGATTCACTGAATTCCTCACCCTCTAGTGTGCACAAGAGATATGCACCATTACCGTAGTCCTTCATGACTCGATATGGGCCCAACCATTTGGGCTGGAACTTTCTTCCTTCACCGGTTTTCTTATCGATCCGGCTGTCTAGTCTTAAAACTAGATCTCCTTCATATATTTCTCGCTCATAGACCTTTTTGTTATACTACCGGCACATCCGGTCAGCATAGGCTCTATGCCACTGTTTGGCATTTAACCTGGCCTCGTCTAGGCTTTCTAGTTGGGAGAGGCATGCCTCTCTATAAGCTTCTTCATCTAGAATCCCTTGTAGTGAGATGTGGAGACTGGGTATTTCAACCTCAAGTAGGAGAACTACTTTTTCCCCGAATACCAGTGAGAAAGGAGTTTCTCCTGTTGGTGTTCTTATTGAGGTTCGGTGGGCCCACAAGGCCGGATATAATTTTAAGTGCCAATCTCGTTTGTTTTCTTTTACCATTTTGAGGAGAATAGCTTTCAACGTTTTGTTTGTCGCTTCAGCCTACCCGTTGGCTTGAGGGTAGTAAAGAGAGGCCATGTGATGGTTTATTTTGAACTTGCTACATAGCTCATGAACTTCGTCATTCTTAAAGGACGTGCCATTATTTGAGATAATGACTTGTGGGACACCATACCTATAGATAATTTGGTTCAAAATGAATTTGGCAATCACCGAACCTAGTACATACAGGTGAGAGGCATGGCCTCCACCCATTTGGTAAAATATTCCGTGGTCATGTGATTATAAAATTATGGCCATCAATGTTGATGAGGGAGGAATTTCCTATTAAGTCTAGACCCCATGTGGAGAAGGGCCACGAGAGTCACTATTGGTTGCAGGGATTGTGTTGGCATGTGAATCTCATGAGAGAATTCTTGACATTTGTGGCATTTACGTACAAATTCCACTACGCATCATGCTCAAGAGTGGGCCAAAAATAGCCCATCCGATGTATTTTTCAAGTGGTGGCGTGACCACCAAAGTGGCCCCCACATATCCCACTGTGGGATTCATGAAGGATCCTCTTGGATTCTTCTATGTCGATGCATCTTAGAAGCAACCATCGAAGGCTCTACGATAGAGCACTTGGTCTAAAACAACATATTTAGTGGCAATAATGCGTAACCGCCTTCTTTGTTGTGACGTGGCACTTTCCGAGTATGTATGGTCCATGATAAAATTGATGATATCAATATACCAGGGACATGTAGAGATGGGGGTCTAGTTTCGACAAAGAATACACATTCATCAGGAAATTCTAGATCTACCAATTCACCTCCATCTAGTGGATTGTCAGCTAACCAGCTATCTGCAATGATTTGTCCTTTGACAAATTTTTGGTTTATGAATGTTAACTCAAATTCTCCCATTAGGGTTATGAAATGTCCAACCTTCTTAGACAAGGACCCTTGCGTGAGGAATGTCCGTAAATGGTCTGTCTTCATAATGACCCTTGTTTCTTGATTTAACATGTAATGTCTTAAACATTTTGTGGCAAAGACTATGGCAAGGCATTCTCTTTTTGCCTATGTATAATGCATTTCATAATCAAGTAATGTTCAGATAATGAAATAGATTACGCGTTCTTGTTTATCATCGTCTTCTTGAGCCAGCATGCAGGCAGCCAACGAGACATGAGTGGCTTGTGAGTATAGGATCAAAGGGCGGTCTAGCTTGGGAGGCATTAGCGTGGGTGGTGACAACAAGAAGTGCTTAACTACTTTGAAAGCCTCATTGCAGTCTTCATTCCAATCGATATTATAATATTTCTTAAGTAGATTGTTGATTGGATGAATGGAAAAGCTTAAATCTGGGATGAACCTTTAGATCACACTATGTTTCCCAAGAAATGACCTGATTCCAGACTCGTCAAGGTGGGATCATTTCGAGAACAACCCGTATTTTGGCCGGATCAACATCAATCCCTCATGAAGATATAATGTATCCTAGAAGTTTGCCTCCTGTCACACCGAAAATGCATTTCTCTGGGTTTAATGTGACTCCATATTCAATCAATCGTGAGAGGATGATACGGAGTACTTTCGGGTGATCACAAAGTGTTCTTGGCCTTGACCAACAAGTCATCCACATCATTCCATAATTTTATGGATAAGATCATGGAATATGTACATCATTTCCCACTGATATGTAGCGCCGGCATTCTTAAGACCAAATGGCATGACAACATAACAATAAGTTCCCCAGGGAGTTATAAACGTGGTTTTGGCTTGGTCTTGTTCGATATTTTGATTTGATTATATCCCGAGAACCCATCCATGAGAGACAAAAGCTCAAATCCAGTTGTTGCGTCAACGATGACGTCAATGGATGGTAATGGGAAATCATCCTTGGGACAAGCTTTGTTAATATCCCAAAAATCTATGCAAATGCATATCTTCCCATTCTTTTTGAGAACGGGGACGATATTAGATACCCATTGTGAATAATCGACTGGTTTGATGAATCCTACTTGGAGAAGTTTTATTACTTCCTCTTTTACCATGAGAGCCACTTTTGGCTTCATTGGTCTTGACTTCTGTTTAATTGGCTTCACATCTGGTTTAGTGACAAGATTATGTACCGCAACTTGTGGTGCGATACCTATCAGTTCTTTATAATTAAATGTGAAATCCTTTTGATGTTCTTTGAGGATTTGGGTGTGTGTTTCTATTTCTTCCGAGTTAGCAGGATCCCAAATTCAAAATTCTTGGTTCTTCCTCCATTCGAATGTTTATGTCAATGGTTTCTTCTATCAAAGAAGTGTTACCTTCTTCAAACTCGGTAGGGGCTGGAGGTAGTTCCAAGATTTCTCCATTTTCTATCTCAGAGATATCGAGATCCTTCTAGGAGGAGAGTCTACCACGGGATTTCCAAAGTAGGAAGAGGAGTGTGGTATTAGGGAAAGATCAAATATAGGGTGAGCAAGGTGTAGCTCTGCATAGGTGTTTAGATATTTGAGAGTGACTTTATCACTATCAACAAGATGTAAGATAGGAGATTCATTCTCAGGTGTATGTGCTAGAGAGAGGTTCGTTGATATTTTCTTCACCAATGGTTCAGTACAAAGTGATACCTTGAAACTTGTATCTTCCAACTCATTACTTGGGGTAAAACAGAAGTGAGGTTGATATTGAATCTGTGAGAAGGTTCTATTCTCGTTGGATTGCCTAAATGGATATGAAGTTGAATCTTTTGATTATATCTAATACCCCTATTTTATAGAGCTGTAAGTGCTCAACTTTAGTCTCATATACTTCAGAGACTTGGTTTGCAACTAATTGCGAGTATCCTAATACTATGATGTTATTGACACCAATCCTTTTGGCTATGATGAGGCCAAGGAGGAGGGCTTCGTACTCAGCGCCATTGTTTGTACATTCAAAGTTCAACTTAAAAGCAAAAGGTAGGATCTTTCCCTCAGGAGAAGTAAAGATCACACCTGCCCCGGCTCCATAGCGACATCTAGCTCCATCGAAATGGAGAGTCCAATACTTACTAGGAAAGATGGATGCTGGGACATTCTTTGTGTCTGTTTCTTCTATTTTGGTTACTTCTACCATGCAAAGTTCCTCTGTTGGAAGAGAACCAACTCCTAGGGTACATTCCATGCATGTGGAATAAAATGGTAGGAAAATTGGTAGATCTTGTTCCAGTAATTTGACAATTTTTGCAGTAGTTCCTAATGACATCACTTTTCTACAACGTCGAGCTTCATCCTTGAGGGCTGGGATGACCTTGACTAGGTTTGTAATTTCTAGTTCTGTTATAGGTATTAATTTTTCTTTTGGTTTTGAGTCAATTGGTTTGTTGGGAGTTCAAACTCAGAGTGAACGCCTGGTCTTTTCTTCAGTCTCATAGGTGTATTTTGAATGGTTTTGGATCACCTTTTACTATGAATATCTTTCCTAGGTGTAAGAATCTTATTTCTGGAATAACGTAGAGGGGATTTCTTTCATGCGATGTATCCATGGTAGACCGAGGATCATATTATAGTTGGTTTCCCGATCTATGATATAAAACTCGGTAAGGATTTTATTGGGTCCTAAGGTGACTGGTAATATTATAGTCCCAATTGAAGTAGCTTTAAGGCTATCATAACCTCTTAGCGTATTTATTGTTGTGGAACAGTTTGTTTCTCCATATCCTAGCTTTTGAAGGAAAGAGAAGGGGACAATGTTAACTGCTGCCCCATCATCCACCATTGCATGTTTAACGTAATTATTGTAAACCCATACTTGTAAATGCAAGGTTGGATCACCTCTACGTGTAATTTCAGCATCTGATTGGCATTTTGTTTATGTCGAATATAAACTCGGTATCCCTATCTAGCTGCCCCCCCAGAGGGTGGATATCAAAGTCTATATGGTTTACTTGTGTTTGAGGAGATGGAGTGATGTTAATTAAATGACCCAGACCTAGTGCTTCTAAAAGAGCAGCCCTATGGGCAGGATAATTTTTCAATAAGTCCAAAAAGGAGATGTGAGAGAAGGTCTTTGTTAAGTCATTAATTAAATCATAAGCACCCATGGGTTTTACCAATGTTTGTTGAATGTTATCTGGTTCTAGTGGATAGATTGGATTTGGTTGAGAAGAATATTCTCATGTTCTTGTTATGGCTTCTACGTGCAACTCAGTATCTAACTCCACTAGACCAACTATCTTGGTTCGTGGCTGATTTCCTAATTGTGGTGCGACAGGTGGATTTAGTGAAGTTGAGGCTTCATGATCATTATTTCCTATCATTACACCTTTGTTCATCCCATTTGGATTTAATTTATTATTTCTATTGTGATTTAGAAGTGGATCATTGAAGATCTTAAGAGGTGCGTTTTGAGGGAAACTACCCCTGTGAAAGTATTTGGCATCGGTGTCAAAGAATCATTAAGAACATATCTATGAAGAGTTGTCTTTGTTCTTCTAGAAAACGTTGCATGAACTTATTGTAATCGTGGCAAGTCCTAGTACCATTGCCTCAAATTTCATGGAAACCACAATATGAGTTGGGATTATAACTCCTAGGTTGTTGGTTTGGCACGTGTTGTGGTCCAAAATTCTGATTGAACTGTTGACTATTAGGATTAAAGTTTTACATTTGTTGTCTTTGGTTTTGATATCCAGTTGAGTTTTGACTTGGACCCTATGTCTAGATCTGTCATTGTTGTTTTTGTTGTTGTTGTTGTTGTCGTCGTTGGGGATGATTAAAATCCACCGCATTGATTGTTGGGGTGAAATTGTTGTTTCGTTGGTTGTTAACTGGTGGTGGAACATTTACAACATTTGATTTTTAGTTTGGTCAGTCACTCCATCTGTTGTCACTCCGTGGTTTTTGTTAAGGATTTTAGGTCCTTGATTGGCGTTTGTGGTAGTAGGATAAGTCGTAGTGTTTTGGTTGGGGATGATTAATCTCCCATTTGTTCCATATGTCTTATGACCGCTATCTATTACAACTTGATCTATTCGAAGAGTTCTCTCAAGTACTTCATCATAAGTTCTTAGTGGGAACTTCTGGACTTCTTCCTTTATCTCTCTTGAGAGAATGAAGGAATAAATCACATAGTTCCATCTGATCCATGTTTGGAGTGCTTTCTTAAGAATAGAGTACTGTACACCATCTTTGGAAGAAATGAGCAACCGATTCATTGTGTTCTTGTTTAATATGCAAGAATTCCCTGATTCCTATTCTCAACAATTTATTCATGTCGAATGCCTTGATGAACTTTGAAACGAGTTCTTTAAATGAATGTATTGAGGCTTCAAGTATTCTATAATACCAATCGAGGGCGATACCCTCTAAAGTTTTGGGGAATATTTTAGCAACAACTCCATCCCAAGGGAGCAGTTCTCGAATGGTTATGGCGTAGGCCTTAATATGTGCATTTGGGTCTCCCTCTCCTTTGTACTTGGGTAGATCGGGAGAGGTCTTGGAAGCATGATGCTTCGTATAGTGAAGTCTAAAGGTTCTTTCAAATATTCTGAATAAGTTCCTATTACATAGGTTTCAACCATTGATGGTGTTTGCTGAGGGGTGGAGGTGGAATGGGTTGTTGATATGGCATAGCATATGTATTTGCAGGGGCATAAGGAAATCCTTGTGGTTGAGTGAATATGCCAAGAGAAGAGAACATATCTCCCTATGGTGATTTGGAATACATGTTTAAGTATGGAGGAGCATTGCTCAGAAATGGATTGTTTTGTACTAAACCGGGAGGTATCATATTTTCCACTGGAGCAGCGTTAGAAAATGCGGTTCTAGTTGGCATTTGTTGTGAATACTGAGGAGGCATGCCCAACGTGCCTATTCCTGTGAGGAGGTCTACTTGGCTAGGATGATGTGGAGGATTGGAAGTTCCTGCCTACATGAATTGTGAATTTTGACTTGCTTGAGAAAGTTCCAACCCTCTAACTTTCTCAACTAAGGCTGAGATGACCTCGTTTGGTGAAGACACGGTATTTTTCCTTAGTGGTGTTTGTTGTATACCTTGAGGTTGTATAGGCATATGGTACCCAACTATGAATTGATCGGTGCCCTACCAAGTTTCACCGAGGGCATTTCCTATAGGTGGAGGGATGGGGGTGTTTTCTTGGAACGAGACCTCGGGTTGTGTTTACAAACCTCCTATAGATGGGTACATATTTTGAGAGTGTTGTTCACTCCTAGCATAACATGCTAAGTATTCGTCATCTAACAACAGATATGGATCTGACTGTCTACTAATTTGTGGTCTAAGCAACACCTGAGGAGATGAACCAGATTCTCCAGTGAGTGTCATATTGTTTGAGCTTGAAGGCTCTGTTGTTGCATTTGAGTGAGCTGATCCAACTCCTCTATTTGGAAAGAAGAACTATATCTAGTCCTTTAAGGTAGAGTTTGTGTCAAAAATCAGTTAGTTGAATAGTTTTCACCCCATGCTGAGAGCAAGGGTGATGGTTATCTATTTAGTTGATCATAGTATGCTTCAAGACCTAGGAGAGGTCTGCCATATGCATCGTATCCCGACATATTCGGGGTATATAAATACGTGCAGAATAATGGGAAAGAATGAAGGTGGGTAAAGTTAAAAGAAGAGTGTGAAAGTGAAACAATTGTTCCTTTTACGTAAGTTTCAATAATTTTATTGGTAAAGATGATGTGAAAGCTAATGTGGTGGAAAAGACAAAAAGTATACTAATTGGAAGAGCAAGTAGAAATAAGACTCTAAACTAGAAGGTAGGAAGTTTCACGTCGGGTTCACCAATTTTGTATGATGGAAAAGTGACATGTGAGCATGAGAATCTACAAGTAACTCTTCCTCGCACCCGACCTCCCGAGGTCATGCCGAGATAGCCGGTGGGGATGGAATACATGCGGGATGCAAATAAGCTAGTTAGGTAATCTTATGTCTTCAACACGCAATAGCGGGATCTACAAATCTAAGGAAAAGAAGGCCCTCCTAACCTGAACTGGTGTGATAGATCATTCGGTGAGGATAGTTACTCGAAGGCTCCAATCAATATTGAGCTTTGTCATGATCTCGATCTATGGGTTGTGGAATACGTGGAAGATAACTTGTGGATGCTTCGTATATGTCTCCCGATAAGGCCATAAAAATAGAATGGCTAAATATGTAGTGGACCTTTTTGGTGCCTTATGGACGATTCTCTGGTGTAGTCTAAAAATATTTAGCTTGATTAGCTGCTATGTTTTATAATGATAGTTTTGTGATAATGTCCGTGGGAGTGGAGAGACCTAAATACTAATGTTCGGAAACTAGCATCAATGTTGGGTTGATTTGTAGTCCTATTGGGTTGTGGGACCTGTGGATCACAACCATAAGTTTGTGGTTGTTTTGGACCTCCTATGGTCATGTGAAGAATCAATCCCTTCTTCTAATCCCAAGTATCCAATAATTGTATGCCTTTTCGGCCTCTACATTTAGAACTAAAAGTTGCATGATTTTCTCAAAGTACCTAACAGGTGTTCTGACAACTTGGATACGTAAGCTAGTGTCTATATCAATGAGGAGGTCTCCTGCATCTAGCTGTGGGACTAGTGGATCACAACCGAATCTTTGTTCTCTTTCAGGTCCTTCTACAGTCATACATGGATGTCTATTAAGGCAATCTATAATTTGGCTGATTTGACCAGAATGTGTGCGCTTTGTCGTCTTCTATATTTAATCCTCTTAACTATGTGCTAATTTCTTGTAGGTCTATGGTTGTTCGAAAGACCTGAATTATGAGATTTTGGTCTATGTCAGTTATTTCTGCAACAATATTGGGTTGAGGCATGATTGGCTCAAAAACATATTCCCTGGGATCCCTAGGTCCCGTGATTGTCATACAAGGTCAATATAAACCTAACTGAAACGAAATAAATTAACTATGCAAGATATATCTACAACATATATATATATATATATATATATATATATATATATATATATCTATTTTTGTATTTTTAATAAAATATAGAATTGAAAGAGAAACTAATATAATATATTCAAAAAATGACAACTAATCTAATAACAAAATTAAAACAAACAAGGTAGCCTAGTGTAGCTACTTGCCTGTGCAGTTGTGAGTTTTATCCTAAATAACTAGATAGATGATTAACTTAATTGAAAGATTCTCGATCCTACCTCAGAAGTGAGGAATGAATCATAGTTTCTTAGAAACTATCAATCCCCACAACTTCCCTGGCAATATCAAGAAATTTTTTTAACTAAAATGAAATATTTCACTACTCTATTTGATATGTTTTTTTAATATGGCAAATAGTTTTTGAAAGGACTATACCCTTAAATAAAAAATAAGGCCTTTAAGCCGGAATAAGAGTGAGAAGCATAACAGACTAACCAAGTCCAAGTAGTACAATGAAATTC
This sequence comes from Taxus wallichiana var. yunnanensis, assembly GCA_018340775.1. NCBI lineage: Eukaryota > Viridiplantae > Streptophyta > Pinopsida > Cupressales > Taxaceae > Taxus > Taxus wallichiana. The sequence goes on along the minus strand of CM031239.1, from coordinate 924,621,954 downwards.
AATGTAGCCTGTAAAACAGCTACACAAGCGAGACTTAACAAAGAAAACAACAAAAAAAACAAGAACCCGACAAACCAAGAAACAAGAAAGAATAACAAAAGAGAGCAATAGAAGCATGCAGACTACTTCTTGGCTGCTTGATCAACACTGATCTTGACTTTTTTCCAAGCATGAAACATACCCAAAGCGGTCATGTGGGCAGCATCCGTCTTATCGAGCTCCTCGATGGTCCTTTTGCTCTCTTTTTCATTGCCCCAAAGTGCAGCCGGGACACCGCTGAGGTTGGAAACACTTTTGGCATGTCCCACGATGAACTCCTCAATGGCCCTAAAGGCAGCAATGTTGTAATCATGCCTAGTCTTAGCCTTCCCAAGGCGGGAGTCCAAGGAGGTCAGCTTTTTGTATATGTCTTCAATCTGACTATTGTCAATGCTCCCTTCCCCCTCCATGCTTTTCTTACCTTTTTGCTTAGCTAGGTTTTTGACCTCATCCTTCAGCATTTTTATCTCAGCCTCTAAGGCCTCCAGTCTCTTAGAAGGGTTATCCATCTGTGCTTCCCGGGACTGGCACTACTTATGTTCAGCAGGTCATGTGCAATGTCAAGATCAAGAGGCTCTTTCCCTGCTGCAAGAGTCTCAAGGTTGAGTCTCCTAGAAGCCCTGGTGAATGGACGTTTAGAGGAAGAGGCGAGGTGGGTGGCAGGAGGAGCAGCAGGAGGAATAGAAGGAGAATCATGTGCACCGGCATGGGGGTAGCAAGATCGATGGCAGGTGCAGCAGCAAGGGCAAAGCAGGGAAGCTAGGGGCAAGCGCAGAGCCCATCAAAGGGGGAGCCGGGCTAGGAGAGGAAGGAAGACCGGGGTACTTGAGAAGGCAGTATTTGTGAATTAGCAAAATAAGCCCTTGATGCAAGGGAACCGCCCGGGTATGCTTCTGGAACTCCAAAATGGAGCGCTCAAGAGAGTTTAAAAGATAATGAGGGAAGCAAACCAATCTATTCCTACGGAAGTGGTTTAAAAAGATGAGATGCTTAGCTGGGACAGTAACAAACCTACCTTCCAAGGAGATGAAACGAATCATCATGCGAGTGACCTCATCAAACGGTGAAGGAATTGAGCTTCATGAGGCACGGACCATTGCTAAATATAAGCTTCTCATCTTCCTCCACAAATCTTCTTTCTTCAGTTTCTTTGATAACCCTTTTGTTGAAGAAGCGGTACCCATCCAGTGAGACCGGCGCTTCAAGCAATGAGCTCTTCATTGACAAGAATTTTCTCGTCCCCATAGTTGATGATCCTCCTTTTCCATTCCTTAGCAAAGCGTCATCAAATACTTTGATCATGTCCCTACACCCTTTCAACAAAGCTGGTGAAGCCACCTATGCTGAGAATGTTCCAAAGCTCGGTGTTATCCTTCCAATCAGGGTCCGTGCGCACGGCTCAATTTGACAGGGAGGTCCTCCCATCTTCTCAGTGGTGTGTAGGTTACAACAAATTCCAGAATGCCGCTGAGCATGAAGAACAGTTCGTTTCTTACTATTGAAGATCGCATAAGATTGGGAACTGTAGCCGTTGGTCTTCTCACGAACGGCTGCGTAATTGCTGAACTGAGCCTGCGGGAAGTCGCGTGTGAAAACCCTTTCCCTGTCAACAATCACTTTGTAATTATCATCGGTTTTCGTGGAGTTTGGCATCCGGATATCAATAGTCATTGTACCTCCCCGCGTGCGTGATTTTCAAATCTGGATGACTCCACTTGAAGTTTCTTAAATAGATCTTGCTATTATTTGAAAAAGATATTATTTGCCTCGCCATATAGAATAAAGCAGCACGTGTGAAAGAATTGATGATTTTGATTTTCCTCCAAAGATTAAGGCTTATCTCTAGAGATTGCTTGCTTGTGAAGATCCGCATGGATGCTGTTGTGAAGCTGATTAGGGATACTATCATTATCCCAGACAGTAAAATTTATATTAATGCCATAATTGGCCAGTGCATCCGCCAGATTGTTGCCCTCCCTGTAAGTATGTATGATTCTGATACTATTGAAGGTGTGGCAAATGCTTATGGATTCAGAGATAAAGTCTTTAATACTCCAACTGGGAGATGAGGACTGATTAAGAAGCTTAATGATATTAAGAGAGTCCCCTTCAACAATAAGGTTCTGAATATTTTGAGCCCGTGCAACTCTCAAGCCCCAGAGAGCAGATAATGCTTCGGCAAAATGATTGGTTTGAATTCCCATTTTTCCTGCATAAGCAGCAATCAAATTACCTTTGTGGTCTCGTATTGCTCCTCCTCCAGCTGCTGTCCCAGGGTTTCCCTTAGAGGCGCCATCAAAGTTCAGCTTGTACCACCAGAGTCGGGAGGATGCCATTTAATCAAAGATCTACCAACACTATTCCCAGGGTTGCTCCAATTTCCAATGTGCCAATTAGATAAAATGTGTTCTTCATTCTCAGGATAACACTTGTTCTTGGGAGGTTTAAATCTGGCCATGTCCTCTTTGATACCTTGAGAAATTTTGCCAATACTGATTTTATAATTCTGCTTCTTATTTCTGAAAATGATATTATTTCTGTCCTTCCAAATCCTCCAGATTAAGTGTGGGATTGCTAATTTCCAAATTCTTTTGATAGCACAATGTCTGAATGGTGGGTTCCATTGATTCCATAGCTGATTAAGGTTCTTCGGTAACACCCAAAGAGCATCAAATTTAGAAAGAACAAATCTCCAAATTCTATTGGCATAAACACAATGTATGAACAGATGACTAATGTCTTCATAGTCATTCCTACAAAGGTGGCACCAATTAGGAATTATAAATCCTCTTCTCATCAAATTGTCAGTGGTGAGAATTCTACCTCTGATGGCCAGCCAAAGAAAAAAATTATTTTGGGGGTTAACTCGAGGCATCCGATCTTGTTCCAGCTTAAAGTCGATTGTTCTCATGAGAAAGATTGGTATAACCAGATTTGACTGAGTATTTCCCATCTTGTGAATTGCTCCAAACCAGCTCATCCTTGGAATTCAGCTGACTTAAAGGGAAGAGGTCTAAAAGATCCTGAAGGGAGGAAGTAGTTTGTTTCAGCTCAATTCGTTCCATAGAAAGTCTTTTCCAAGTCTTGTTGGTGCCATTACCTTCAATGTAGTCCTTGACTTTAGTTCCATACTTGCTTATAAGGCTGTCCTTAGCTGTCCCAAATCTCTCCAAGAGGTTGTCACTGAACCAGTTATCCTCCCAGAAGTTTATCTCACTGCCATCCCCCACTTTCCATTTGCTGCCCTGCTTGATGAAGTTTCTACTCTTGACCAGATTATTCCAAAAAATGGAACCATTGGGTAGTTGTTCTTCATGCAGATAGGAGTAGACAGCTTGTTGATTCAAGTATTTTTCTTTAATAACATCAATCCAGGGTTGTTTCTCAGATAGCAATCGCCAGCCCATCTTAGCGATGAGTGCCTCATTCATTTTCTCAATATTTTTATGCCTAGAACATTGATAGATAAAACCTAGAATTTGCAGATTAGTGGAGAATCCAGTAGTGTATGAATTTATCCCCTATGAATGATCTCTTCATTCTTTCATGTTCACGTGAATTCATAAGAGTGTGTATATGCTAGCATCAACAAAAGAAGGTATTTGAACAATGACAACTTTGGATATAGACCAAATACAATGCGAGTAGGAGAGGGATAACGCAAGTGACAGAGCTTGGCGTATGCAATTCCTAGCGGGATTTATTGTGGGAATACAACACAAGGGTACCAAGAGATTCTAGAATCTACCTTCTGTGAAGAACACAACCTGCAACTCTAATGAATTCAATCTAAAACTGACACTACTCTGCTCTAGACTAATTTGTATGGACAACAATGAACAAGACTAAAGTAAGAAGATCGAATGGCTTCCAACAACAAGGAAAACTAGCATGGATGCAAACATGAAAAAAAAATGAGCTTCTAAACAAGAAATTGACAGACTTAAACAATGAAAAATGAGAAGTTGAGGGGCCATTTGTTTGAAAACAAACTAGCTATTTATAGAATTCCCATTCACCAAAGGGTAACTTGGAATGGAACTCTTTTACCATTAAACAATGGAGAAACACTATTCCAGGGACATAAAACATTAATACGAGCCAAGGTGGTGGAGAAAAGCTGGTAAAAGTTGAAAATTATGCAAGTCGTGATCGAAAGAACGTGCTGGAAAATGCGTGAAGGACCGCCACCCTGAGCAAGGTGGCGGTTACAAGACCACCGCCCTACCAGGGTGGTGGTTTCATCACTAAAGGTCAAAATGCTAAGAAAAGAAAGGCAGAGGAATAAAACAAAGCACAAGGAACATGGATAAAGCATTTGGGATGCTAACATATACTTCGTGAGCTTCTCTGGATCCGAACACCTTGCGAGGTGACCTGTATCATCATTGGGGCATGTGTAACATTGTTCCAGGTGGTACAATACCCTACAATTTTGGGTACGTACAGGAACCTTAGAATGGGGATTATAGTCCAAGATGGATTTGGGAAGTAAACTAATAGTAATTAATCACTTAATTTTGTGATGACTAACTTCAATTTGTGTAGAGATTATTAAATGGAATTGATTAAACGTAGTTGATAAATATAACTCTTGCAATCTTTTAAATTAAATTGTGGTCGCTTACAGAGGTAAACAAGATTTCTTTTGCGAGTTAATAAGAAAATATTTAATCATATTTTGATTTCAAAGTGACATTGTACAAGGCATAACGGTAGTAAAATTATACCATAATTTAATATAAAGTTAGAATGAGAAGAACTACATTACAATCACAATGATTCTACCATTTATAACAATAAGATGAACTTAAGGATGTCATATTGAATTGAAGTAAAACCCACATCCATTATCATATTTCTTTCACTTTAAACCGCAGACAGGTTCAAGAAGGCGAAACATGTTTATTTTCAACAACTATACTTGTAATTAAAGAACAATTTCATATTTTAGCCTACAATAAGATGTAGTTTTCAAAAACAACTAGCATTCCATATGTAATACTACATGATGATAAATCATTGTTAAAAAAATCGTTTTTTTGAAATAATTTTTTTCACTTCACATATTTTTAGAAAGAAGGAATTAACTTAAAAATGCAAGTACATAAGCCCTCCACTTAAAAGTGGAGAAAACATGCCAAAATTTACAACATTCTATTATTTTATAATCACACCTATAACTCCATTCCACAAATTTAAATCTACAACTTAATTTCTTCTCCATCTCCAATCACATTAACAAAAGAAGGGTTCTTGGAAACACTCACCTCCCAACCTTAACCCAATGAGAAGGTGAAGCCTACCTTCTCATTGGCTGCTAAGCCCCAACAATGGAATAATAAGGGTTGTTTACAACCGTGGAAGCCCTGACAAGAAAATGGCTTCAATAATACAACACTCACACATAAAAAAATCTGCAACAACAAAGAACAAAGACAATAATAAAACCATCCACAAAAGAGTTACACATAGGCTCAAAGTTGAGCCAAATGAGAAAAGAACATGGCAGCCATCTCCTTATGCCTCCCAAGTGGGATAGGGGTCCACCCAAGCCTCCAAGTGCACTAACACAATTCACATACAACCCTTTTCTCTCCATATTGAAAGAAAACAAAATAGTTTAATCCCCTTTCAACTCCACATAGGTAGATTCCTTCCCACACTCCTCCACAAAGATCCTAGCACACTATCTTTTACCTCCACAAATGGCTCCATTTCCATCTCCATATACAACACCTAAGGCCAATTCTACCCAAACCCTCACAAGAATATATACATTCAGAAATTCATAGCACAACATAAGGAAGAAATGTCAAAACATAAAGTATAAGAGCCTTCCTTGGCATTGATATCACCTCCAAACTTCAAGCACCAAAGCTCCAAGCCCTTTCAAAATGCAAGACAATTACCATGTAAGGTCTCCAAAATCTTCAATCAAGTAACCCCCAAAACATCTCAAAAAAATCAATAAATAGAAATGGTGGAGAGGATGGTGAGGTGGCTCCATGTAGGATTCCACTTCATTTCTCCTCATTCCACCTCACAAGCCCAACACACAATTCAAGACTCCATTAATGGGGAAGGTTAACGTATGACACATTCACTTACACATACAACCCTTCATTCCTCAATTCAAAAATGTAATTTAGGGAATCAAGATAAGAGGTGGAATTATTTTCCTAATTTCCATCAAAAGCACATAATTTAGCCCCTCATACCATAGGGTAGGTTGGTGGAAGATTTTAAGGAGTGTGGGACAAGTAAAACTTGTCCCACAAGTCTCCAAAAATGGGCTCAAAGCCCAAATCCGAGTTTTGAATATGGGGATGGCACACAAACCAAGGTCACAATAAAATCCATCAAAAACATAAGGGAATTAAGGAATATCCCAAACAATTATTGCCCCCCATTTTCCACATCACACAATTATCATAATCCACAAAATTACTTAACTTAATCAAGGGAGCACACTAATAAGCACAAGAAAATAAGAAGGCAATTTTTTTTAATAAAACCACATAGTCAACCATAGAAAATAAATAGAAGGAAACATACAACATTCACACCCATGGTAACTTATGAGGTTTCTCACCCTTGAGAGCTCCTAGAAAATTCGACAAGAAAACATGACAACACACGCATACACACGGGTTGTCATGGCGAGCAAGTTGTAAACACACGGTATTCTTCCATAGTTGGTCTTCCTAGTCCCCCTTGTATTTTTTTATTTCACTTCCTGTAAACAACCAAGACAATACCACCTTTGGCCTCAAGGCCATATCAATACATCAAGAAACTAAACCAACATATATCATTCATCATATAACATCATCATACAACATAATTACATCATTATCATAGTTAACCAAACTCTATTCTAAACCAATTATTTACAATTACTAACCATCACAATTCTACTATATCCATTAGCATTTACTATCACCCTACACTTTTTCATAATCATCTATCACATATCATATCTTATGATAACCATGCATTTCACACATTTATCAGTAACTTATACCTAGTTAGATGCATTCAACAACATACTACTGATCACCTATTATCATCATATTATTAATAAATCATAACACCAATGTGCACACATGGTTTTTTCAATAATTTGAACATAGTCGCCACTATCAAGAATTTGAGATGCCAATATGTAAGAACAATAACACTAAATAATCATCGTGTACTATAATATCTATCAATTTCATCTATGAACCCTTGTAATCCATAATAAGAATCAAAAGAACAATGATAATCATAATGTACATAATGTATAACAAAAGGCTATTCAAGATATCATACCAATGTCCCATGTCACTATGCAACAATAATCATCAAGCATAACCAAAATAGGATTCGAAGAGGAGTGGGAACTACATCCCCCTCCCCTTAGACTTGACTTCCTCATAGAAGTCACTGGAACAAATGTGGGAACTGTGCTCGTAGTAGTGTGGCATCCTCCCATGTAGTTGATGTCTCATAATATCAATCCCACTAGACAAGAACCTTGTTTTTCTCATGCCCTGGAAGGGCCAGGGTCCTACACTCTAGGATGCACATGGGCTCCATAATCATTTTTCCCTACTCCCGCACCTCTGAGGTGGTCCAATCCAAGACATGAGATGGATTTGGTATATATATTTGTAAAACAGAAACATGAAAGACATCGTGGATGCAAGACAAGTTGGGTGGAAAAGCTAAGTGGTAGGCCATGAGATCGATCTACTCTAAGATCTCAAATGGAGACAAAATCTCAAAGCTATCTTAGAGCCTTTTCCGTAATGGATGGGGCTCTTATGAGGTCTAAATCTCAAGAAAACCTTCGAGCCAACCTCATAACTACGCTTATCCTTCTATGATCAACATACTATTTCTCCCTATCCTCTGCTTCTGTAACCTCTGGCTGATCAAAGTGACCTCATGCTCTATATCCCGTAACATAGATTTCCCAATAGTAACCCTATCCTAACTCAAAGGAGTTCTAAACTCTCTATCATTCAATGCCTAGAAAGGTTAAATGCTAATAGAACTTTGAAAAATTTTATCGTACGCAAACTTTAACAGCTTATAATAACTCCTCCTATCATGACTAGTGATCCATAACATACATCCAGAGCATATCCTCTAATATCTAGTTCATCCACCGAGTTTGACCATACGTCTCGGGAGATAAGTTCTCGCTAAAATTAACCTTTGTCTCAAGTTTGTGTTGCATGGTGGTCTAAAAGTGTGAAGTGTATAAGGGGTCACGGTCATAGATGATCTTCCATGGAATCCCATGTAATCTCACTATCTCATAAATATTAACACATGTAACTACAATAGATGTGTAGGTGGTCATAATTGAAGACAAATGAGCCACTTTTTGTCAATTTATCCACCATGACCATGATCGCATCGTGGTGATATCTTGACATAGGTAGCCCAATAATGAATTCCATGGAAATGGTGTCCCATTTCAACTCTAGTATAGCATGAGGATAAAGAAGGAAAAATCAATTTTGATGCTCAACCTTCACCTTCCTCGGCACTCCAAACACCGAGACATACCGAGTTATATCCCTCTAAAATCTGATCTAATGAAATAACTATCACAAGTATAGTTCATGCATCTTCTTCACCCTTGGATGGGCCAAATAAGGTGTAAGATGAGGCTCTACTAGAATGTCCTGTCTTAAACCTTCATCTCTAAGCACATATATCTCGACCCCCAGGTCTAAGAAGCCCATCTAACTCTAGTGATAGTCCCCAAACATCCCATTGAGGGGGTTTTGTTATGGAGAAATCATAGCACCCTTGATTTCTCGTAAGTGAATGGTTGAGGTAGTCAATGTGATTTGTCAAACATGGAGTTATCCCAAAGTGTGGGACTTTAAAAATGGGATAACCCTCTAGAGAAGGTCAAATTCCTATCCTAACCTAGTACCAACTACTCCAAAGTGCATAGAGTTACAGATCTAACCCTAATCTAATATTTTCCCAAGGAGACAGAGTTAGAGAAAATGCATGAAAATAAAATCTACTCTAAGGGAAGGTGATGCACCAAGAAGGATGTTGAACAACCTACATAATAAACACAATACTTGCAATGAAAACAAAAATAATACACAATAACCTTGCATGCAATGAAAGATCAGAAAGTTACAATATAACATAGAACAGTGTTTGAAGAATCCACTGATCTGATTTTATTTCTCTCAAAGTTGATACAATACATCACATTTAGGGCCAAAGGAACATATTTTGCATTACAATGTTCAATAGGGAGGTTTGAAATCTCCACAAATATCTTACAGACAAGAAAGATGGGAGGGGCATATACAAGTTTTTCAACCTTTTGAAATGAGCCCCTCCTTACAATATATAGGAAGAATGAGATAAGGGAGAGAGAAGGAATTCGAAATCTTGCTTCAACCACCCAAAAATGCATTAAAATCTTCTGCAACAATGATGGGTGCCATTGCAAAACCCATACCTCCATGTACTTTTCCTTGTTGGGAAAGAAAGGAAGTGCATACCTTCATCATTTGGTGGGTAAGAAATCTGGAAACATTCCTCTAAAATGGTGGATTGTATTTCATTTTTTTTGTATAGAGGACACTGAGAGATTTCCAAAAATTCCTATTTTGTACAAATCCAATGTCCCAGTAAAAATTTATGGCCATATGAAGATGAAGATGCCATACCGCAATAAATGTAAGGATTTGATCTACCATTTCAAACTTCGACCCGACAACGCACCCTCCAAAATCTAAAATTTAAGACTTTGGTAATTTGGAACTTCGAGCTTCAAACATCGTTGTCATTATTCATCTGCCAAAGTTCATGAAACCTGTGAAATGTCGAAACCCCAAAGTCTTAAAATTTGGACTTCGGGTTTTGAGCTTTAAGTGGTGATTTACGTTTGATGTTCTTAAATTGAAACCCCAAAGTCTCAAATTTGGACTTCAAGTTTCGGACCTTTGTGTTTTCGGGGTTTCAAGTTTTGGGGTTTTGGGGTTTTGGGATTCAAGATTTTGGGAGTTCGGGTTTTGGGGTTCTAGATTTTAGGTTTCAAGGTTTCAAGAGTTTGGGTTTTTAGTGTTTTGGGGTTTCGGGGTTTCGAGGGGCTTGGGTTTTAAGATTTTGGGAGTTAAGGTTTTGGGAGTTTCATATTTTAGGTTTCTTTTCATCCATCCAGTTGTCGCATATCTCTCAAGCTCTGAAACTCTGACGTTCAAATTTTTAACTTCAGATTTTAGGATTTTCCCCTCCCTATATGGCACTATTCATCACTCTGAGCTCATAAAACCTCTAAAACTCCAAAAACCAAATCTCAAAATTTTAGAGTTCAGGTTTCATACTTCGTGCTCCTTTTTCTCTGCTTCTTTCTGCCGAGTTCCTGAATTTCACCTTATCCTACCTCCGAATGACCCCACCTCCGAAGTTCAAATTTTGGACTTAAAAGCTTCTTCATTTCCTAAACTCCTCTATAATGTGCTCGTCCCACTTCATTGAATTTCTCGGATCGATCCCGAAATGTGAGATCTCATGGCTAATTCGATCCTTCTATTTCTTTATGTGACGTCATATTCATCCAATTTCGCCTTATGGGAAAAATTGGGTGATAGGTCTATGTAATTCAATCTCTACTTACGGCCGAAAGATAAAATCCTTCATGTGGAAGCTATAGTAAAATCCTTCTCTGTAAATTTGTACCCACTGATGTAGCCATGACAAGATGTCTTTGTCAACTCAAGACATCTTCTAACACATTCTCTTTACCCTTCACATGCTTAATCTCCATATCATACTCGCACAAGAGCTCCATATAACACCTTTGATGAGTATTGAGATTATGCTTGTGTGAAGAGGTGTCGTAGGCTCAAATGATCTGTCCTGAGTGTGAATCTCCTACCCAATAGAAAGTGACGCCATCAAACTAATGCATGCACCACTACTACAAGCTCAAGGTCATGAGTCGGGTAATTGAGCTCATAATCCTTGAGTTTGTGAGACTCAAATGCGATAATGTGGCCATTTTACATCGGTACTCCTCCTATCCTTTCTAATGAAGCATTTATAAAAACAAAGAAGTCCCTCTGAGGGTTTGGTACTGCTAGGATAGTTGTTGTAGTAAGCTATTCCTTCAAGATCCTCAAGGCGTGATCATACTGCTCAACAATAAAAACTTATTCCCTTTTCACCGTAGGAAAGTGATGGGATGAACAATGCATGAGAAAACATGTACAAACCTCATGTAATATTCTGCTAATCCCATAAAAATATGTACCTTGGTCATATTGTTTGGTACCGCTAATCAATTACAAATTTCGAATCTTGGAATGGTTGACTACAATACCTTCCCCATAAATGATGTGAAATAGATATTATACCTTTGTCTGAAATAAGGCACACTTCTCTAGGTTCCCATATAGCTACGGTCCTAAAGACATTGTAGAACCTATCGAAGGTGTTCCTTATGCTCCTCACATGTGCATGAGTATATCAATATATCATCTAGAAACATGAGAAAAAATGGTCAAATAATGAATTGAATATGCCACTCATCAAGCTCATGAATAATTTTGGGGCATTCATCATTTCGAAAGGCACAACTATGAACTCATAGTGACCGTATCTACTATGGAAGACAATCTTATGGATATTTACCTACTCAATCCTCAAATTGATGATACCTTGAATTAAGATCTATCTTTGAAAAGATAGTATCCCCCTTCATCTGATCGAAAAAATGATGAATGAGTGGAAGGGGATAACGAATCTTGATCATTACTTTGTTCACCCGCTGTAATCAATCCAAAATCTCAAGAATCCATCCTTTTTCTTCACAAAAATCACCAAAGACACACCCCAAAGAGATACACTAGGATGGATTAGTCCCTTCTCAAGAATTCCTTGCAACTAAAGCTTGAGCTCACAAAGCTCATGGGTAGTCATGTCGTATGGCACGCATAAGATTGGCTCTACTCCAGAACCAAGTCTATAAGGAAATATATCTCACATGGGGGAGGTACACTAGGTAACTCACCGAGAAAGAAATCTAAAAACTCTCACAAAAATTTATGGTCATTGGTATCAAGGCCCACTAGTCTCATCCTTTAACGTGTCACCGACTATAGTGGCATATAACTCACATTCCCTATGTGCACACTTCTTAAACTGCATAACAGATATAGTGTGAATGGATATAGGCCTCCTAACCCCAACAATCACCGAATCAACTCCCAAATCATCTGCACAAGAGATCACCTTACTATAAAATCCACTCTAGCCCTATGTGCTAAAATCCAATCCATACCCAAAATAACCCAATAAGCTCCCAAAGGGAGGATGCGAAGATCTAAGGTAGTTGTGAAGTGCCCTAGGTCTACTACACACTCCTAGACTAAGGAGTCAACTCGAGGTGTGCTCCGAAGCCATCTCTATGTCCCAACTATGATCCTTCCTAACTGCCACCGACTACATTTCTCTACTAAATATGGGGAAATGAAAGATTCATAAGAGCTTGAATCAAATAGGATAGAAATAGGAATACCGCTAATGTTAACTAAGCTCTCAATCACAATTCTCTAGTTCTCTTCCTAGCGCTTCTCGATTGCTACATAGATCCTTTCACTCCATGCCATGTCTCTAACTATTGGCTCAGAAATAGTGGCCTTACCATTGTTACTAGGGTTCTACAGATAATCTCTCTAGTGGTGTCCCTATGCACCTCATCCATAACAACTTCCAGGTCCCCTCAAATGAGAAGAGACTCCTCTAGGTGCTTTAGTGGTTCATGTTGTAGACCACCCCGATGATCCTACTCTAGACTCATTGTGGTATCGAAGACGAGCTCCTATTGACCGAGCTCTAGGTAGTGCATGTGTCCTTGCGAGATCGTTTAATAGGAGGCCCAATGTTGTGTCCTCTCTATGTATCATATCTCGGTGGAGGCCTCGAATGTTTGCTGGGTATGATATTACTTTGTTATTGCTTCTATGGCCGGAAGGAGGAGTGTGTGGGTGCATGTGTACACTACAAGAGAGGAGGGGTTATCCCATTTGATCGATTTTTCGCATCTATTGAGTGCAGATCTACACTCTGCTCTCACCTATTGTGTCTTCCCATGTTCTCCTCTTTAGTATAGGCATTCTCCATGGCCTCAGCTATTTTCTATAGAGAGTGCATGCACACCGCCCTCCGAGATCTAAATTCGGACCCTCGATGAACCTATAATCCCCGACCTACTCATCTTACATATAGTCAACGTACCATAGAAATTTCAAAAATCTACTCTCATACACTACCACCATAATAGTTAGTTGTCATAGGTAGTTGAACTCATCAATCTGCTAATAAATGAACCATCTAGATATATATCTTCTCCGTAATCATTCATCAAAGAGCTCCCATGTCACGCCTCTCGAAATCTAAGTGGATATTTTTCCTCTTTCCTCCACCATACTCTTTCCTGTCCCTCCAAATATGTATAAAAACACAAGCCTTTGTGTTACTAGTGCATAGACATAGCTTGAAGCATCCGCTCAAGATAACTC